>JARJCN010000094.1:0-172082 GCA_029282135.1 Mycena belliarum
TGATTGATTCTATATCTGAACATTGTCCCGCACCTTGTCTTTTAACTATAACTGCCACTTTTTGTCTTTGTCTTCAGAGGGAAAATCACGATGGGCCACACTTGTCTTGTGGGGAACCCGTGTCTCCTGAATTCATTTGCGGTCTTAATGTGGATAGCATCATGTTGTTTGAATTGGTACTACCCCTCGCTGCTCACCTATGCTAGAACCCAACCCCATCATCACAACGGCTCTATCCTGTCCGCCCGTTAGTGAACCTCCGAATCCGGTCCTGTCTGGAAAATTTTACTTTAACCGAGATCGGAAGTGTCCTACACGGCTGCCTAACTATGCTAACCCATTATCACACGGCTCTCTCCGTGTCTTCCGTTGTCACACTTCCGATCGCCTGGAAAACTTTACTAATGGTCAAACTTATGTCTGGTACCAGACGGTGGATTCTGCTGTATCCGCACTTTAACCGCCAACCTTCTGTGAGACGCAACCGGAGATTGTCATTTCGATCAGTGATCAGAGTGCGACTTGTGCGCTTGACGCGTTGAAGCCAACATCTTGGAAATGGTTGACTCCTCCGAGCCAGATTATCAGATGCGCGCTCACTCTATACCCTCAAGATATTCACGCGCGAAGAATGTGAAATCAGTAAGATCGGGCAATGGATCGAGTCCTTATTCTCACATGTCGGAGTATATCAATGACTTGAGTGTAACAGAACACAAGGCCAACAACTTTGAAGCGGTCAATGATCCTTGTTTCAGACATTGTTCTGCCGGCGCATAACGGACCACAAGGCCAATGACCTTCAACCGGTCAATAATACTATTCATTTTGGCCTGAGTTGATAGACCACATCACTATTTGCACAAGCCACAATGTACCGTTGAGTCAGATCTGACTTGATTCCGATAATGTGAATGAATACCCAAGTCCGACACCTTCAAAACGGTCAAAGTTACTTCAATCTGGCTCGAACAGGACACAAGTCCAATGGTATACTACTTATGCCAGCACTCATTCTCAGAAGGAACACTCTGAGCCTGCACCGCACTCTCACCGCTTGTCCGATCTCCGCCGTCTCTTCGCACACTTCCGTTTCTCATTGAATGACACGCTATTCACGTCTCCGACATGTACTTGACACGCTCCCAGTCCACGCATCGCTCCCCGCCGACCAGTCTCATCAAATCTGCCTTGCGCCCTCACCCTGTGCCCCAATCTCTTCCGGCCCGCGGTCAATCAGATTCTCCTCGAAAATCCGCTCACGGTGGTATACAACCTTGTCTCTCGGTCGCTGATTTCTACTGCGCGGACTTAGTTTACGACAACCTCCCATGTCCTTATATCCCTTCGCCCCTTGGCCGGGCGTCCGATACCTTGGTTGACGCACCCCTTCGTCTTGTCACATTTGTTTGGTGTGCGTCTGATAAATACTCCAAAGAAAATACTCGTTTGGGTGAGATCGGCTAGGTGTTGACCTCCCGAAACTATATCATCTGAAAGCCGTTTGAAAACTGACTAATTGGCCATCTCGACTTGGCCCGATACATTGCCCGTTGAGTTGATTTATTATTTTTGTTTAATTAATGATTGAGCGAAACACACCCAAAAATATTCCCTGTGCCAGCGCGTGTGACCGTTGGGACTTGGGACTTCTCTAGGTTGGATCCCCTTCAAAAATGATTGATTCTATATCTGAACATTGTCCCGCACCTTGTCTGTTACCTTATGAACTGCCACTTTTTGTCTTTGTCTTCAGAGTGAAATCACTATGGCCAACACTTGTCTTGTGGGGAACCCTTGTCTCCTGGAATTCATTTGCGGTCTATGTGGGATCGGCATGCATGTTGTGATTGGTACTACCCGGCTGCTCTACTATGCTAACCCAGCATCACACGGCTGCTATCCTGTCTCCCGTTATTACACTCCGAATCCGTCTGTCTGGAAAATTTTACTTTAACCGAGACTCGGAAGTGGTCCTACACGGCTGCCTAACTATGCTAACCCAGTATCACACGGCTGCTCTCCTGTCTTCCGTTGTCACACTTCCGAATCGCCTGGGAAAACTTTACTATGGTCAAGACTTATGTCTGGTACCAGACGGTGGATTCTGCTGTATCCGCAACTTGACCGCCACCTTCTGTGAGACGCACCGGAGATTGTCATTTCGATCAGTGATCAGAGTGCGACTTGTGCGCTTGACGCGTTGAAGCCAACATCTTGGAAATGGTTGACTCCTCCGAGCCAGATTATCAGATGCGCGCTCACTCTATACCCTCAAGATATTCACGCGCGAAGAATGTGAAATCAGTAAGATCGGGCAATGGATCGAGTCCTTATTCTCACATGTCGGAGTATATCAATGACTTGAGTGTAACAGAACACAAGGCCAACAACTTTGAAGCGGTCAATGATCCTTGTTTCAGACATTGTTCTGCCGGCGCATAACGGACCACAAGGCCAATGACCTTCAACCGGTCAATAATACTATTCATTTTGGCCTGAGTTGATAGACCACATCACTATTTGCACAAGCCACAATGTACCGTTGAGTCAGATCTGACTTGATTCCGATAATGTGAATGAATACCCAAGTCCGACACCTTCAAAACGGTCAAAGTTACTTCAATCTGGCTCGAACAGGACACAAGTCCAATGGTATACTACTTATGCCAGCACTCATTCTCAGAAGGAACACTCTGAGCCTGCACCGCACTCTCACCGCTTGTCCGATCTCCGCCGTCTCTTCGCACACTTCCGTTTCTCATTGAATGACACGCTATTCACGTCTCCGACATGTACTTGACACGCTCCCAGTCCACGCATCGCTCCCGCCGACCAGTCTCATCAAATCTGCCTTGCGCCCTCACCCTGTGCCCCAATCTCTTCCGGCCCGCGGTCAATCAGATTCTCCTCGAAAATCCGCTCACGGTGGTATACAACCTTGTCTCTCGGTCGCTGATTTCTACTGCGCGGACTTAGTTTACGACAACCTCCCATGTCCTTATATCCCTTCGCCCCTTGGCCGGGCGTCCGATACCTTGGTTGACGCACCCCTTCGTCTTGTCACATTTGTTTGGTGTGCGTCTGATAAATACTCCAAAGAAAATACTCGTTTGGGTGAGATCGGCTAGGTGTTGACCTCCCGAAACTATATCATCTGAAAGCCGTTTGAAAACTGACTAATTGGCCATCTCGACTTGGCCCGATACATTGCCCGTTGAGTTGATTTATTATTTTTGTTTAATTAATGATTGAGCGAAACACACCCAAAAATATTCCCTGTGCCAGCGCGTGTGACCGTTGGGACTTGGGACTTCTCTAGGTTGGATCCCCTTCAAAAATGATTGATTCTATATCTGAACATTGTCCCGCACCTTGTCTGTTACCTTATGAACTGCCACTTTTTGTCTTTGTCTTCAGAGTGAAATCACTATGGCCAACACTTGTCTTGTGGGGAACCCTTGTCTCCTGGAATTCATTTGCGGTCTATGTGGGATCGGCATGCATGTTGTGATTGGTACTACCCGGCTGCTCTACTATGCTAACCCAGCATCACACGGCTGCTATCCTGTCTCCCGTTATTACACTCCGAATCCGTCTGTCTGGAAAATTTTACTTTAACCGAGACTCGGAAGTGGTCCTACACGGCTGCCTAACTATGCTAACCCAGTATCACACGGCTGCTCTCCTGTCTTCCGTTGTCACACTTCCGAATCGCCTGGGAAAACTTTACTATGGTCAAGACTTATGTCTGGTACCAGACGGTGGATTCTGCTGTATCCGCAACTTGACCGCCACCTTCTGTGAGACGCACCGGAGATTGTCATTTCGATCAGTGATCAGAGTGCGACTTGTGCGCTTGACGCGTTGAAGCCAACATCTTGGAAATGGTTGACTCCTCCGAGCCAGATTATCAGATGCGCGCTCACTCTATACCCTCAAGATATTCACGCGCGAAGAATGTGAAATCAGTAAGATCGGGCAATGGATCGAGTCCTTATTCTCACATGTCGGAGTATATCAATGACTTGAGTGTAACAGAACACAAGGCCAACAACTTTGAAGCGGTCAATGATCCTTGTTTCAGACATTGTTCTGCCGGCGCATAACGGACCACAAGGCCAATGACCTTCAACCGGTCAATAATACTATTCATTTTGGCCTGAGTTGATAGACCACATCACTATTTGCACAAGCCACAATGTACCGTTGAGTCAGATCTGACTTGATTCCGATAATGTGAATGAATACCCAAGTCCGACACCTTCAAAACGGTCAAAGTTACTTCAATCTGGCTCGAACAGGACACAAGTCCAATGGTATACTACTTATGCCAGCACTCATTCTCAGAAGGAACACTCTGAGCCTGCACCGCACTCTCACCGCTTGTCCGATCTCCGCCGTCTCTTCGCACACTTCCGTTTCTCATTGAATGACACGCTATTCACGTCTCCGACATGTACTTGACACGCTCCCAGTCCACGCATCGCTCCCGCCGACCAGTCTCATCAAATCTGCCTTGCGCCCTCACCCTGTGCCCCAATCTCTTCCGGCCCGCGGTCAATCAGATTCTCCTCGAAAATCCGCTCACGGTGGTATACAACCTTGTCTCTCGGTCGCTGATTTCTACTGCGCGGACTTAGTTTACGACAACCTCCCATGTCCTTATATCCCTTCGCCCCTTGGCCGGGCGTCCGATACCTTGGTTGACGCACCCCTTCGTCTTGTCACATTTGTTTGGTGTGCGTCTGATAAATACTCCAAAGAAAATACTCGTTTGGGTGAGATCGGCTAGGTGTTGACCTCCCGAAACTATATCATCTGAAAGCCGTTTGAAAACTGACTAATTGGCCATCTCGACTTGGCCCGATACATTGCCCGTTGAGTTGATTTATTATTTTTGTTTAATTAATGATTGAGCGAAACACACCCAAAAATATTCCCTGTGCCAGCGCGTGTGACCGTTGGGACTTGGGACTTCTCTAGGTTGGATCCCCTTCAAAAATGATTGATTCTATATCTGAACATTGTCCCGCACCTTGTCTGTTACCTTATGAACTGCCACTTTTTGTCTTTGTCTTCAGAGTGAAATCACTATGGCCAACACTTGTCTTGTGGGGAACCCTTGTCTCCTGGAATTCATTTGCGGTCTATGTGGGATCGGCATGCATGTTGTGATTGGTACTACCCGGCTGCTCTACTATGCTAACCCAGCATCACACGGCTGCTATCCTGTCTCCCGTTATTACACTCCGAATCCGTCTGTCTGGAAAATTTTACTTTAACCGAGACTCGGAAGTGGTCCTACACGGCTGCCTAACTATGCTAACCCAGTATCACACGGCTGCTCTCCTGTCTTCCGTTGTCACACTTCCGAATCGCCTGGGAAAACTTTACTATGGTCAAGACTTATGTCTGGTACCAGACGGTGGATTCTGCTGTATCCGCAACTTGACCGCCACCTTCTGTGAGACGCACCGGAGATTGTCATTTCGATCAGTGATCAGAGTGCGACTTGTGCGCTTGACGCGTTGAAGCCAACATCTTGGAAATGGTTGACTCCTCCGAGCCAGATTATCAGATGCGCGCTCACTCTATACCCTCAAGATATTCACGCGCGAAGAATGTGAAATCAGTAAGATCGGGCAATGGATCGAGTCCTTATTCTCACATGTCGGAGTATATCAATGACTTGAGTGTAACAGAACACAAGGCCAACAACTTTGAAGCGGTCAATGATCCTTGTTTCAGACATTGTTCTGCCGGCGCATAACGGACCACAAGGCCAATGACCTTCAACCGGTCAATAATACTATTCATTTTGGCCTGAGTTGATAGACCACATCACTATTTGCACAAGCCACAATGTACCGTTGAGTCAGATCTGACTTGATTCCGATAATGTGAATGAATACCCAAGTCCGACACCTTCAAAACGGTCAAAGTTACTTCAATCTGGCTCGAACAGGACACAAGTCCAATGGTATACTACTTATGCCAGCACTCATTCTCAGAAGGAACACTCTGAGCCTGCACCGCACTCTCACCGCTTGTCCGATCTCCGCCGTCTCTTCGCACACTTCCGTTTCTCATTGAATGACACGCTATTCACGTCTCCGACATGTACTTGACACGCTCCCAGTCCACGCATCGCTCCCGCCGACCAGTCTCATCAAATCTGCCTTGCGCCCTCACCCTGTGCCCCAATCTCTTCCGGCCCGCGGTCAATCAGATTCTCCTCGAAAATCCGCTCACGGTGGTATACAACCTTGTCTCTCGGTCGCTGATTTCTACTGCGCGGACTTAGTTTACGACAACCTCCCATGTCCTTATATCCCTTCGCCCCTTGGCCGGGCGTCCGATACCTTGGTTGACGCACCCCTTCGTCTTGTCACATTTGTTTGGTGTGCGTCTGATAAATACTCCAAAGAAAATACTCGTTTGGGTGAGATCGGCTAGGTGTTGACCTCCCGAAACTATATCATCTGAAAGCCGTTTGAAAACTGACTAATTGGCCATCTCGACTTGGCCCGATACATTGCCCGTTGAGTTGATTTATTATTTTTGTTTAATTAATGATTGAGCGAAACACACCCAAAAATATTCCCTGTGCCAGCGCGTGTGACCGTTGGGACTTGGGACTTCTCTAGGTTGGATCCCCTTCAAAAATGATTGATTCTATATCTGAACATTGTCCCGCACCTTGTCTGTTACCTTATGAACTGCCACTTTTTGTCTTTGTCTTCAGAGTGAAATCACTATGGCCAACACTTGTCTTGTGGGGAACCCTTGTCTCCTGGAATTCATTTGCGGTCTATGTGGGATCGGCATGCATGTTGTGATTGGTACTACCCGGCTGCTCTACTATGCTAACCCAGCATCACACGGCTGCTATCCTGTCTCCCGTTATTACACTCCGAATCCGTCTGTCTGGAAAATTTTACTTTAACCGAGACTCGGAAGTGGTCCTACACGGCTGCCTAACTATGCTAACCCAGTATCACACGGCTGCTCTCCTGTCTTCCGTTGTCACACTTCCGAATCGCCTGGGAAAACTTTACTATGGTCAAGACTTATGTCTGGTACCAGACGGTGGATTCTGCTGTATCCGCAACTTGACCGCCACCTTCTGTGAGACGCACCGGAGATTGTCATTTCGATCAGTGATCAGAGTGCGACTTGTGCGCTTGACGCGTTGAAGCCAACATCTTGGAAATGGTTGACTCCTCCGAGCCAGATTATCAGATGCGCGCTCACTCTATACCCTCAAGATATTCACGCGCGAAGAATGTGAAATCAGTAAGATCGGGCAATGGATCGAGTCCTTATTCTCACATGTCGGAGTATATCAATGACTTGAGTGTAACAGAACACAAGGCCAACAACTTTGAAGCGGTCAATGATCCTTGTTTCAGACATTGTTCTGCCGGCGCATAACGGACCACAAGGCCAATGACCTTCAACCGGTCAATAATACTATTCATTTTGGCCTGAGTTGATAGACCACATCACTATTTGCACAAGCCACAATGTACCGTTGAGTCAGATCTGACTTGATTCCGATAATGTGAATGAATACCCAAGTCCGACACCTTCAAAACGGTCAAAGTTACTTCAATCTGGCTCGAACAGGACACAAGTCCAATGGTATACTACTTATGCCAGCACTCATTCTCAGAAGGAACACTCTGAGCCTGCACCGCACTCTCACCGCTTGTCCGATCTCCGCCGTCTCTTCGCACACTTCCGTTTCTCATTGAATGACACGCTATTCACGTCTCCGACATGTACTTGACACGCTCCCAGTCCACGCATCGCTCCCGCCGACCAGTCTCATCAAATCTGCCTTGCGCCCTCACCCTGTGCCCCAATCTCTTCCGGCCCGCGGTCAATCAGATTCTCCTCGAAAATCCGCTCACGGTGGTATACAACCTTGTCTCTCGGTCGCTGATTTCTACTGCGCGGACTTAGTTTACGACAACCTCCCATGTCCTTATATCCCTTCGCCCCTTGGCCGGGCGTCCGATACCTTGGTTGACGCACCCCTTCGTCTTGTCACATTTGTTTGGTGTGCGTCTGATAAATACTCCAAAGAAAATACTCGTTTGGGTGAGATCGGCTAGGTGTTGACCTCCCGAAACTATATCATCTGAAAGCCGTTTGAAAACTGACTAATTGGCCATCTCGACTTGGCCCGATACATTGCCCGTTGAGTTGATTTATTATTTTTGTTTAATTAATGATTGAGCGAAACACACCCAAAAATATTCCCTGTGCCAGCGCGTGTGACCGTTGGGACTTGGGACTTCTCTAGGTTGGATCCCCTTCAAAAATGATTGATTCTATATCTGAACATTGTCCCGCACCTTGTCTGTTACCTTATGAACTGCCACTTTTTGTCTTTGTCTTCAGAGTGAAATCACTATGGCCAACACTTGTCTTGTGGGGAACCCTTGTCTCCTGGAATTCATTTGCGGTCTATGTGGGATCGGCATGCATGTTGTGATTGGTACTACCCGGCTGCTCTACTATGCTAACCCAGCATCACACGGCTGCTATCCTGTCTCCCGTTATTACACTCCGAATCCGTCTGTCTGGAAAATTTTACTTTAACCGAGACTCGGAAGTGGTCCTACACGGCTGCCTAACTATGCTAACCCAGTATCACACGGCTGCTCTCCTGTCTTCCGTTGTCACACTTCCGAATCGCCTGGGAAAACTTTACTATGGTCAAGACTTATGTCTGGTACCAGACGGTGGATTCTGCTGTATCCGCAACTTGACCGCCACCTTCTGTGAGACGCACCGGAGATTGTCATTTCGATCAGTGATCAGAGTGCGACTTGTGCGCTTGACGCGTTGAAGCCAACATCTTGGAAATGGTTGACTCCTCCGAGCCAGATTATCAGATGCGCGCTCACTCTATACCCTCAAGATATTCACGCGCGAAGAATGTGAAATCAGTAAGATCGGGCAATGGATCGAGTCCTTATTCTCACATGTCGGAGTATATCAATGACTTGAGTGTAACAGAACACAAGGCCAACAACTTTGAAGCGGTCAATGATCCTTGTTTCAGACATTGTTCTGCCGGCGCATAACGGACCACAAGGCCAATGACCTTCAACCGGTCAATAATACTATTCATTTTGGCCTGAGTTGATAGACCACATCACTATTTGCACAAGCCACAATGTACCGTTGAGTCAGATCTGACTTGATTCCGATAATGTGAATGAATACCCAAGTCCGACACCTTCAAAACGGTCAAAGTTACTTCAATCTGGCTCGAACAGGACACAAGTCCAATGGTATACTACTTATGCCAGCACTCATTCTCAGAAGGAACACTCTGAGCCTGCACCGCACTCTCACCGCTTGTCCGATCTCCGCCGTCTCTTCGCACACTTCCGTTTCTCATTGAATGACACGCTATTCACGTCTCCGACATGTACTTGACACGCTCCCAGTCCACGCATCGCTCCCGCCGACCAGTCTCATCAAATCTGCCTTGCGCCCTCACCCTGTGCCCCAATCTCTTCCGGCCCGCGGTCAATCAGATTCTCCTCGAAAATCCGCTCACGGTGGTATACAACCTTGTCTCTCGGTCGCTGATTTCTACTGCGCGGACTTAGTTTACGACAACCTCCCATGTCCTTATATCCCTTCGCCCCTTGGCCGGGCGTCCGATACCTTGGTTGACGCACCCCTTCGTCTTGTCACATTTGTTTGGTGTGCGTCTGATAAATACTCCAAAGAAAATACTCGTTTGGGTGAGATCGGCTAGGTGTTGACCTCCCGAAACTATATCATCTGAAAGCCGTTTGAAAACTGACTAATTGGCCATCTCGACTTGGCCCGATACATTGCCCGTTGAGTTGATTTATTATTTTTGTTTAATTAATGATTGAGCGAAACACACCCAAAAATATTCCCTGTGCCAGCGCGTGTGACCGTTGGGACTTGGGACTTCTCTAGGTTGGATCCCCTTCAAAAATGATTGATTCTATATCTGAACATTGTCCCGCACCTTGTCTGTTACCTTATGAACTGCCACTTTTTGTCTTTGTCTTCAGAGTGAAATCACTATGGCCAACACTTGTCTTGTGGGGAACCCTTGTCTCCTGGAATTCATTTGCGGTCTATGTGGGATCGGCATGCATGTTGTGATTGGTACTACCCGGCTGCTCTACTATGCTAACCCAGCATCACACGGCTGCTATCCTGTCTCCCGTTATTACACTCCGAATCCGTCTGTCTGGAAAATTTTACTTTAACCGAGACTCGGAAGTGGTCCTACACGGCTGCCTAACTATGCTAACCCAGTATCACACGGCTGCTCTCCTGTCTTCCGTTGTCACACTTCCGAATCGCCTGGGAAAACTTTACTATGGTCAAGACTTATGTCTGGTACCAGACGGTGGATTCTGCTGTATCCGCAACTTGACCGCCACCTTCTGTGAGACGCACCGGAGATTGTCATTTCGATCAGTGATCAGAGTGCGACTTGTGCGCTTGACGCGTTGAAGCCAACATCTTGGAAATGGTTGACTCCTCCGAGCCAGATTATCAGATGCGCGCTCACTCTATACCCTCAAGATATTCACGCGCGAAGAATGTGAAATCAGTAAGATCGGGCAATGGATCGAGTCCTTATTCTCACATGTCGGAGTATATCAATGACTTGAGTGTAACAGAACACAAGGCCAACAACTTTGAAGCGGTCAATGATCCTTGTTTCAGACATTGTTCTGCCGGCGCATAACGGACCACAAGGCCAATGACCTTCAACCGGTCAATAATACTATTCATTTTGGCCTGAGTTGATAGACCACATCACTATTTGCACAAGCCACAATGTACCGTTGAGTCAGATCTGACTTGATTCCGATAATGTGAATGAATACCCAAGTCCGACACCTTCAAAACGGTCAAAGTTACTTCAATCTGGCTCGAACAGGACACAAGTCCAATGGTATACTACTTATGCCAGCACTCATTCTCAGAAGGAACACTCTGAGCCTGCACCGCACTCTCACCGCTTGTCCGATCTCCGCCGTCTCTTCGCACACTTCCGTTTCTCATTGAATGACACGCTATTCACGTCTCCGACATGTACTTGACACGCTCCCAGTCCACGCATCGCTCCCGCCGACCAGTCTCATCAAATCTGCCTTGCGCCCTCACCCTGTGCCCCAATCTCTTCCGGCCCGCGGTCAATCAGATTCTCCTCGAAAATCCGCTCACGGTGGTATACAACCTTGTCTCTCGGTCGCTGATTTCTACTGCGCGGACTTAGTTTACGACAACCTCCCATGTCCTTATATCCCTTCGCCCCTTGGCCGGGCGTCCGATACCTTGGTTGACGCACCCCTTCGTCTTGTCACATTTGTTTGGTGTGCGTCTGATAAATACTCCAAAGAAAATACTCGTTTGGGTGAGATCGGCTAGGTGTTGACCTCCCGAAACTATATCATCTGAAAGCCGTTTGAAAACTGACTAATTGGCCATCTCGACTTGGCCCGATACATTGCCCGTTGAGTTGATTTATTATTTTTGTTTAATTAATGATTGAGCGAAACACACCCAAAAATATTCCCTGTGCCAGCGCGTGTGACCGTTGGGACTTGGGACTTCTCTAGGTTGGATCCCCTTCAAAAATGATTGATTCTATATCTGAACATTGTCCCGCACCTTGTCTGTTACCTTATGAACTGCCACTTTTTGTCTTTGTCTTCAGAGTGAAATCACTATGGCCAACACTTGTCTTGTGGGGAACCCTTGTCTCCTGGAATTCATTTGCGGTCTATGTGGGATCGGCATGCATGTTGTGATTGGTACTACCCGGCTGCTCTACTATGCTAACCCAGCATCACACGGCTGCTATCCTGTCTCCCGTTATTACACTCCGAATCCGTCTGTCTGGAAAATTTTACTTTAACCGAGACTCGGAAGTGGTCCTACACGGCTGCCTAACTATGCTAACCCAGTATCACACGGCTGCTCTCCTGTCTTCCGTTGTCACACTTCCGAATCGCCTGGGAAAACTTTACTATGGTCAAGACTTATGTCTGGTACCAGACGGTGGATTCTGCTGTATCCGCAACTTGACCGCCACCTTCTGTGAGACGCACCGGAGATTGTCATTTCGATCAGTGATCAGAGTGCGACTTGTGCGCTTGACGCGTTGAAGCCAACATCTTGGAAATGGTTGACTCCTCCGAGCCAGATTATCAGATGCGCGCTCACTCTATACCCTCAAGATATTCACGCGCGAAGAATGTGAAATCAGTAAGATCGGGCAATGGATCGAGTCCTTATTCTCACATGTCGGAGTATATCAATGACTTGAGTGTAACAGAACACAAGGCCAACAACTTTGAAGCGGTCAATGATCCTTGTTTCAGACATTGTTCTGCCGGCGCATAACGGACCACAAGGCCAATGACCTTCAACCGGTCAATAATACTATTCATTTTGGCCTGAGTTGATAGACCACATCACTATTTGCACAAGCCACAATGTACCGTTGAGTCAGATCTGACTTGATTCCGATAATGTGAATGAATACCCAAGTCCGACACCTTCAAAACGGTCAAAGTTACTTCAATCTGGCTCGAACAGGACACAAGTCCAATGGTATACTACTTATGCCAGCACTCATTCTCAGAAGGAACACTCTGAGCCTGCACCGCACTCTCACCGCTTGTCCGATCTCCGCCGTCTCTTCGCACACTTCCGTTTCTCATTGAATGACACGCTATTCACGTCTCCGACATGTACTTGACACGCTCCCAGTCCACGCATCGCTCCCGCCGACCAGTCTCATCAAATCTGCCTTGCGCCCTCACCCTGTGCCCCAATCTCTTCCGGCCCGCGGTCAATCAGATTCTCCTCGAAAATCCGCTCACGGTGGTATACAACCTTGTCTCTCGGTCGCTGATTTCTACTGCGCGGACTTAGTTTACGACAACCTCCCATGTCCTTATATCCCTTCGCCCCTTGGCCGGGCGTCCGATACCTTGGTTGACGCACCCCTTCGTCTTGTCACATTTGTTTGGTGTGCGTCTGATAAATACTCCAAAGAAAATACTCGTTTGGGTGAGATCGGCTAGGTGTTGACCTCCCGAAACTATATCATCTGAAAGCCGTTTGAAAACTGACTAATTGGCCATCTCGACTTGGCCCGATACATTGCCCGTTGAGTTGATTTATTATTTTTGTTTAATTAATGATTGAGCGAAACACACCCAAAAATATTCCCTGTGCCAGCGCGTGTGACCGTTGGGACTTGGGACTTCTCTAGGTTGGATCCCCTTCAAAAATGATTGATTCTATATCTGAACATTGTCCCGCACCTTGTCTGTTACCTTATGAACTGCCACTTTTTGTCTTTGTCTTCAGAGTGAAATCACTATGGCCAACACTTGTCTTGTGGGGAACCCTTGTCTCCTGGAATTCATTTGCGGTCTATGTGGGATCGGCATGCATGTTGTGATTGGTACTACCCGGCTGCTCTACTATGCTAACCCAGCATCACACGGCTGCTATCCTGTCTCCCGTTATTACACTCCGAATCCGTCTGTCTGGAAAATTTTACTTTAACCGAGACTCGGAAGTGGTCCTACACGGCTGCCTAACTATGCTAACCCAGTATCACACGGCTGCTCTCCTGTCTTCCGTTGTCACACTTCCGAATCGCCTGGGAAAACTTTACTATGGTCAAGACTTATGTCTGGTACCAGACGGTGGATTCTGCTGTATCCGCAACTTGACCGCCACCTTCTGTGAGACGCACCGGAGATTGTCATTTCGATCAGTGATCAGAGTGCGACTTGTGCGCTTGACGCGTTGAAGCCAACATCTTGGAAATGGTTGACTCCTCCGAGCCAGATTATCAGATGCGCGCTCACTCTATACCCTCAAGATATTCACGCGCGAAGAATGTGAAATCAGTAAGATCGGGCAATGGATCGAGTCCTTATTCTCACATGTCGGAGTATATCAATGACTTGAGTGTAACAGAACACAAGGCCAACAACTTTGAAGCGGTCAATGATCCTTGTTTCAGACATTGTTCTGCCGGCGCATAACGGACCACAAGGCCAATGACCTTCAACCGGTCAATAATACTATTCATTTTGGCCTGAGTTGATAGACCACATCACTATTTGCACAAGCCACAATGTACCGTTGAGTCAGATCTGACTTGATTCCGATAATGTGAATGAATACCCAAGTCCGACACCTTCAAAACGGTCAAAGTTACTTCAATCTGGCTCGAACAGGACACAAGTCCAATGGTATACTACTTATGCCAGCACTCATTCTCAGAAGGAACACTCTGAGCCTGCACCGCACTCTCACCGCTTGTCCGATCTCCGCCGTCTCTTCGCACACTTCCGTTTCTCATTGAATGACACGCTATTCACGTCTCCGACATGTACTTGACACGCTCCCAGTCCACGCATCGCTCCCGCCGACCAGTCTCATCAAATCTGCCTTGCGCCCTCACCCTGTGCCCCAATCTCTTCCGGCCCGCGGTCAATCAGATTCTCCTCGAAAATCCGCTCACGGTGGTATACAACCTTGTCTCTCGGTCGCTGATTTCTACTGCGCGGACTTAGTTTACGACAACCTCCCATGTCCTTATATCCCTTCGCCCCTTGGCCGGGCGTCCGATACCTTGGTTGACGCACCCCTTCGTCTTGTCACATTTGTTTGGTGTGCGTCTGATAAATACTCCAAAGAAAATACTCGTTTGGGTGAGATCGGCTAGGTGTTGACCTCCCGAAACTATATCATCTGAAAGCCGTTTGAAAACTGACTAATTGGCCATCTCGACTTGGCCCGATACATTGCCCGTTGAGTTGATTTATTATTTTTGTTTAATTAATGATTGAGCGAAACACACCCAAAAATATTCCCTGTGCCAGCGCGTGTGACCGTTGGGACTTGGGACTTCTCTAGGTTGGATCCCCTTCAAAAATGATTGATTCTATATCTGAACATTGTCCCGCACCTTGTCTGTTACCTTATGAACTGCCACTTTTTGTCTTTGTCTTCAGAGTGAAATCACTATGGCCAACACTTGTCTTGTGGGGAACCCTTGTCTCCTGGAATTCATTTGCGGTCTATGTGGGATCGGCATGCATGTTGTGATTGGTACTACCCGGCTGCTCTACTATGCTAACCCAGCATCACACGGCTGCTATCCTGTCTCCCGTTATTACACTCCGAATCCGTCTGTCTGGAAAATTTTACTTTAACCGAGACTCGGAAGTGGTCCTACACGGCTGCCTAACTATGCTAACCCAGTATCACACGGCTGCTCTCCTGTCTTCCGTTGTCACACTTCCGAATCGCCTGGGAAAACTTTACTATGGTCAAGACTTATGTCTGGTACCAGACGGTGGATTCTGCTGTATCCGCAACTTGACCGCCACCTTCTGTGAGACGCACCGGAGATTGTCATTTCGATCAGTGATCAGAGTGCGACTTGTGCGCTTGACGCGTTGAAGCCAACATCTTGGAAATGGTTGACTCCTCCGAGCCAGATTATCAGATGCGCGCTCACTCTATACCCTCAAGATATTCACGCGCGAAGAATGTGAAATCAGTAAGATCGGGCAATGGATCGAGTCCTTATTCTCACATGTCGGAGTATATCAATGACTTGAGTGTAACAGAACACAAGGCCAACAACTTCATCAGGAAAAAAGATTTTCCTACATCGCCCAGGCTTTTAGTTCTGGGTGCCGGTATTCCCGGTAGCTGATGGCTTGGCGCTCGGTACCGCCTGGTAGCTTGGGTAGCCCGCAGTGGAGACTCGGTAGTCCTGATAGCCTCAGGACCCGTGACGGACGGAGCAGTAGTCCCAGGGGTATCTATAATTGCTACTCGTCCTTAATTGTCTGATCGGCCAATGACGATCTGCTTTGCACTGGACCGCAGGTCATGAAATGCGGGGAAATCAGATTATGGAAGTACATGAAGCGGTAAATTAACGCCCAGCCCGGCCCAATAGCCGGATCCGAGTCCTTCGCTCCTCAGCAGCCTTTCTGCGAGTATAAACGGCAACGAGGTAGCGGAAGAAATAAAAGTCGTAATGACTCAAATAGGGATTCAAATAGAATGACTTGCACTGATCCAGGACTGTTTCCGAAGTCCAGCGTGGATCGACCTTCCGACCAAATACGGGTATCAAGTGGCAGGAGCGCACGATGTCGGTTACCGGGATGATCGATGAATTTTGACGATGGCCGCGACTCGACAGAGAGACTTGATGCATGCCTAGAGTGGGGCTGGGAGCTTGAAGTGGTTTGAACCAATCAACGTAGGCAACGGGCTCCGTGTATAGGCCGAAGTCCGAGGGTATACGGAAGATAACACGAAGCCGCGCCACAGAAAGACCTGAAGATTACATCAGAATGACTTGCGGATGCAGATGGAGAAAAGCTTGCCATCGGTGGGAACCTTCCCATCGCCCCGAGGATGGCTCCGGACAAGGATAGTGTCGAAGTGACCTGCTTTGGCCGGAAAAACACCTTTCGAGGTATGCTTAGCTGGTTCGCCTCTGACAGCGCGGACCTTGTCAAAGAGGCGGCGGGAGCCAACCTCGGGGATCAGAGGAAGAGTGATAGAAAGCGATTTATAGACCGGGAAGGTGGTGTTAGAAGCCGGGATAAGACGTGGGATGATAGACTTCGACTCCAGGAACCGCGCTATATTGCCGATGAAGTCGGGTGCATGAAATTCAGCTGCAATCTCTCCAGCGGTTAGATTAGGGAACGGAGGTGTTTTAGCAAGTGTAAATGCAGGGGTGGTAACGGAAGCCTGGGAGCGAGGGGTCTCTGTCGCAACCTCGACCGCTGGATCATCAGACCGTAACGTGTCCAAATTGACCGGCGCCTCGGCCTCCTCTTCATCTGCGTCGATAGAAGAGTCGAAGCGGGCGGAATAGCCCGGGACGGCCCACTGGAGGTAAGTCCCGAACTTATGAATGGACTCCTGCCGCCGTAACCAGACAGTCATTTGCCTGGTGTACGCGCGCTTGTTGCTGGCATTGTAACCAGCTTTAGCAAGATCGATGTGGAGGCGTTCGCTTCCCTCCGTGTTGAATCCATCGGCTGTGCCGCGAGAACGGATCGAGTCGACGTAGTGTTTGAGTTTATGGATTTTGTTGATATTGAAATGAGTTCGTATGCGGAGGTCGACGAAGATGTCTTTATGCGCGTGGAACGAGGCCCATGCGGAGTCGAGCTCTGCGAGAGATTCGTCGCAGTGGTTTTCGAAATGAGCATAATAAATGAAATCGAGGATGCCGCGCACGGCTGTTTGAACACGGGGATCGGTCGCATTGGCGAGGATGCCGAGAAAGACCTTCTCCATATTCTTGCGCTCGGTCCCCGTCCATTGGGAGGTTAACGCGATCCCATTTTTGAAGTGTCGAAGCGTGGGATGCGGCGCCATCGCGCGGAAACGTCGGTCGATCTCGTCGGCTGCTCCGGTTGTAGCGGCCGTAGACCACTTAACGGTGTGATCCCCGAATGCGCCGTTGTGAAGCTCGTGCAGCAGGTCGGGTGTCATGCACGCGAAGATGTTGCAGTGCGGGAAGTTGGCCCAGAAAGGGTTTATCGGACGGAGGTTTTGGTCACGGAATTCGGGTGGATGGTCGCCCAGAGATTGTGCCAGTAGAGTGTCGAGAGTTTCTGTAGGATCGCGCAGAGGGGCATAATCGGTCTCGCCGCGCTGCCGAGGCCCGCAGGAGCAGGCAGGGCAAGAATTCTCCCGGCAACACGCAACGAGGCATTGCTCCGGGTAGTCGGCTATGTACGCCGCTAAGATCGGGAACGCCTTTCGCACGAAACCGTCTGCGCAATCCATTAACACGCCTTCGCGGCCTGCCGCCTTCAACGAATCAAGCATGCGTCCCATACAGTCATGGAACAGCTGATGGGCTACGCCAGAGCGCCGCTTCTTCGAGAATATCTCGAACTTGGAAACCGGGATGTAGCCGATGAGGACTGTCGCGCGGGACGAAGGTGAGCGACGTGTCTCCTTGTCGATATTTCCGATCGTGAGGTACACCGGCCAGGCTTGCTTGTCGCCGCTGAAGCGAGTAAGCTGTGTTTTATCGGAGGCGAGGATTATGGGCACGAGGGTCGAGCCCGGCGGAAGTAGTTCCTGTGGTGACATCGTGAGCCGAATCTTCCTACTTGAGTGAAGATAGTATGCACCTGAATCGTCCACCACCAGTTCCCAGTCCACATCTCATTGTATTCCCTGTTCGTCAACTCTGCGTCCTTGAAAACCCGACACGGTTCGTAGCACTGCTTGGTAAATGCCGGATTTCCCAAGAGCTCTTTCACACAGTCCACCGGATCGCGACACCACATCTCAACAATCTCCGTCTTTAGAGCCCCATCTGCATCAAGCTCGTCGCCCTTTAGCTTAAACGGATAGCACGACCACTTGGGGCCCTCGGGCAGCGCGTCGATGCGCTGCAAGAACGCGCGGTTGTTGTGGAAGGAGGGCTTCATCCCTTCGTTTACCTGGCAGGATGGCTCAGTGAGGAACCATAGGGAGTGAGAGACGGTGCGCACTTTCTTCAGATTCAAAAACTCGTCCGTTTTGCTCTGGCTGATCCCCGATGTCATGAGCCAGTGCGCTAGCTCCCACTCCTCCTCGCTCGCGAAGGGCGCCCACGGAGGCTGCCCAGCCTTCGTCTGTTCCTCACGCAGTTTCTCGAACTGTGTCTTGCACCTTTCGAGGATCGCTCCAGCGGCAAGCTCGTCTGGAAAAGTCTGATACCACCGATCGTCTTCATCTTCGACCTCCTCGACGGTAGCCCGCGGCCGCTTGTTCCGGTGTGGTCCCTCATTCGCGCGCACTTCCTCCCCGGGAGACTCTGGCTGGGGCGGATCGAAGGCAGCATCATTGTTATCGGAGCCATCGAAGTCCATCGAATCGGACTGATATCCCGCCGCATCGCCCTCATAATCCATGGTAATGTCGTCCACCGGAGACTCCTCCCCAGCCAGAGAGGCCTCGCTATCGGATTCGGAGTCACTGCTTTCCGGCTCGGCGGTGAGTACATATTCAGCAAAGTGTTTTTTGCGGCAGTCTCCAGATTGCGACAGGTGAGACCGATATCCTTGCGTCGTGAGGGGGCCTCTAAGGCAGTATTTGCAGGAAACATCCATGGGCCTGGCTGTGATGGATGTAAGGAGGATTTTTCAAATTTGGGTCCGTGCGCCGCCTCTGCGATCTTTTGCGCGGACCAAATAAACAAAGATTTGTGTATCCTTTCTTCCTACTACTCTCACCATGTCCCGCGCTGCACGAGGCCGCTCCGACTCCGACTCCGATGGCGGGGCGCTCGATGCACAGACTGCCCGTGTACGCCGCTCCCGTGACGACCTCTCGGGCAACGAAATCCTTCCCACTCGCACCCGCACTGCCAGGGACCGACAACCTACGGAGAAGCAGTCGGCCAAAAGTGAGACGTTGCACATTGACTCTCGCGCTGACTGACATTGGCCTCTTAGATAAGGAGAACCTCGAGGTCATGCAGCAACAAATGGCCAAAATGGCCAAAGAGCTCGAGAAGGCCGAGCGAAAGCTAAGACAGCAGTCTGCTCGAAGTATGAGGCAGCTATCCTTTGAGACTGGACTTACATGATATCTTTTAGAGCCCTTGGCCGATGAAGATGACGATGGAGTAGAGAGCGAGGATAGAGATGCTGGGGATTTCGATGACCCGCAGGAGATCCGTTTCCAGTCTTCGTCGGTATGTGTCTCCTCATTTCCGGGATATATAATGATATCTTTAACAGATACAACCTTTGGCTGTCCTACCCCTTGAGGGCCCGCGCCGTACCGAGAGGCTCACGGTCAGCAAGGCTTCGAGGCAGCGCGGGCCGCCGAAAACTTCGTCTCGGGCATTCCTTCAGCTGCCCCCGGTCGATCCTCCCTCTCCAACTGGTAGTGTCCATCGTCCTGACTCATCTCCCCACGAGCGCGATAACGACGGAGACCCCGCTGAAGACGGTGAGCACCTTTCTTTTTCGCTCGTCATCGTGTGACCATGTGTGACTGTCACCCAGGCTGGCGCTCATCCTCTCCTCTCGACGGTCGTGTCGCTTCCGGGGCAGCCCCACCTCGTCCATCGGGGAGGAATGGTCCTCGCTCATCTTCTCCCGCCTCCTCGGCGCCGCCTCGAGACACCTCGCGGAACGGTAAGCACTTCCATTTAGTAAAGTGGTACCTGATACGATTGTCTTCCAGATCCCCCCACTCGTGGCCGCACTACCACGGGGTCGTCCAGCGCGGGGGAAAAGCGGAAACAGGCCGCTTCGTCCTCTTCTCCTGCGCCCCCGCACAAGCGCAAGCACAAAGAGCCTCGGCTCCAAGAGCCGCGCTTCGCAGAGGGCTATAGCGCCACATCCGGAGCGAAACCCAAGGCCAGCGACTATGAGCCTATGGTGTGCGCGCTACTCCTGCGCGCAATGGCAGAGTACGCGCTTCAAATCCTCACCGTCAATGGCTTTCCGCCCGCCGGACTTCAGACCATGTGGGCCGATCGTTCTTTCAAGAGTGCATGCAAGGCGGCCAATCAGCACTATGTCCTTACGGAGCGCATGAACAAACTGGCAAGTGCCTTGCTATTATCTATACCTTTAATGAATTGACTCCGAGTGTCAGATCACGAAGCGCGGGTCGCATACCCGGGGGCAGATCGTTACAGGATGCCGCAATCTGTTTGCGGCGCACTACAAGCTCAATCGTTCGTCGACATCGGCAGCCGTGGTCAGCAGCAACCGTGCTATTTCCGCGCATCTTATCAAAGACCAGGCGTTCCATTATAAGGTAAACGGTGTTCCTCTGATCATGATGACGACTGATACACTTCGAGGACCCTCAAGCGCGCACAGGCTTCGGGGGCAACAGTATCCTCGGGGAGATGCGCCACCTCACGACCTTCAAGAACAAGAATTCCCTTGGTGCACTACATACCGCCCGTTTCACTCCGTATCCCCTTGAGCTTCTTGCTCTCGAATTCACCGGCGTATGTTTTCGGCTATGTTATGACCCTCGCTGATTGTATTTCCTCTTCAGATCGAGTTTTGTGCTCTCGAATGGTCCACCGGTGTCTACGTCGCTGCTCAGTTCTTCGAGAAGGACGTCCTCAAAATCTATTCTAAGCATCTGCTGAAAATCCAGCAATGGAGTAAACTCAATGAACACGTGGTCGAAAATATCCGGCGCAAATGGTCCTCCCGCGCATCGTAAGTGCCTGTCATTCCGCTACTACTTAGCTGACCAACCCATTTAGCCGTTCCTTGAATCTTACAAGCCCGGATGAGGATGACGGCTGCCTCGCTCCGGCCCAAGAAGATGCATTACGCGAGGAGCTCGAGGGAAGAACGGGGGCGACGGATAGCGAGGCTGAATCTGATGTCGCGCCGCCGGCGGAGATGGGTGACGCCGCGATGGATATGGAGTGATGCCGCAGCTTCCACCCAGTAGATAGCATGTAGAATATTCAATTATATGCGGGTTTTGTCGATAATTTGTGCTATTATCTCAGTGCCCACCGCGATACCGGCCGCTGGATAGTAGTGCATTGCGCTGGTAGTCTGGTAGCTGTCTGCTATCAGGAGCTACTGCTTAGATACCGGTAACTACACGGTCACGGGTTACAGCTACACGGCGCTATCAGACTGTTGCGGATAGCTACCACGAGCTATCAATCAGGGGACTAGACTACGAGGCTACCACGGATATCAGGGCTCCTGTGCGCGATGTAGTTATGCGTTTTTTTCCTGATGTTTGAAGCGGTCAATGATCCTTGTTTCAGACATTGTTCTGCCGGCGCATAACGGACCACAAGGCCAATGACCTTCAACCGGTCAATAATACTATTCATTTTGGCCTGAGTTGATAGACCACATCACTATTTGCACAAGCCACAATGTACCGTTGAGTCAGATCTGACTTGATTCCGATAATGTGAATGAATACCCAAGTCCGACACCTTCAAAACGGTCAAAGTTACTTCAATCTGGCTCGAACAGGACACAAGTCCAATGGTATACTACTTATGCCAGCACTCATTCTCAGAAGGAACACTCTGAGCCTGCACCGCACTCTCACCGCTTGTCCGATCTCCGCCGTCTCTTCGCACACTTCCGTTTCTCATTGAATGACACGCTATTCACGTCTCCGACATGTACTTGACACGCTCCCAGTCCACGCATCGCTCCCGCCGACCAGTCTCATCAAATCTGCCTTGCGCCCTCACCCTGTGCCCCAATCTCTTCCGGCCCGCGGTCAATCAGATTCTCCTCGAAAATCCGCTCACGGTGGTATACAACCTTGTCTCTCGGTCGCTGATTTCTACTGCGCGGACTTAGTTTACGACAACCTCCCATGTCCTTATATCCCTTCGCCCCTTGGCCGGGCGTCCGATACCTTGGTTGACGCACCCCTTCGTCTTGTCACATTTGTTTGGTGTGCGTCTGATAAATACTCCAAAGAAAATACTCGTTTGGGTGAGATCGGCTAGGTGTTGACCTCCCGAAACTATATCATCTGAAAGCCGTTTGAAAACTGACTAATTGGCCATCTCGACTTGGCCCGATACATTGCCCGTTGAGTTGATTTATTATTTTTGTTTAATTAATGATTGAGCGAAACACACCCAAAAATATTCCCTGTGCCAGCGCGTGTGACCGTTGGGACTTGGGACTTCTCTAGGTTGGATCCCCTTCAAAAATGATTGATTCTATATCTGAACATTGTCCCGCACCTTGTCTGTTACCTTATGAACTGCCACTTTTTGTCTTTGTCTTCAGAGTGAAATCACTATGGCCAACACTTGTCTTGTGGGGAACCCTTGTCTCCTGGAATTCATTTGCGGTCTATGTGGGATCGGCATGCATGTTGTGATTGGTACTACCCGGCTGCTCTACTATGCTAACCCAGCATCACACGGCTGCTATCCTGTCTCCCGTTATTACACTCCGAATCCGTCTGTCTGGAAAATTTTACTTTAACCGAGACTCGGAAGTGGTCCTACACGGCTGCCTAACTATGCTAACCCAGTATCACACGGCTGCTCTCCTGTCTTCCGTTGTCACACTTCCGAATCGCCTGGGAAAACTTTACTATGGTCAAGACTTATGTCTGGTACCAGACGGTGGATTCTGCTGTATCCGCAACTTGACCGCCACCTTCTGTGAGACGCACCGGAGATTGTCATTTCGATCAGTGATCAGAGTGCGACTTGTGCGCTTGACGCGTTGAAGCCAACATCTTGGAAATGGTTGACTCCTCCGAGCCAGATTATCAGATGCGCGCTCACTCTATACCCTCAAGATATTCACGCGCGAAGAATGTGAAATCAGTAAGATCGGGCAATGGATCGAGTCCTTATTCTCACATGTCGGAGTATATCAATGACTTGAGTGTAACAGAACACAAGGCCAACAACTTTGAAGCGGTCAATGATCCTTGTTTCAGACATTGTTCTGCCGGCGCATAACGGACCACAAGGCCAATGACCTTCAACCGGTCAATAATACTATTCATTTTGGCCTGAGTTGATAGACCACATCACTATTTGCACAAGCCACAATGTACCGTTGAGTCAGATCTGACTTGATTCCGATAATGTGAATGAATACCCAAGTCCGACACCTTCAAAACGGTCAAAGTTACTTCAATCTGGCTCGAACAGGACACAAGTCCAATGGTATACTACTTATGCCAGCACTCATTCTCAGAAGGAACACTCTGAGCCTGCACCGCACTCTCACCGCTTGTCCGATCTCCGCCGTCTCTTCGCACACTTCCGTTTCTCATTGAATGACACGCTATTCACGTCTCCGACATGTACTTGACACGCTCCCAGTCCACGCATCGCTCCCGCCGACCAGTCTCATCAAATCTGCCTTGCGCCCTCACCCTGTGCCCCAATCTCTTCCGGCCCGCGGTCAATCAGATTCTCCTCGAAAATCCGCTCACGGTGGTATACAACCTTGTCTCTCGGTCGCTGATTTCTACTGCGCGGACTTAGTTTACGACAACCTCCCATGTCCTTATATCCCTTCGCCCCTTGGCCGGGCGTCCGATACCTTGGTTGACGCACCCCTTCGTCTTGTCACATTTGTTTGGTGTGCGTCTGATAAATACTCCAAAGAAAATACTCGTTTGGGTGAGATCGGCTAGGTGTTGACCTCCCGAAACTATATCATCTGAAAGCCGTTTGAAAACTGACTAATTGGCCATCTCGACTTGGCCCGATACATTGCCCGTTGAGTTGATTTATTATTTTTGTTTAATTAATGATTGAGCGAAACACACCCAAAAATATTCCCTGTGCCAGCGCGTGTGACCGTTGGGACTTGGGACTTCTCTAGGTTGGATCCCCTTCAAAAATGATTGATTCTATATCTGAACATTGTCCCGCACCTTGTCTGTTACCTTATGAACTGCCACTTTTTGTCTTTGTCTTCAGAGTGAAATCACTATGGCCAACACTTGTCTTGTGGGGAACCCTTGTCTCCTGGAATTCATTTGCGGTCTATGTGGGATCGGCATGCATGTTGTGATTGGTACTACCCGGCTGCTCTACTATGCTAACCCAGCATCACACGGCTGCTATCCTGTCTCCCGTTATTACACTCCGAATCCGTCTGTCTGGAAAATTTTACTTTAACCGAGACTCGGAAGTGGTCCTACACGGCTGCCTAACTATGCTAACCCAGTATCACACGGCTGCTCTCCTGTCTTCCGTTGTCACACTTCCGAATCGCCTGGGAAAACTTTACTATGGTCAAGACTTATGTCTGGTACCAGACGGTGGATTCTGCTGTATCCGCAACTTGACCGCCACCTTCTGTGAGACGCACCGGAGATTGTCATTTCGATCAGTGATCAGAGTGCGACTTGTGCGCTTGACGCGTTGAAGCCAACATCTTGGAAATGGTTGACTCCTCCGAGCCAGATTATCAGATGCGCGCTCACTCTATACCCTCAAGATATTCACGCGCGAAGAATGTGAAATCAGTAAGATCGGGCAATGGATCGAGTCCTTATTCTCACATGTCGGAGTATATCAATGACTTGAGTGTAACAGAACACAAGGCCAACAACTTTGAAGCGGTCAATGATCCTTGTTTCAGACATTGTTCTGCCGGCGCATAACGGACCACAAGGCCAATGACCTTCAACCGGTCAATAATACTATTCATTTTGGCCTGAGTTGATAGACCACATCACTATTTGCACAAGCCACAATGTACCGTTGAGTCAGATCTGACTTGATTCCGATAATGTGAATGAATACCCAAGTCCGACACCTTCAAAACGGTCAAAGTTACTTCAATCTGGCTCGAACAGGACACAAGTCCAATGGTATACTACTTATGCCAGCACTCATTCTCAGAAGGAACACTCTGAGCCTGCACCGCACTCTCACCGCTTGTCCGATCTCCGCCGTCTCTTCGCACACTTCCGTTTCTCATTGAATGACACGCTATTCACGTCTCCGACATGTACTTGACACGCTCCCAGTCCACGCATCGCTCCCGCCGACCAGTCTCATCAAATCTGCCTTGCGCCCTCACCCTGTGCCCCAATCTCTTCCGGCCCGCGGTCAATCAGATTCTCCTCGAAAATCCGCTCACGGTGGTATACAACCTTGTCTCTCGGTCGCTGATTTCTACTGCGCGGACTTAGTTTACGACAACCTCCCATGTCCTTATATCCCTTCGCCCCTTGGCCGGGCGTCCGATACCTTGGTTGACGCACCCCTTCGTCTTGTCACATTTGTTTGGTGTGCGTCTGATAAATACTCCAAAGAAAATACTCGTTTGGGTGAGATCGGCTAGGTGTTGACCTCCCGAAACTATATCATCTGAAAGCCGTTTGAAAACTGACTAATTGGCCATCTCGACTTGGCCCGATACATTGCCCGTTGAGTTGATTTATTATTTTTGTTTAATTAATGATTGAGCGAAACACACCCAAAAATATTCCCTGTGCCAGCGCGTGTGACCGTTGGGACTTGGGACTTCTCTAGGTTGGATCCCCTTCAAAAATGATTGATTCTATATCTGAACATTGTCCCGCACCTTGTCTGTTACCTTATGAACTGCCACTTTTTGTCTTTGTCTTCAGAGTGAAATCACTATGGCCAACACTTGTCTTGTGGGGAACCCTTGTCTCCTGGAATTCATTTGCGGTCTATGTGGGATCGGCATGCATGTTGTGATTGGTACTACCCGGCTGCTCTACTATGCTAACCCAGCATCACACGGCTGCTATCCTGTCTCCCGTTATTACACTCCGAATCCGTCTGTCTGGAAAATTTTACTTTAACCGAGACTCGGAAGTGGTCCTACACGGCTGCCTAACTATGCTAACCCAGTATCACACGGCTGCTCTCCTGTCTTCCGTTGTCACACTTCCGAATCGCCTGGGAAAACTTTACTATGGTCAAGACTTATGTCTGGTACCAGACGGTGGATTCTGCTGTATCCGCAACTTGACCGCCACCTTCTGTGAGACGCACCGGAGATTGTCATTTCGATCAGTGATCAGAGTGCGACTTGTGCGCTTGACGCGTTGAAGCCAACATCTTGGAAATGGTTGACTCCTCCGAGCCAGATTATCAGATGCGCGCTCACTCTATACCCTCAAGATATTCACGCGCGAAGAATGTGAAATCAGTAAGATCGGGCAATGGATCGAGTCCTTATTCTCACATGTCGGAGTATATCAATGACTTGAGTGTAACAGAACACAAGGCCAACAACTTTGAAGCGGTCAATGATCCTTGTTTCAGACATTGTTCTGCCGGCGCATAACGGACCACAAGGCCAATGACCTTCAACCGGTCAATAATACTATTCATTTTGGCCTGAGTTGATAGACCACATCACTATTTGCACAAGCCACAATGTACCGTTGAGTCAGATCTGACTTGATTCCGATAATGTGAATGAATACCCAAGTCCGACACCTTCAAAACGGTCAAAGTTACTTCAATCTGGCTCGAACAGGACACAAGTCCAATGGTATACTACTTATGCCAGCACTCATTCTCAGAAGGAACACTCTGAGCCTGCACCGCACTCTCACCGCTTGTCCGATCTCCGCCGTCTCTTCGCACACTTCCGTTTCTCATTGAATGACACGCTATTCACGTCTCCGACATGTACTTGACACGCTCCCAGTCCACGCATCGCTCCCGCCGACCAGTCTCATCAAATCTGCCTTGCGCCCTCACCCTGTGCCCCAATCTCTTCCGGCCCGCGGTCAATCAGATTCTCCTCGAAAATCCGCTCACGGTGGTATACAACCTTGTCTCTCGGTCGCTGATTTCTACTGCGCGGACTTAGTTTACGACAACCTCCCATGTCCTTATATCCCTTCGCCCCTTGGCCGGGCGTCCGATACCTTGGTTGACGCACCCCTTCGTCTTGTCACATTTGTTTGGTGTGCGTCTGATAAATACTCCAAAGAAAATACTCGTTTGGGTGAGATCGGCTAGGTGTTGACCTCCCGAAACTATATCATCTGAAAGCCGTTTGAAAACTGACTAATTGGCCATCTCGACTTGGCCCGATACATTGCCCGTTGAGTTGATTTATTATTTTTGTTTAATTAATGATTGAGCGAAACACACCCAAAAATATTCCCTGTGCCAGCGCGTGTGACCGTTGGGACTTGGGACTTCTCTAGGTTGGATCCCCTTCAAAAATGATTGATTCTATATCTGAACATTGTCCCGCACCTTGTCTGTTACCTTATGAACTGCCACTTTTTGTCTTTGTCTTCAGAGTGAAATCACTATGGCCAACACTTGTCTTGTGGGGAACCCTTGTCTCCTGGAATTCATTTGCGGTCTATGTGGGATCGGCATGCATGTTGTGATTGGTACTACCCGGCTGCTCTACTATGCTAACCCAGCATCACACGGCTGCTATCCTGTCTCCCGTTATTACACTCCGAATCCGTCTGTCTGGAAAATTTTACTTTAACCGAGACTCGGAAGTGGTCCTACACGGCTGCCTAACTATGCTAACCCAGTATCACACGGCTGCTCTCCTGTCTTCCGTTGTCACACTTCCGAATCGCCTGGGAAAACTTTACTATGGTCAAGACTTATGTCTGGTACCAGACGGTGGATTCTGCTGTATCCGCAACTTGACCGCCACCTTCTGTGAGACGCACCGGAGATTGTCATTTCGATCAGTGATCAGAGTGCGACTTGTGCGCTTGACGCGTTGAAGCCAACATCTTGGAAATGGTTGACTCCTCCGAGCCAGATTATCAGATGCGCGCTCACTCTATACCCTCAAGATATTCACGCGCGAAGAATGTGAAATCAGTAAGATCGGGCAATGGATCGAGTCCTTATTCTCACATGTCGGAGTATATCAATGACTTGAGTGTAACAGAACACAAGGCCAACAACTTTGAAGCGGTCAATGATCCTTGTTTCAGACATTGTTCTGCCGGCGCATAACGGACCACAAGGCCAATGACCTTCAACCGGTCAATAATACTATTCATTTTGGCCTGAGTTGATAGACCACATCACTATTTGCACAAGCCACAATGTACCGTTGAGTCAGATCTGACTTGATTCCGATAATGTGAATGAATACCCAAGTCCGACACCTTCAAAACGGTCAAAGTTACTTCAATCTGGCTCGAACAGGACACAAGTCCAATGGTATACTACTTATGCCAGCACTCATTCTCAGAAGGAACACTCTGAGCCTGCACCGCACTCTCACCGCTTGTCCGATCTCCGCCGTCTCTTCGCACACTTCCGTTTCTCATTGAATGACACGCTATTCACGTCTCCGACATGTACTTGACACGCTCCCAGTCCACGCATCGCTCCCGCCGACCAGTCTCATCAAATCTGCCTTGCGCCCTCACCCTGTGCCCCAATCTCTTCCGGCCCGCGGTCAATCAGATTCTCCTCGAAAATCCGCTCACGGTGGTATACAACCTTGTCTCTCGGTCGCTGATTTCTACTGCGCGGACTTAGTTTACGACAACCTCCCATGTCCTTATATCCCTTCGCCCCTTGGCCGGGCGTCCGATACCTTGGTTGACGCACCCCTTCGTCTTGTCACATTTGTTTGGTGTGCGTCTGATAAATACTCCAAAGAAAATACTCGTTTGGGTGAGATCGGCTAGGTGTTGACCTCCCGAAACTATATCATCTGAAAGCCGTTTGAAAACTGACTAATTGGCCATCTCGACTTGGCCCGATACATTGCCCGTTGAGTTGATTTATTATTTTTGTTTAATTAATGATTGAGCGAAACACACCCAAAAATATTCCCTGTGCCAGCGCGTGTGACCGTTGGGACTTGGGACTTCTCTAGGTTGGATCCCCTTCAAAAATGATTGATTCTATATCTGAACATTGTCCCGCACCTTGTCTGTTACCTTATGAACTGCCACTTTTTGTCTTTGTCTTCAGAGTGAAATCACTATGGCCAACACTTGTCTTGTGGGGAACCCTTGTCTCCTGGAATTCATTTGCGGTCTATGTGGGATCGGCATGCATGTTGTGATTGGTACTACCCGGCTGCTCTACTATGCTAACCCAGCATCACACGGCTGCTATCCTGTCTCCCGTTATTACACTCCGAATCCGTCTGTCTGGAAAATTTTACTTTAACCGAGACTCGGAAGTGGTCCTACACGGCTGCCTAACTATGCTAACCCAGTATCACACGGCTGCTCTCCTGTCTTCCGTTGTCACACTTCCGAATCGCCTGGGAAAACTTTACTATGGTCAAGACTTATGTCTGGTACCAGACGGTGGATTCTGCTGTATCCGCAACTTGACCGCCACCTTCTGTGAGACGCACCGGAGATTGTCATTTCGATCAGTGATCAGAGTGCGACTTGTGCGCTTGACGCGTTGAAGCCAACATCTTGGAAATGGTTGACTCCTCCGAGCCAGATTATCAGATGCGCGCTCACTCTATACCCTCAAGATATTCACGCGCGAAGAATGTGAAATCAGTAAGATCGGGCAATGGATCGAGTCCTTATTCTCACATGTCGGAGTATATCAATGACTTGAGTGTAACAGAACACAAGGCCAACAACTTTGAAGCGGTCAATGATCCTTGTTTCAGACATTGTTCTGCCGGCGCATAACGGACCACAAGGCCAATGACCTTCAACCGGTCAATAATACTATTCATTTTGGCCTGAGTTGATAGACCACATCACTATTTGCACAAGCCACAATGTACCGTTGAGTCAGATCTGACTTGATTCCGATAATGTGAATGAATACCCAAGTCCGACACCTTCAAAACGGTCAAAGTTACTTCAATCTGGCTCGAACAGGACACAAGTCCAATGGTATACTACTTATGCCAGCACTCATTCTCAGAAGGAACACTCTGAGCCTGCACCGCACTCTCACCGCTTGTCCGATCTCCGCCGTCTCTTCGCACACTTCCGTTTCTCATTGAATGACACGCTATTCACGTCTCCGACATGTACTTGACACGCTCCCAGTCCACGCATCGCTCCCGCCGACCAGTCTCATCAAATCTGCCTTGCGCCCTCACCCTGTGCCCCAATCTCTTCCGGCCCGCGGTCAATCAGATTCTCCTCGAAAATCCGCTCACGGTGGTATACAACCTTGTCTCTCGGTCGCTGATTTCTACTGCGCGGACTTAGTTTACGACAACCTCCCATGTCCTTATATCCCTTCGCCCCTTGGCCGGGCGTCCGATACCTTGGTTGACGCACCCCTTCGTCTTGTCACATTTGTTTGGTGTGCGTCTGATAAATACTCCAAAGAAAATACTCGTTTGGGTGAGATCGGCTAGGTGTTGACCTCCCGAAACTATATCATCTGAAAGCCGTTTGAAAACTGACTAATTGGCCATCTCGACTTGGCCCGATACATTGCCCGTTGAGTTGATTTATTATTTTTGTTTAATTAATGATTGAGCGAAACACACCCAAAAATATTCCCTGTGCCAGCGCGTGTGACCGTTGGGACTTGGGACTTCTCTAGGTTGGATCCCCTTCAAAAATGATTGATTCTATATCTGAACATTGTCCCGCACCTTGTCTGTTACCTTATGAACTGCCACTTTTTGTCTTTGTCTTCAGAGTGAAATCACTATGGCCAACACTTGTCTTGTGGGGAACCCTTGTCTCCTGGAATTCATTTGCGGTCTATGTGGGATCGGCATGCATGTTGTGATTGGTACTACCCGGCTGCTCTACTATGCTAACCCAGCATCACACGGCTGCTATCCTGTCTCCCGTTATTACACTCCGAATCCGTCTGTCTGGAAAATTTTACTTTAACCGAGACTCGGAAGTGGTCCTACACGGCTGCCTAACTATGCTAACCCAGTATCACACGGCTGCTCTCCTGTCTTCCGTTGTCACACTTCCGAATCGCCTGGGAAAACTTTACTATGGTCAAGACTTATGTCTGGTACCAGACGGTGGATTCTGCTGTATCCGCAACTTGACCGCCACCTTCTGTGAGACGCACCGGAGATTGTCATTTCGATCAGTGATCAGAGTGCGACTTGTGCGCTTGACGCGTTGAAGCCAACATCTTGGAAATGGTTGACTCCTCCGAGCCAGATTATCAGATGCGCGCTCACTCTATACCCTCAAGATATTCACGCGCGAAGAATGTGAAATCAGTAAGATCGGGCAATGGATCGAGTCCTTATTCTCACATGTCGGAGTATATCAATGACTTGAGTGTAACAGAACACAAGGCCAACAACTTTGAAGCGGTCAATGATCCTTGTTTCAGACATTGTTCTGCCGGCGCATAACGGACCACAAGGCCAATGACCTTCAACCGGTCAATAATACTATTCATTTTGGCCTGAGTTGATAGACCACATCACTATTTGCACAAGCCACAATGTACCGTTGAGTCAGATCTGACTTGATTCCGATAATGTGAATGAATACCCAAGTCCGACACCTTCAAAACGGTCAAAGTTACTTCAATCTGGCTCGAACAGGACACAAGTCCAATGGTATACTACTTATGCCAGCACTCATTCTCAGAAGGAACACTCTGAGCCTGCACCGCACTCTCACCGCTTGTCCGATCTCCGCCGTCTCTTCGCACACTTCCGTTTCTCATTGAATGACACGCTATTCACGTCTCCGACATGTACTTGACACGCTCCCAGTCCACGCATCGCTCCCGCCGACCAGTCTCATCAAATCTGCCTTGCGCCCTCACCCTGTGCCCCAATCTCTTCCGGCCCGCGGTCAATCAGATTCTCCTCGAAAATCCGCTCACGGTGGTATACAACACTTGATGGTTCTACGACGTTGCCACTCAACCTCCCGGCCAAACAGCATTCTCAGTTTTATTGCTGCACCTCCCGAGGTTTCCCTGATATTCTGGCCCTTATCATCTCATACTGTTCCGGCATGACAAAATCTCACCTACTACATACGACATGCCCCCACTTCACTCGTAGCGCTCACGGATGAGTACATCAGTTTTTGATGTCAGGATTATTTGACGCCCACTATTGAAGTGCTGGAGAGCACATGTAGTTAGCCAATCTTGTTGCGTGATCAACTGCACCGGATAAATAGCGCCACCATTGAGAAGAACTACTCCAACGTGCAGAATTATTTCTGCGATACCCGGAGTTCAATTCATCCACCCGGCGGCCCCCACAACTTTGTCACAAGTCTTAGATGAGCTATTACATGTTTTGTGATGTCCCCCATCTAGCCGCGAGCCTGGTCTCCCCAAGATACAAAGTAAAGTATCAAGTCCGCCCACCTTCGGCACATAACTTTTGCCATTACTTCTGCGAAGCTCCTTAGTATCGTTCCACTACAAAAGGGAATTCACCTGAGCATCTACATGCACCATTCAATGAGCACACGTAGAGTTGAAAGCCGGCGCTGAGACCCAGTGGCCAAGTCGAGGTTCCAGATCCACGGCCGGCCGGATGTGCTTGAACATCCGAACGTTACATTGAATAGAAGTTTTACCATCGTTAGCGTGTCGATTTGCAATTGTTGCAGAAATCACTGACCCGCTCAGCAATGAGCTCTGAAGCATCGAGAAAAGGAGCTACTTTGAGTTATAAGTCACGGCCTTGACGCGCGCGATGAGTCCCAAACCTACAGATTACCTCGCGCGAGCATCTAGTAGGAGTGATGAGAAGGCGAAGCAACAAACAGCTTTGCAAACACAAGAGGGGTGGGCGTGCAAGAAAGGCGTCGAACCAGCGGCCGGTCAAAGCGCAGATTAGCCGAAGGTTCTCCCGTAGGGTCTTCGGATGTAGGATGAGAGATTAATTAAGCGATCGTCACCCGCCGAAAATCAATTAGAGGTGAGGCTGAGCGAGAGAGCGACAAGCCACCAAGACGAGAAACCTCGACGGAGGTCCAGGGTGAAGTCCCTGCGAGAAGACAAGGCATTCGAGGGAGCACACCAAAGGACATGAGAGTAAAAAAGAAGAAGGAGATTTGCTATGTTGGCGCTGTATCAGGACGAGTCCGGGAGAAGCTCTGCAAAAATAGCATGTCCCCAAAGGGAAATGTTTCAGCGGCCGTACGTGCGCGAATGCGAACCTTGAGGAGTCTTTCTGGATGACGGGTGCGCTGTCGAACGACGAGGAGATCGGGTTTCGTTGAATAGCAAGAGGGGTAAAACCTGGGATCGAACATCAGTGAAGAGCCTATCGTGGAGGGCAGTCCGCTGCATGCCGCGGCTGCCTGAGAAGCCCGCGACGTGAACGATCCTCCGAATGAAGGAGCGTCGACGGCGCTGGCTTCTAGGGACTGACCGCCCGCGCAGGACAGCCTCAGAAGCGGCCACTAAGAGGGAACACGTGTGTCCGACCGCCTTTTACGAGCGGCTTAGGACTGGAGGGTGGTGTCGGCTCGCGTTCAAATGCGAAGGGCGAGCGATGGTCGATTAGGACCACGCGCACTGAGCAGACCGAAAATAACAATGATGATTCGACGACGCACCTTGATACTTGGTTGAATCCCGTGCAATTGAGTGCGCGGAGACGAGATCGACGCGCGCACGGGCTTGGATGTGTTTGGCAGCGCGAGGAAAACCACTAACTCCGCGCGGGGAAACATTGGAACGCAGCGGTAAGTGCAAGAATACATTCCTCCACGCGGAAACGGCTTGTCGGATTGCGCGGACGAGCGGGCAATCGCGCGACGGCGCAGGAGGACAGAGGAGATGCACTCGCTGCGAAGCGAGCGAGCGCTGGATGCTGCGAAGCGTGCGTCAGCGGCGGAGGGACAGCAGACGGCATACGGCGGACAGCGGTCGGTGTGTGCAGGAGGGGAGGGACTGGCACGGGCGGGCGCGGCGCAGGGATGTGGAGGAGCGCGTGCTTTGGCGGCGCGGGGACTCGCGAGGGCGGGCGACGTCCCGCGCGAATCGAACGGATCGCGCGGACAATATGGGACGGAGGAGACGCGCGTGGGCGGGTCTTGCGCAACACCGAACGCGCGGCGCGTCCGAGTTTGGCGGGCGTGGGAGGCGGTGGACTTTGATGCGGTCCTGCGCGCAACGCAACCGGGGACACCACCGGCGGGCTTAGCGGCGCGAATACGGACTTGCGCGCATGCAGAGGGGCGCCAGCAGAGACGCAGCATGCACGTCGTCAGCATGGACTTTGACGGAGCGGCGGGGGCGTGCCAGGATGCGACCGCCTCGCAAGTTGAGGCAACGTTGAGGCGCTGCGCGCACCGTCGCCGCGGACTTACACCGATCCGCGAGGTCGGTGAACTTGCGAGCGCGGCGCAGCGTCTAGCGCATCAGTCGCGGGGGCTCGTCAGCGTTGAAAGCGATCGTGGCACGGGGTTGCGCGGCGGCGTCGGGGCAATAGCTGGTCGTACAGTTAGCGCGAAGCTAGTCTTCAGTATCGTCCCTGCAGCAGCGTACCGTATGGAGCACAGACTCGTCGTGCGCGAGCGGAGGCGCACAGGGCATCGGGAACGAGAGCGGTGACGAGAGGGGAGCGGACAGACGAGGGTGTCGCGCGTAGTCCCCGCGCTCGCGAGATGGATTTGCGGCGAGTGACGACGTTTATACATAGAGTGTACCTAATTGAAAGTGGCAAGTCGGCAATAGAACGTGATAAGTAAATCATCGTACGTTAGTAGATAATCGCGTGCACAGCGCAGACGAGGCAGCGGCGACGTGCGGCGCTGCGAGGGAGTGGGGCGCTGCGAGCGAGGGCGGCGACGCCCGCTACGGCCGCGAGATGCATTCAAACGGGACGGGACGGGCGCGTGGGAGCGAATGGGCGCGCGCGACGGAATGCGCGAGTTGCGCGCGAGGAAACACAGGGACGGGCGGGAGCGCAAGCGTACAGGCGCACGGGCGCTGGGGCGGGGACGAAAACAGCGGGGGCATTGAGCCTTGCGCGGATGAGTATGGACGCAGCACCGGCGCCACGTCACTGGCTGGTGCCGCAGGAGCAGACCGGCCGCGGAGTCGCGGGCGCCACTACGCGCGCGGCGTCGCCGTGGAGGCGCCGGGAAGACATGCGCGCGGCGGCTACGCAGGTACGGGCGAAGGAGGGGCTCGGTGCGTTACGTGGCACGCATGTGGGAGTGGGAGGAGGTGGAGGTAGGGAGGGTGCGACCTTCACGAGGGCGGACTTGAGGGCGGGACGGGCTTAGTAGATAGGTTGGCGGTGACTTGCATACGGGGCGGCGACACAGGGCGTGCGTCTGGGGCCGGTGGACTCGCGAGCGCAGGGCGGCGCGGACGCGAAGGCAGGACGTGCGGGGCGGCGTGGACTTGCGGCGAGGGGCAGCACGGCCACGTACAGGATGCGTAGGGCGAACGGATTCGAAGGGGTGGACGGGATTCTCGGCGGGCGGTAGGGACGTAGGGCATGCCCGCGCCGAGTCATGCGTGGACTCGAGACCACAGGACTCGCGGCGAGCGACGGCAGCGTAGGGACTCGGAGGGTATTCGCCGCGCGCAAGTACGCGGGTACGGGACGGGTGTACGTGCGGCGCGGAGGTGTCGGGAGGGCGGCGACGTAAGAGTTTCACGACGTAGCAGAACTTCCCCCGAGCGGCGGCGACGTACTCCAGCATGGATAGACGCCGAGCAGAACGTGAGGGCGGGACGGACTACAGTCGGCGTGTCCGTCGCGCCGGAGGGTCTGCTAACAAGCGCATCGCCCGCGGCGGATGGGAAGTCGACAGTGCACGGCAGCGCGCACGTTCCCCGCTGCTCGTTTGGGGCTGTCCGCGAATGCGGGAGCCTCTGCGCGCCCAACGTGGGCGTTCGACGGCGGCCGCTGGTCGCGTTACTCACCCCTCGTTCGCCGTTCTCCGCCTCAGCGCGCAGAATGGGGGTCGCCGGTGATAGACGGCGTGCGGGCCGCGGGCGCTGGCGTGCGCGTGGGCATGCGCCAGGGCTCGCTGAGGCGGAATCCCGTCGCTGTTCTCGTGGAGAGCGGCAGGTAGGTGAGTGGGTACCGAGGTCTAGGGCGGCGGCGGTGTGGCTCGGGGACGCGGACGCAAGTCGCGCTCCTGCAGCGAAGGTGATCGCGCGTGACGGCAAGGGGGGCGCAGAATGCGGCGGACGGGGCAGCGATGCGCGAGCCGCGCGCGCACCTCAGGCGCGAAGTCGCGGGCGAGTCTGTGCGCGCGGCACGGGCTGCGGAAGGTTGTGGCCCAGGGACGTGGCGGCAGCGGATTCGAAGGCGGGGACGGGCGGCGCGCACGCCGGCGTGAGCCTACGCCGATCGCGGGGAAGCAGAGGACGTGTCCGCTCGCGTTGGTCCCGCAGAACGCGAGTTGAGGCGGCAGCTCAAGGAGCGGGGCCGAGCGGGGTAGCCGGCGACGCGGAGCGGGAGCGGCGGGCGGACGTGCGCTAAGCGCAGGTCACAGCTTGCGCGTGGGGGACGTGGAAGAGACGACGTGGGCGGCGTGCGGCAGACAGGGCGACGGCGAGAGGATGCGCGTGTGCGAGCGGGCGAGAGGTCCGCTAGGCGCAGCGTCGAAGCGGCGGGCTGCACAGCGAGGGCGTCAGCGGGCGCGAGGCATGCTGTAACAGTGAACACACCTTGCTGTGACGTGTCGGCCGCCGACAAACGAGCGGGGTTGAGGGCGCTCGAATGGGCGGTAAGGGGCGGTAGAGGGCAGACATCCACGGGCGGCGGCGAGGGCGCAGGGGGCGAGACGCGGGACGGGCGAGAGGTGAGACGATTCGAGGGCGGGCGAAGCACGGCAGGGCGGCGTCACGTGGCAAGCGAGGGCGGGGGGCGGCGGCGGCGACACGTTTGCGAGTGCGGTGGGCGTGCGCAGGGAGCGGGAGCCTCGAAGGCCATGGTGGTGAAGGGAGGACATGAGCTGGCAGCTGGTGTCACGGTGTGACCGTTACCGAATGTGATCCGTGCGCTACGCGCGCCAGCAGAGTGGTTATCGCAGCGACAAGTTCAAGATATAACTTTCGCAATCCCAGTCGGAGTGCTTGAGCGAAACGCGGGCTGACCGGGACCTTGGGCTGACCTCCCGGAATTCCCGGGGAGGGTCACATGATCGATCACTTCTTTCTAGTATCTACTGTTATTCGAAGCATTTCTTTTTGTAATCTCACCCGCCCGCCTCAACCGTGATGAAAGCGCGCAGCGCGGCCGTATGAAAAGCTGGAAACCCAACCCAGCCCTCGCATCCTTCCGCTGTATGCTGGCGCGCCGCAACAAAACCGGTTCGATCATGCGTTCGGATTCCTGAAGCGGGATCACGAGCCGGAAGTGCGCAAAGCCCGCGAGCGCGGAGGGGCCGAGCTGCGCCATGCTGTATCAGTCTCTCGTTGAAGTCGAGGGTAATACGGACATATGATACGTACCTCGACGAGGAGGGTGATGAGGCACTTCGTAGCTGCAACTCGAATCACATCAGCGCCGACTCTGAAGAAAACACAAGTAAAAGTGAACAGCAACGCACCTTGAAAGGGCGCCGTCCACGGCGTGTGGAGCCACTGCGCGCGCGCGTCTACCCTGCTCACGTACGTGCTGGCTTGGTTCAGCATCGCTTTGCTGCTAAACTGGTTCAGCATCGCTTTGCACGCGCGCGCGCGAGGACGCCGGCAGTCATGGCCCGAAAGAAAAATTTGTGTGGGGGTCGGCGGTGGGTGTAAGGACTGATGGCAGGGAGGAGGGGAAGGAGAAAAGAGAAGAAAGGGTAGAAAGATGTAACGCACAGGCGGAGGCGGCGAGGACAGCGAGACATCGATGCGAGTCGGTGCACAGGTCCTACGGGTGTCACATTAGGGCAGGCGCGAGACTAACAGATGATGAGTGAGCGATGTAAGCGATAATACACCAAGGCTGGATCGTGAGGCCGCACTCGCTGGACAGCATGACGGGAGGGTCCTCCGAGTCAATATTGAGGGCGTTCGTACGCTCTGATGTCCCCTGGGACGCGCGAGTCGCGTCTTGAACGCGATGGTCCCCGAATGCAAGCGAGGCCTAGGTGAGTTCTCGAAAGCGGCGCATCCTTGCCGTCGTGCACGCGCGCGTTCCAAGCCACCCGCGCCCAATTAAATTTTGCACCATACGCGCTCCCGCCCCCGCCCGGACCCGCCGCGCGATCGACGGGGTGGGATGGTCCGCGCGTTCTCGAAAACAAATCAGGCGCAAGTCCCTGCCAGCGTCGGGTCCGAGTACGCGCGTCCCGTGCGTGGAGGTCCCTGGGCGAGCGCAGCGTGTTCTTTATAGAGAGTTGGAGAATTTTCTCGAGCTTGCTAAAGTCGACCTCTGAAGGGCAAATGTCAATGAGAATGAGTCGGAAGTCAATGATAAGGAGCTACATGCGATAGCTCGGTTTAAGTCCATCTAGAGACACAGTCAAGCGCCGGCTTGAGCCATTGGAGTCAAACTCTAATGAGTAAAGTCAGAATGAAGGATGCGATGGAGGATGCAGTACTTACGATAGCTGTTTTGAAGTTAAGCACTGGACTTGATGGTCAAGTCAGAATGGAGGGCACATATCAAAGTGCTTACCCTACCTCGTCCAAAGTCAAGCAAGGGCGTCGATTAAAGCGGTGGGCTCGGGTAGAAGGGCCTTAGTGGTGAGATCTAACGGTCAACTCAGATTGAAGGATGCGAAGGTATAATTCAAGTGCTCACTGGTGATTATTTCCCTCGAAGCCAATTGAGGGCGTCAATGCAAGCGCCCGAGCTCAATTAGTAGAGGCCGTATGCAACGAGTTAAATGCATGGGACATCGTAGATGGCGTCAAATAAGCGAACAAAGACTGAAGACGCACCAAAAAAAGATTAGAGCGGAAACAGGCAGGGTCGGGGCGAGCGCGTGCTATTGCGCACAGCGCAGACTGTAGACGCGTCGCGCACGCGCAGTCCATAGAAAGGAATAAACTTGAATCCTCGGTTGCGCGGCGCTAGAATCTGATCTCTGCGTGGCGCGTTCCTTGCCGCCGCACGACTGAGCGGTGCACACACAGAGATGGCTGTGTGTGCTTAGGCATGGCGCGGAGGGCGTCTGAAGGCAATCGTCAGCGGGCCGTGAGAGAGAGCGTGATAGGGACGAGCAAAGAAGAAGGGGCAGGATGCGCCGCGCTCCATACGAAGGGCGACGCGCGAGAGCTCCGAAAGGGTAGCGCTGCGCGTCTCCTCGATATTGGCGGCGCGGATCGCGTTGCTTGCGGGAGTCAGCGTCGGGGACGACATGGGCGTGCGCGTCCCAGGTTCGACGCTGGATCTGCGCTCGCAGAGCGGGATGCGGTGTCACTACGCTGCGCGCCGCCGTCGATCGCAGAGCACAGAGCGCGAGTGTCTTGGGCACCGGGTAAGTAAATCTGCTTCAGAGGTCGCAGGCTTGGTGCCGCAGCGGCGGGCAGGCGGACAATGTCCGCGCGTGAACGGGAGTCGCACGCCGCGCCAACTCTACGCGCAACTCAAACGGGGCGACGGGGTGTATCAAGCTACAAGTCTGAATCAAGTCAGTGTATAGCTAACAGAAATGATTTGATTACACACCAAGGTCGAGCGCTGGATAGCGAGGAAGAGCGGCGACTGGCGAGCGGCGACGGTGTAGCGTGCGTCGGTAGTAGAGTACGGGGACTGGGTGGCGACGCGGTACCGGTCCCCGAGCCGTGTGTACACATCGTGCCACGAATTCGCGGGCGAATCTGCACGCGCGGCACAGGGCAGCGAGACGCAGTGGAGGCATGGAAAGCGCGCAGGCCGGGAGCAGCGCAAGCCCAGCACAGTTCGAACGATTCGCGTTTGCGCGAATGGGACGGGTGCGGACACCGGCATCGATGAGGGCGGCAGGTGCAACAGCGCGAACCCGAGGGGGCGGCGGGCGTTAAGAGGGCGCAAGTTGCGCGACGGCGGACTGGCGGGCGCAGATGGGGCGGATGCGTCTGCTGAGGACGCCACGCGGAACCGCGCGTGCACACCGAGCCGCGGAGTCGCAGGCGCGGCTGCGTGCGCGGCACGGAGGTCGTTGGGCGGGGCGGCGTGTGGCGTACGTTTCGCGGAATGAAGCGGCGCTGGCGGGACAATATGTGGGATCGAGGGGGGAGGCGGGGCTACGTGGGTGCGCGGCTGTGTAAGTAGATATAGTGTTTAGCGCCAGAGGACATACCTTGTGGTGACGTGAGGGACGGGCAGCGCGGAGTGTACGCTGGGGCAGCAAAGTCATGCCGGTGGCGAGCTCACGGGCGTCGAGGGGGCGGCGCACATCGCCGTCGTGTGAGGGTCGAGTCGGCGCCGGGATCGGCCCTCGCCACGTGTACCAGCGACGCCGAATATGATCCGTGCGCTAGGCCCGCCAACAGGGTTATCGCAGCGGCCATATTCTCCAAGTTTAAGATCAACCTTTCACAATCGGAATGCTTCACCTGAACGCGGGCTGACCTTGGACTGACCTCCCGGAATTCCCGGGAAGGGTCACATGATTTTATTCGTCAAACGACATCTTCTTTACAGCGTGCGAGGCGCACGAAGCAAGGGTCGCAGCGCGGCCGTGTGCGGCGGGAGAGGCGCTTGGCTCGCTAGTGAGGAGGCGGGGTTGCTGAGGAGCGAGGCGCGAACGACGTTGATAAGTTGCAGTGTTGACGTCGTTACTATTGTAGAGCCCGGCGCCAGCGTCACCGGCCGTGTTCCATGCCGCGAGCCCGGGCGGCATGCAAGGGGACGCAGTTGCACACCGGTGTCAAAATTTTGAAGGAGGTCGCCGAGAACGAGTTTGGTAGCGGCGAGGACATGGCGGTCGAGAGCAGGAGAAGCTTTGCATATGCTTGCGCACTTGATCCGTTTGATCCGATTTCCTCTTGCTTCCTGCGCTTATCTCGACGCGTCCTCGTCTCCCCTGGAATTCTCTGCCTCTGGTTCCTATCCTGGTTGATCTGTCTGAGTCATATCGCGGCTTTGAACTGCATACGGCTTCTTCCAAATGTCTCGGAGCAGTAGTGTCTGAAATCCCTGCGACGCACGCTCATGGTTGTGGTCCTGTGGACCCCTACAACGCTTCTTCAGTTGCCTAGGCTGAATCTTGCTCTTGAACTTGCCCCTCGTGCTCTGTAGCACGAACACTCCGGACTTCAGGTACGTACAAATCTCACGGTATCCTGACCGTCAGGTAGCAGCGCGTCCGCTCGGGAAAGGCGGACCATCCGACAGAAAAGATGCAAACAGCACGCCGCCGACCTTCCTGATTGCTGGTGCAGGGTCTGTCTTTCATGTTTTCTTGCTGTGTACATGATTTTCAGGGTTACTTGTATGTCCTTCGAGTTCCGCCAATCCAAACACGCCCCACATCACGATCTCAGCTCATTTACTGTGCATCCCCAGAGTAGAGTGAGTGATTCATGTTACGAGTCACTCGACTTACTTGCTACAGCATCCGACGCGCGCGACGCTGTTTAACTTCGAACATGCCCAATTCAATGATCAAGCTCAACTTATCTGGTCCGACTCGCAAATGTGGCTTCGAGGGAAGCGACTGCGATTTTTAGATTTTTACTGTAGACCACTCAACCCAAGATCTGTGCAGAGGAGTCCGGTCGGTGAGGCCCGGACTCCCTTGCCCAACTCAGACTACGCAACGTTGCCCGCGCGCGGCGCATCAAGTTGAGCCCCGAGCTCAAATTCCCAAGAAAATACAGGTGAGTCTCTATATTCAAGTGCTGGCGGACATCCACTGACTCTGTTGACCACATGCGCGCTTGCTTGCCGCCGCCGCCATGCGTCATGCTTTCGCCGTGTGTGTCGCTGCCCGCCCTCGCGCTTGCGACGCCGCCGTGTTGGACACATGTGCCGCCCACCCGCCCACAGGAAACCATTCGCCACGCGGCTCGATCATCGCGGACGCGGAGTGTGCGGCGTTGGGCTCCGCGCGCTGCAGAGATGCGCGAGTGGACCGGACTGCACGGTACACGCTCGTGCGCGACGCGGACGCGACCCACCGATTCTTCGTGCGAAGCTTGTGACGGCGCGGGGGCGAGCGCGAGGCACAGCGAGGCTCTGCGGATACGAGCGCGCCCGCCTCCCGTTTAAAACGCTCGCGGTCAAAGCCCGAGCGCGTCCTCGTCGCTATCGGGCTCGATAAGCGCCCGTAGACGCATCGGGGGCGGCGACGATGGTGAGGATGGCCCCGTGCATGCGTCGACTTTCACCGATCGCGGGACGTAGGGCAAGCGTTCGCCCGCGTTGGGCCCGTGGAACTCGAACGGACACGCCGCTCGTGCGCGGAGTGTCATAGGTCGCAGAGCACGCGACGGCGGCGGCGGCGATGGACTTCTGAATGCAGCGCAGTGGCTTCGGAATCGAGGGCGGGGGCGCTCCTAGCGCGAGCACGGCTACCAGCCGATTCACCGGTGTCTCTGCGCGCGGGGCCCAGATTTCGCATGCTAGGTGTTGTAGGGCGCGGGGCGACGACTCATCGGGTGACAATAGCTAGACCTTGAGTTCTGTTGAGGTTTTGGGGGAATTGATAGCAACGAACTTGGAGTTTTCGTCAGCGCGGCGAACGCAAAGTGGTTGGTACAAGATGCCTACTTGGAAGCTTAAAGCTAGTACTTGTCTAGGCAAATAGCTGAACGGTACTTAGATACCCATTGTCATCGAGGGACTGGAACGGACTGAGTTTGACTTACGCCAAGCATAGCCTCGGTGTTTTTATAGCCTCGGTGTGCACATATACTTGCCCTTGGTGTGAGTCGAGATTTAGTATAAAAAAAAGCAAGAGTCATAACGAGCTGACGATGAAAGGATTATCTGACAAAAGGAACTGTTTCTTTTCAATTGACAGGAATCGACAGTCAGTCGGGATCTAACCTGAAGGGCTCTTTGCGTTACTTCAACTCAATATAATAACCCGAAGTACTTGCCAGTGATTTCAGTTGAGGCCAATGCGGCGTCAGCGCTAGCGCCCTAACCCGGTATCAAAGTTGAATTCCAATGGGTAAAATCAGGATGATGGCTGCCTTGTAGGATGGACTACTTAGCGTGGCGCGTTTGAATCATCTCAATTGCATTCAAATTGAATGCAAACGCGGTCGAGGCCTGATGCTAGATACGATGGTCAAAGTCAGAACAGAGGGCTCAATATACATTGAAGGACTTACTGACGACTTGTTCTAAGTCAATCCAGACGGCGGAGTCGAGAGCCTGGCTCGCGATTTCAACGCCATTAGGATGTGGAGAGAATTTAAGTACTTACCGATGATGCATTTGAAGTCGAGCCAGCGGTACCTCTACTATCAAAGTCGAGTTCTACTGGTCAAGTCAGACATTTGAAGGCCGCGTGAGAGCATGATGTACTTACCATGGTGCGATAGTAGTCAAGCCAAGCGGCGGACTGGTGATTTAGAGACGATAAGACTGGAAATCTATGCGTCAAGATTATTAAGGATGAAAGACGTCTTGACCTGATTTGAATACAATGAAGAGGCTGAACGCGAGCGGCGGGCTTGATTTTTGAAGGCCAGTCCAACTAAGGTCTAAGTTTCTTCAAGTCAAACAAAGCATACGACCGGTACTGAAGCACCTACCATGGCTCGTTTGAAGTCAGTCAAAGCGGCGGTGCTATTAGAATTTTGTCAAGTCAGAAGGAAGGATTCGACGCATAGTTCAGTACTCACTATGGTCGTTTCAAACCAGACTGCATTTTCGAGTCGATGTTTGAAGGCTGTAAGCTGCTGGTCAAGTCAGAGGGAAGGATGCGATGGGTAACAAGACACATACCATAGCTCGTTTGAAGTCGCAGTTATTGCGCTTAGGCTTGAACGGAGTCAGAGTTAAATCTAAAAGTTTGAGTCTCAATGAAAAACTCGATAGATGAATATATACACAACCAACTCGGATTGAAGTCGTGAACCACGCGCCACCCATTGCCATGGGTATCTACTTCCGTGCGTCGCGCGCCCCCACGGTGCCCCACCCCGCTAGACGGGGGCACGTGGGGCAGGGAAGATGCGCGAGACACATCCCTGCTGATGCCAATGAAGCGAAGCAATGGTATGAGAGTGTCAAACGCACCTAGAGCGTCGGGCCGACAGTACTAATTATCAACTTCTCCTAGAATTCCCGGGAGGGTCAGGTGATACGTGTTCTACTTTTTCAAGACCAATTACAAAACAGGCTTTTTCAGTTTGTTTTCTCGGTAAGAGCCAGGAAGGACGGGTACATACACTTTAGCGGCCAGTAAGACGAAGAGAACTCAAGATCAAATGGTGCGTGAATGGGACGCTGCGGGACGAGCGTCCAGTACGAGCGCGGTCAAAGCGCGGCGGCGGCGGTCGGGGCGCTGAAAAGGGCAAGAGCAGGATTAGCTGGCAATGTAACTGGGGATGAAGAGAACGAATACTGCGCGCGCGTTCTGGAGCGCAGAAGGGGGCGCGGGTCCGCGAGTCTAGCGGCTGCGTGCTCGAGTGGGGGCTAAGAGCCGCGCGGTGGCGGGAGGGGACGGGTGTGTGTAGGCCGAAGCAGCGTTGGCGGCGAGGATTCCCCCGGTGGTCGCACACAACACACGGCGCTGCTGCGAGTGGACGTCAGAGCGCGGCGTGGGGCGGCCACGGGCGTATCGCGATCTGGTGGAAAATGCAGACGCGCGCGTGGGACGGAGCCGCGCGCGCACACCGACCCCCGGACTCGTGGGCGGCAGCACGCGCGCGGCAGCGGCAAAGTCGCGCGTTCGCTACGAGCGCCATGCGGTCAACGCGCTCGATGCGCGCGAGGGGCGGCGGCGAGGACTTGCGACGTGTTGCTTACAGTCCAACTCTGCGCGCTGCGCGCGCAATTCGGGCAGCGAGCGAGTTGCTCTGCCAGCAGTCTTTAGAAGATATCCAGCCGTCAGTAAGTACATAAGAAATAGCGTAGAAGCAGCGTACTTGGGGAAGGACAGCAGCGTTGAAGCGCGGGGGGGTATTGCGGCGTGCATGGGCCGCGGTGGGGCGGAAGCCGCGGGCGGGCGCTGGCGAGCTGCGTCGAGGTTCAGAGGAAGGGGCGGCGTACCGCGCTGCTGTACGCACGAAGGCGTGTGTGCTTGCGGTTGATCGAGACGAGTTGGCGCAGAAGGCGCCGCCGGGTGACAAGGCAGGGCAGCGCGAGCCGCGCTCGCACCTCGGACACGGATCCGTGTGCGAGTCTGTGAGCGCGGCACGGGCGTCGGGCGGTTGTAGACGTGGCACGCGGCAGGACGAGCAGGGCGCATGTACCTGCGCCGATCGCGGTGCAGCAGGGAATGCGCCGCCTGTTTTGGTCCCAGGGAACGCGAGCGCAACGCAGGTGGAACGTTCACTAAACGGCGTCGTAGCTTGCGTGTGTGGGGCGGGGACGCGGCGGGTGAATGCGGGTGGCGGACCGAGCCCGGGCGGGAGACGTCCAGTGAGCGGGGGCCCGAAAGCGGTGGCCAGAACGGCGAGAGTCTGCAGGACACGCGAGGGGAGCGAACGCGATATGGAAGTTAGTGTTGGGGTGCAGTATGACAGCAGCGGACGCACTATGCTGCGACGTCGCGGCCTGCGGCGTACGAGCGGGCGGGGAGCGCAGGGATGCGCGGGCAGGAGCAGCGAAGGGCGGGCGTCGGCGTAGGTGCGAGGAGCGAGATGCGGGGGCCGAGGCGACGAGCGAGACGGCGGAGCGAGATCGGGCGCAGGTAGCGGCGCCCCCAGCGGCGTCCGCAGCGTCCCGTCTTGGCAGCGCTTCCACGCGCCTCCACACCCCCCGCGCGCGCCTCCCCACTCTCACACCCAATAAGACAAAATCTTGACCTACGGAGAAAGTGCATCTGAAACAATGTAAATAAATTGCAAGATTATAATTTACGGAAATGTTAATAATAATAAAACTTGGAAATGACTATTGAAAGGGCAGCTTTCAGCATCCGTTTCAAGAGAAAGGAAAGCCTTTCTTTCAGTACAGCTGAAAGACTGCCTGAAAGAATGTTTTTCAGCACCACTTTCAGGTTTCCTTTCAGAATGTCTTTCAGAAGCTTTACAAAGGAAAAATCACTGAAAGTTGTTCTTTCAATAGAGCTGAAAGTGTTGCTGAAAGAAGTTCTTTCAGGCAGTCTTTCAGCCATATTGAAAGAAAGGCTTTCCTTTCTTTTGAAACGGATGCTGAAAGCTGCCCTTTCAATAGTCATTTCCAAGTTTTATTATTATTAACATTTCCGTAAATTATAATCTTGCAATTTATTTACATTGTTTCAGATGCACTTTCTCCGTAGGTCAAGATTTTCCCTTCTTGGGTGTGTCTTCTGCGTCGCGGGGTCCCGTGAACCCTAGACCCTGTGTGTAAACGACGACCTATAGATCCCAGGTCATATCAGCGCGTGTTTCAGCACGAGAAGGCCGTTACGCACTGGGTTCAACGGGAGGATTGCGTGAGCTCCTGGATGACCGCTCGCTCGGAAGATCCGGGCGGATGCAAGTCGAGGAGGCGGCGCCGCACAGCGCGAGTTTGGTTGCGTGATATGTCATTAAGACTAGATGAAAGCCCCTGAGAAAACGAGACGCGTTCATGCAAGGATCCCTCGGCGCGCGGTAGACGGCTGGAAAATTATCGAGTGTGGTGGGAAGCAAGCAGTGGCACCACGTGTGCGAAGCCGGAACTAGCCGTGATCCGCGCTGTGCGACTCCGAGTCCAACTTCGCCAAACGAGCGCTAGATTGGAATTCAATATTCAATATTCAATGGATATGCGCGGAGTGAAAGGCCTCGCTTCTCCCTGAGATTGGTCTGCGGCTCCGGATGCGTGATGTCCCCGGGAAATCCTGGGGAGGGCCACGTGGTATATTTTATACTATTTACTTATACAAACTATTCTCTTCGAAACACCCTTCGAGGCTCCAGCCCGGTCATTTATCGACCCGAGTGAGATAGACGGCTTGAAAAGCTTACTGGCTGTTACCCATTTGCGAGGAGTCACAGAGTAAACAAAAGAAAAACAGTACTAGTACTTAGGTTGTAACTTGCTACGAACAATATAAGGGTAAAGTTAGGGCCTTATATGGGATGGAATCGGACCCCGGGAAAGAGAGAAGGGGAGGGGCTTCACAGGAGATGGATATAGACAAAGCGTGAGATGAACACGCAGCGGCATTTTTTTTTTGGTCGGCAGCGGCTGAGTCAGCGACGGTGCCAGCCCAGGTCACGTGGTCATACGACAGCAACAAATCTACTATTATCTAGATTCTGAGGTCCTGCGCAGGCAGCGAGAGCGCCGACGTGTGCCGTCGACGCGCGTGCGACGTTGTGTACGCTCACGCCGCGCCTGCTTCAACAGAGCAGCGACATCGCTCTCCGCGCTGCTTCCGAGGGATTGGCCCCAGGAAATCGGTGGGTGGGCCCGGGGCCAGTGCCGGGCAAGGCGCGACTTGCCTCGCCCGCTGCGTTTGCGCGCCTGCATTGGCTGGGAGTGAGAGCGGCGCCTGCACCGGGACGTCACATCTGGTGCGCGAGGCGGGCGGCGCCGGAGATGAGTCGCGCTAGGAGTCGGGCCATGCACATGGCGGGCAGTCCGACTCTGCCCACAGTGTTCGCGCGTCAGCACCAACCGTGTGGAGAGCGCGCCGATGTCGCGCGAGACGGGTGCAGCGGGTTCCGGGGCTCATGCGCGAGACAAGACCCGGCGTATACGCTGCATCCGAGGGCTCTGAGCTTCTCATCCTCGCGTGATTTTCCGCAGAATTGAGAGGAACGCCTGAAGTGTGCTGCAGACCATGGGCGGGGGCTGATGCATGCATGATGGCGCACATGGACGATCCGCTAGGAGCACGGTCTCATGCCAAGGCTCCTTCGCAACGGCTTGCGCGCCGACCTGCTGCCGCTGCGCGTGCAGATATCGAGCGGGACGCGAGGGGCACGTTGATCGTGAGCAGTAAGCGCCCCCGTCCGCGTCCACGGCGATGTGAGGTCGGGGGTCTTGAAGCATTCGGGCGCGTTACACGTAGCGCGCTGCCATCGGCAGGCAGTGCGCGTCGGCTTCGGGAGATAGGATGCTGGAAAATAACCTTAAGGAGCGAGCGTTTTCATTGGTCGCGCACCAGAGGTCCCCGCTTGTCGTAAGAGCCTGCTTCACCGAATGGACCAGTCGGACCCGCATGAAGTCGAGATATCCCTGATTCCAGCCCTGAGCGCTGAGCGGTTGAGCTCCGAGACGACCCATCCCTCAGCTGAGCGCAAGGACGTGCGTAGATTCGCGCTTGTTGATTCCTTCCAGGGGAAGAAGGGACGACCATCGCTTCAATGTACATTGTGGGAGGAGGCAAGGAAAAAAGCGCCCGAGCGTGGGAAGTCGGCGCGGCATAATCGGCATCGCATCGGACCCCGCGGTCCGCCGGTCCGATCACCACGTCTTGACAGCAACCACCACGACGGCGTCGCGCGGGGGGGCATCCACGGTGAGTCTTTTGCGCTTTTACATGACCTATTGAGTGTACGATGCTTATTGAGCTCGTAGGGCCTTGCTTGTCTCGCTTTGACGGTCAGGTTACAGGCGAGTGCTTCTGAATCACTGGTGCGGTCCCTTTTTTTTTTGCTCTGATTCGTTTTAATCCTTCTCGCAGGTGAGTGTTCCTCCAGCTTTTAAGGTGACGGGAAACGCCCTTGAGACACTTAAGCTTCTTGGCAGATACGGACCCACCTTGGTTTTCACTTCTGGCCCGCTTTCGTCGCCTCAGTGAGCCTCGTAGGTTCCTATTCATGATTACGGACTTCCTTGGACCGTTACTTATCCAGTTTAAATCCCGCCCATTTATTGTCTCAATGGCGGGCGGCGCACTTGCAGGACTGACTGGGCTTATGCTTGGTGCGTTCCCTTATCCGCTTTCCTTTGACTCTTTCTGATGCGTTTCGCAGACTCTATAGATTTGTTGGACGTCTATCGAATCTGCGACGCTGAAGCCTACTTGGTAAGTGCCGATTCGCTGTCTACTTCTTGCGCAAACTTGCCAGGCTTGAGTCCGAGTCAATACTTGACTCAGGTCCGCTTCTCGCCGCCTTGGTCAGTCTTCTCATTCCTATCGATGATTGTTGACTTCCCTTAGTTATCCGGCCAAATTTTGCCCGTTTGGTGTCTCAAGATCTCAGTGGCGGGCGGCGCACTTCTATTACTGTTGGTGCGTCCCTTGGCCCTGTTCCTTCGACTCTTTCTAAGCCATTTCGCAGATGAGATGCTCTATGGATTTGAAGGCCGTGTAACTCTCTTTCTTTACGGCCCCAAGCGAGGAGCGAGATTAAAGCTGGGGTGAGCCGGCGCTCGTTACCTAGGGTTACCGACTCATCATCACGATTGACTTCGCGTTTCCTCTCTTGTATCAATCATTCTTGCCCTCCCCCTTCCCCGGCGACTCTCCAGAACTCACACCCTCTCGCACCGCCTGAGAACGACTGCTCTCCCGTGCCCACGCGCTACCCTATCTTCACTTCTTCCGGGACAGGTGTCGGTGAGTTCTATGTTGCCATTAATGAATTATGATGAGCCTCGGGCACCGCTGACCTCCGTGCGCACTGTGTAGGTGGCATTAATTGGGCCTATTACAGGTGCGTCCATTGACCTTTTCTCAATAGTCAGTTCTAACCTCTTCCACAGATGAACTAGACGACCATATTACATGCCTCGTTGGCCTCCCAGATCCTTCGTAAGTCGCAGTTTGGCGTCATTTTCCCAATTCTTGCCTAAACTGGGCTTGAGTCTGAGTCAGTACCAAGGCTCAAGTCCACATTTCACCGCCTTTACGGACCTCTCAACCCTCCTTCCTAATTGATTACCTTTACTTGTCCAGGTCAAATGTAGACTGTTCAATGGCGCGACGGCGGAGGCACATATGCTCAACTACGCTTTTATTTGGTGCGCGCACTGGCCTACCCTCTATAGCCCATCCTGATCCCGTTCAGAAATGAAGGACTCGACCTACTGATTCATAGTCTGTATGTAAGTCTGCTGGGTTGAAGACTGGTAAGCACTGTCCGTCAGTGACAGCTCAACACAAGTTTGCACCCAATATTTCCATCTGAGTGAGCTACAGGAAATTTCAACTTCCCGCCTTGATAAGACAGGGGTGAGAGACAAGTTGACCATGGGAAACGGACTGAAAGCGCGGGTGATGGGCTCAGCAGAATTTCGTTAAAGTGATCGCATATTCCGATAGCGCGGCATCCTACGGTACCAAGATGTCTGTCTACTCACGCACACATGCAAGTCAATTGGCGCAGTTGGCACAAATAGTCGAAAAGTGTGCCGTTCGCAGACACAGATGATCAAGGTGGGTTACCATGGTCGTATACGAGCCCTGAAACCAGGCTAACCCACGGGGCACGTCAGGGTAGCTCGGGATGCCGTGTCGACCTTAGAAATACTCTATATTTTGGCAAGATAGCCAGCGATATTCCGAGTCCACCGACCGACAAAGGAAGAGCTTCAGCCCGCAACCTAGTGAGTCCCCCCAAGTATTCAGCTACGTGATCCTTTGACAGCGGGTGCTATGGGCCCGAGGGCACGGGAAGCGGGGGGAAGCTCCATCTCCATCCCGCAAGCTTCACACAAATATCCTGACTTGTCGGCACTTAGAATGCGCATTGCTAAGCTGGTATCCATTTCTAAGCTGTTTTCCATTGCTAAGCTGGTTCTCTTCGCCAAAAATTCAAAATCTGACAGTCCACCAATCGCATTGCGCAAGCCGCCCATAACGTATAGCCCTTTGTAAGCCCCGCGGGTGAGGATAAAAGGCGACGAAGCACTCGCCAGTTGAACAACCAATTCTCTCTCTCACTGGCACTCACCACTTAAACATCTATTTCTCATACCAAATGGTGCTCAAGCTCTACGCTGAAATCCTTCCAGAAGCTGGCAGTGTGCTCGTCGCGATGGTGCTTCTGGAGAAGAAGATCCCTTTCGAGCTCGTCCCCATCGACTACTCAAAGGGCGAGCACAAGACACCCGAATATCTCGCGCTGCACCCGTTCGGCCGCATCCCGATGATCGTACGTGGCGCAACCCGTCCCACACCAGGGCACTGACGCGAGCGCAGGACGACGACGGCTTCATCCTGTACGAGAGCCGCGCAATATGCCGCTACCTCGCAGAGAAGTATGCCGACCAGGGCACACGGCTCATCCCCACCGACCTTCGGGCCAAGGCGCTGTTCGAGCGGGGCGCCTCGGTCGAGGTCGCGGAACTCTTCCCGCAGCTCATGAAAGTGGGCACACAGCTCGTGCTCAACCCGTGAGCCCACGCGCGGCGCATCCTGTCTGCGGCGCTGACCGCGCACGAACCAGATTGTCGAACGTGCCCACCGATGAGGCCGCGCTGGCAGAAGGCCAGGCCGCGCTCGCCAAAACGCTGGCCGAGTACGAATTCATGCTTGGCAAGCAGAGGTACATCGGCGGGGATGTGAGTCGCATCATCTATATATATATGCACGCGCTGACGCACCGGGCAGGAGTTTACCCTCGCAGATATATTCCATCTGTACGCTGCGCCGATACTAATCAAGGCCGGATTCGATGTTATAACTGACAAAGGCCCCAATGTGAAGCGGTGAGTGCGGTTACTCGTGAGCGGACGTACTGGCTGACCCGGGTGCACAGGTGGTGGAACGATCTTGTTTCTCGTCCGAGTTGGATTGAGTTGCAGGCGGGAATCCACAGTGTTGCGATGTACTGAACTTGGCGGGGGGGGTGGCAGTACGATTATACGTCGATATAGGAAGGCTCACCAAGACCACGGAAACATGGACCTCTGTAGCATCGAAAGATCGATAGACAGCCTTCGAATCTATACAGTCCTGCATCTGCGAAAGGGATCAGATAATGAGTGGAAGGATTCTGAAGGAAAAGGGAAAGGAACTCACCAAACTGAAGCACAGTCCTGCGAGTGCGCTGCCCGCCATCGCGGCAGCTGATGCGAAGCCCGCAGCGGGGGGTGCCGCCGAAGTTGAGGACGAATCGGGGCTGGAGACACAGCACGCTAGCGCCCCCGCGGTCAAAAGCCGCCCGCCACGAACCCCAAGCCCCGTTCACGACTTTCGCCCGGGGTAGTGCGCGTCGCAGGTCATAATCAGGTCAGACGTTTTGCGCGGCTGCGCGCTCTCGCCACTCGGCGCGCAGGATATTTGGAAGCGCGTCAAGGACCTGAGCCAGGTGAAGGGCGGCGGACTCCTGGGGATATTTCAGTAACGCATGACCTGACCGTAGGCCGCAGACGTGGGCTGTGAGGGAGTCAGGCGCGCACGGAAGACCGCGCGAGGGGCTGCGCGCTGTCAAGCTATCGCGCCGGGCGTAGTCGTCGTCCATCCGCAAAGTTTCATTCTGAGCGCTACATTGAGTCAAGATGGAAGGCAGAGGGAGAAGCGAGAGGACGGACCCGCGAGCGGTGGGCGGCGTCGAGGAGCGCCGAATGGCGTGGGAGGTGTGCAAGCTCCACCGTCCTTCGTCCTCCACCGTCCTTCATCTGTCCCAGCGCAAAAGTGCGCCTGGGTAGGGCATGCTCATCCCCCGGGTTCAGCCTTCGTTCTCCCCCCAACATCAAATGCCTGCGCCTCGTCCTCCTCTGCGGAGAGAGGCGTGGAGCGTATGCGACTAGAGCGAGAAGCGTATACCTCCGCGGCGCGCGAGAGCGTTGCGACCGGGCGGGGGATGAGCGCAGCGGCGGCGCCGACAGAACCTTGCGCGCTCGGGGGCACAGACTACACTCGTGGTGCAGAGCGCGAGCGCTGGCGGCGCGAGTCCGGAGCCGCGCGCGCACTGCTACCCGCGGATTCGCGGGCGAATCTGTGCGCGCGGCACGGGGGTTCGCATGACGGGCGCGCGACGGTGGCGCTGAAGGCGGGCGAGAGGTGCGACCGAACGGAGAGCGGGCGTGAGGCGGGAACGGCGAAACGGCGGGCACGGCGTAGGCGCGGGGGGCGAGACACGGGGACCGGGGCGGCGAGCGGGCGGGCGGGCGAGAGGTGTGAAGGGAATAGCGGCCGCGAAGTCAGCGTGTCGAGCAAGCGCGGCGAGCGCGGGCGCGAGATGGCGTTGGTGAATCGCGTGCGGCTCGTATGGGACGAGGTCGCGGTCTTCGGCGTGGTACGCGAGGGCGCGTGTACACGAGGGTGACGAGACCGCAGCGTTGGAGGTGGGCGATACGAGAACGACGCTGGGGCGCATGCGCTGCGAATAGGTGCAAGTAAACAAGTAAGTGAAAGGCGCGAGGGCTGACAAACGTACCTTGTGGCGGGCGGCGGACACTTCAGAAGGTAGCCCGGTGCACTGCTCCGCGTGAGCGGGGCGGACGAGAACGCCGGCGTCGCGCGAGGCGCGAGAGACAAATCCTTGCAGGGACAGCTGGCGTTCCCAGCGGCAAGCAGCGAGCACCGCGGCGGGGAGTGTCCTCAACGGCGGCGAGCGCGGTGTGAAACCCTCCGAACGAGCACGGTCGCGTAGGTGGAAGGGGCGGGACGACACGGAGGGCGGACAAAGGGCGGATCGGCTAGGTGACGTGGACTTGGGCACAAAGCGACACGTGATTCGCTTGCGGCATTTCGGCTGGAAGGAAAAACGTGATTCTTTAAATTTTGCAGGGCAGAATATCGAAGGCTTGCGCACGGATAGCGAGGTGCACCGCGAAGAACGCGGGTGCGCGTCCGCCGCGCACGGTCCCCTCCCCATAACACATTTCTTTGTGCGCTGGAGGAGCATCCCCGCCGCGCGATCGGGCGCCTTTCAACTTTTTCAAAGTTTCGGTGCGCGAGGGCGGTTGCGAGCGCGCCAGTGTCGGAGGTAGCGCCCGACTGAAATACAGCAGGCGTTTGTATTCATCGTCATGTGTGCAGAAATAATGGAGGCTGAAGAAACGAAGGGTAGAAGGAGGAACGCGCACAACGCCGAGTGCGCAAGCAGCGCGACGTGCCGCCCATGCGGTTATTGAGGCGCTTTAGGGTCTTTCAGTACTGGGGAGAAAGAAACAGAAGACATAGAATGGAAGCGCTCGCAGCGTCAGGAGCATGAGCTCGCTGAGCCGTGTGTGGGGGTGGGGACGAGCGATGGGGCATGAGCTGGAGAGCGCGCGAGATTCGGACGCGGCGCAACCATGCGTTCGTCGAGGCGGTGGGTTTCGAGGATTGCGGGCGCGGATAGCCGGAGGGGAGGGAGATTCAGATGCCCGCACCGAGCGCGCGGGCTTGAGGTTGCGGGTGGCGAGCAATGCGTTCGTGAGGCTGATTTATGAGGAACGGGAGTCAGCTTGACACGCGCACACGCCAAGCGGGTGAGGCTGGCGAGCACAGTGTCTCGTCTGCTCCATGCGTAGGGTTGGGGCCAAGGATCAGGGAGAACGCAAGTACGCGCCGCCCTCGCATACAACGTCGTCCATCCACCCCACCCATCAATGCATCACGGCCGTTCGCCCCATCGGCATAAGCGCGAACGCAGGTGGCGCGCAGCATGAGAGATGCTACAAAAAAGCAGGCGGAAAGGGGAGTGCGGCGGAAAGCTCAGACACTCGAATTCGTTTCCAAGGAGACACTCGCAGCACGCAGAGGCCCCGAGCCCGCGCTCTCCGGCACCGACGACAGTTCACGAGACGCGTCGGCAGCTGGAGAGGACCACAGGAGGGACGACGCGCGCGTAGCACGAGAAGGACGGGAAGGGAAGAGGGGCAGGAGGGAGGAAGGCCACCGGGAAGGGGAGACGCGCAGGCTGAAGAATGTCGCACGACGCGTAGCGAGGGACAGAGGCAGAGGGAGCGAAGGGCAAGGGACGCCGCAGATCCGAGATTCCCGCCAAACGTGCGCTCGGACGAGCGCGCGAACGGCGGGGAAAGACGGGGGAGCACTGGCGCACTGCGGAAAGACGCTGAGTACGAGATCAGCTCCGGTGCGGAGGAGGGTGGGGAGGTGGGTCGCAGAGGAGGGGCGGAACGCACACGCCAGCTAAGCGCGCTGCGTTGGTCGGTGCACGTCGGTTGGGCCGACAGCGGCGCTCTGAATTCTGGGTAAGCGCAGCAAAGCGAGGCCGAATACGCGCCTCCAATCTTACACGCCTTGCGCTGGGTGGCCCGACGGATTACTTACGCTTGTGGTGTTGGTGGTAGAGAGCAAGAGCCCGGATCAATTTCATATTTGTGCATGCTTGCTCTGATCCGAGAGCGCGTCTCTTTGCTCCTGCCACGACCAAGCCATGTCCAAGACTCAAGCTCTGCCGTGCCATCCGAGTACCACTCTCTTTGGAGCAATCGGCTGCTCGTGATTTCTATCGACGCTCCTTCGTCCAGTGCAACCACCCACACAAGATTGAAGAGGCATGTGCGCTGTCCACGAAACCCTGCCTCTCAACTGCCTCCCAGTCTCGAGAGTCCCCTGGCCGTCTATTCCTCGTTAAAATCCCGCGACCCTCGACCTATGTTCTCCCCCTGGCGTCCCATCTTTTTGCGCTGATCACCCGCGATAATCGCAGGTCTCGCCGCCTCCGAGCTCTCACGATCCACCTCTCGAGGTTCCTTGCGCGGACAATCTCTGTCGACACATCCTTTCACCGCAATACCTTCAATCTACACCCTCATCACTTTAACCCTCGCTCTCGTCGGGCCGGAGTCCGAACTGGGCTGCGGTGAGAGAGCCTCGGGCTGGCGCATCGTCCATATCGTTCCCTGCGCGCAAGGCACCATGTTGCACATGAAAGATGCTCACTAAAACCGCCCGATGTACTCGGCTTTCCGAATTCGGGACGACGTCGGATGCCCAGAAGGCAGCTAGCTGCCTTCGCGTCTGCGAGCGCATTCCGTTCTCAATTTGGTGCGTCTTCTGCGTCCGTTCCTCACACCCCGCTCCACGCCGTGACTCTCTAAATTCTAGACGACCACCGCCGTCCGCTGAGGGCAGGCGCAACCTGCGGTCACTCGCGTGCAGTACTACTGCGCTACCTCTCTCCTGACGACAAGACACTGATCGATATTCCCTTCATACCCCTCTGCGCGCCGCCTACTCTGCGCGCAACACCGCAAAGCACGACCGGCATCCAGGGCTAGGAACTGCTTTTTTCTCTTCGCGCGCCTGAGCGACGATCCATCTAACCAAGACGCGTCGCTCGCACTGCGCGATGATGTCTCCTGGGCTAATTCCCCGCTCGATGCTTCTGTCCTGGCTGGCCACATCCTTGGACGCCAATCCCTGTGCAGCTGCGCGCATCCGAAGTGCGGCGATTCTCTTTACCGGCTCTTTGCGCGCATCAGCGTCTGGTTGCGTCGCGCGGGCTCTTCGATGCGCCGAGCAACTCGCGAGCTCTTTGCGCGCCGGAGCGAGCGTATTCTTGAACATGCGCGCTCGAGCGCCCGCACCCGAGCAGCGGAAAGTACTCAAGGTGCGTGAGCGCCCCCTGACTCAATACAACAGAATCTGTAGATATCGTCGCCCCTGCCCTCTCTTCTCGTGTCCTCTCCTCGCGAGACGCTGCGCCCTTCATGCTGTGCAACTCAAGAAGTTCCAGGACGCTGGTTCGAGCGCAAGGCAATGCGTGTCCTCAGCCCCGCAGCCTGCCTCTGCAAAAATCTCCGACCTCTTCCGCAAGACCCAAACGAAGACTTTGTTTCTCCTCGCCGGCTTTTCGCAGCCCAAGCTACTCCGTCCGCCTTCTTCTATGGCCCTTCCCCAGTAGGGCGCCCGCGCTGTTCAATTATACCAACCTGTTCCCACTCGATTTGCCCCTCTCGCGCGCAGCCCCGCACACCACCATGTTCCCCTCTCGCTGTGCACCCCCTTCTCCTGGTGCAAGTACCGCGCCATTCTTCTCCTTGCACGCCCCTCAGTCGCGCCGCTGCCTTCAGCCTCGGTTTCGCCCCCGCCTCCCGCCCACACGGGTCTACGCTGGCCCTGCAATCTCGCTCTCGGCAATTCAAACGTGCGCCATGCCGCCCGCCATTCCGCGTACGGACGCTTCGTGATACCTCGCGGCGTCTCAATGTTCATGCCGCAGGGTCGCGGCGGCGTCGTGTCCGGACTTACATACGGAAGACGTTCAGAATGCTGAGCCAACGGGATCCACGGTTTCCAATATATAAAAGGCGGACAGGTTCTCATCCATTCTCATCGACCCTCCCTCCGTTTGAACTCCCCCCAAATCAACTCTCCTCTAATCAGCCATGTTCGCTTTCTCCAAGCTCTCCGCCGTCTTCACTGCCGTCCTCGTCGTACGTCTCCCTGCGCTCACTTCCAATCCGTGCTGACCCACGGCATGCGTAGACCCTCGCGGCGGCCGCACCCTCCGCGCCCACCTCGCGCCAGTGCTGCACGAGCGTGCAGGACTCCAGCAGCCTCGCCGTCACGGAGGTCGCCGCCCTCCTCGGCCTCTCCCTCGGGGGGCTCAACGTCCCCGTCGGGCTGGGCTGCAGCCCCATCACCGTCGTCGGGAACAACTGGTGCGTACCCGCTCGCTCCTCATTGCTGAATTGAGGGCACTCCTGACGGCGCTGTGATTATTAGTGGCGGGCAGGAGGTTACCTGCTCCGCGCCGAAGGAGCAGTACGGCACGCTCATTGCTATCAACTGCATCCCCATCACTCTTTAAGCTGGTAGAATTCGCTGCCAGGACGGAACGCCTGGCATGGATATCACGTCGTAGACACGGAGCTACTACTCTCCGTACACTCGTTGAATCACACTCTTTTCTACACAATTCTCGATGCGCGACTCGGACTCGGCAACTACCGGCTGACAAGTTGAGACTCGATTGGGACTCTGGCTTTTGGTTCAACCTGAAAGTCGCCTCCGAACAGTCTTGAGACCGTTGCGGCCACGTTCCGAAAGGAGTAAATCAAAGCAATGCAGAGCAGTTTGACTTACGGCGCCTTTATTGGTTCTGTGTCACCCCAAATGCTGCATGCAGTGAAAAGATAACATTAAATCCCTATCCTTGCCTATCCTCGACGCTCTGTTCATTCCTGGAGTGCCTTGATGATGGCTACCGCACCCCATAGAACACTTTCGTTCTTCGCAAATTCTTGGAGTATTGTGAGATACCAGCCAGAAAGGGGCGGCTCGTCTAGTTCTGCATCTTCATTGATCCATGAAGCAACGCAGAAAACCGTGTTCTCATCACGCTCATCAACCCCGCTGAGCGTTATCTGAGATCTCGAGCTCGTCAGCTAGAAATCGGACATTTTATGCTAGGATTGATCACCTTTCGTCCGGAATTGAGTTGCGGCTCATCTACCGCAATGATATTGGCGATGTTGGATGTGCTTGCCTTCGGTAGTTTGATATCATCAGGCGGGTCTCTGCAGAAATGCTCAGTGTTAACGTTTCCCAGTCATGGACGGTGACGTTGAGCCTTACGCGATGACTGAAAGCTCTTGAAACCCCTTCCTAGTTGATGGTACAGCCACTACTCCTTCCACCCGCAGCGAGCTTGATAGGTGGTTCGTAGAAAGTACCGCAAAGACCTTTTCGGTGCCAGCTTGAAAGACCGACTCGCATCGATTCTCGTGCGTGCCCAGCTTGTCCTTCACCACAACGCACACCAGCTCGCCCTCGATTTTCAAGCCGCAGGTCAAGCCCGGAACATATTGAAGGCGAAGCGTGGGACGCAGCGGCTTCCCGCCGGCGTCCAGGAGATCTGGCTTCCCGCGTACTATCCAGAATCTCTGTGGCGGTTGCCTCTGCATTGAGTAATTATGGGGGGCGAGCTTGGTGAGGTCCTTCACTGACTTGACGGGCTTTATATACCTTCGAATCGCGCCACATCCGAACTGTGCGTGCTTAACCAAGTTCTGAGTCATTTGTGGGGAACAAGAGAATTAGCGTATGCGGATACATGAAAGTGATATGATACAACTCCCCAGTGACGCCGCAACGAAACCATATGCGATGCGCCACAGGAGGACGCGATCAGTTGAGGGTCCACGAGAATGGGCGGCGAGTCAGCGGTACAAAGCATCTCCGTGCCACATGAATTGTGTCAGCCTTGTGTGTTGGACAATTTTTTCAGCTCGCATTTCTCCGGCGACGAGAACGCTAAAGTAAACAATTGATCAGGGAGTGAACGCACGCGGAGCGTACTGCAGCCTGCGCGGACGTGCGCGCCACGCCATGGAGTGAGTTTAGCGGCGTCAGCGCACCGTAGCCGGAGAGTTCGGGGCGTAGATGCCGGTCCATAGAACGTGTGTCGGAAAAACCCGGCGGAGCCGATAAGATTTGACAAGGCCTAATCAGACCATCAGGTCCGGCGGTCTTGTCCTTCCATGATAAGTTGAGCCAATCGTACAAGATAAGGTCCAGATTATCAGGATTGGCGACCAGATAAGGATAGAAGACATTATCAGGTCGTTGTAAGGAACACAAGGCATTATAAGATATTATACTACGCCACTGGCTTTAAAGGTCTTAAGAGTGGTGGGGGTCATGAACAAGTCAAAATGTAAAGCGCTTTGTAATCTAATCTATACAACTGTTGTTATTACTACTGACTAATGCCCTTTTTATTGGTACAAACGGGAGGCTTTACGGTAAATCGAACCAGCGACCTTTGGATATCAAACCAATTTTGAACAAGAGTAATATAACAACTGCGCCAGGCAGTACTTGATAATGACTGATTCGAAGCTCGATATATCTAGTTTTTCACAATCGCCCCCTGCCAAAAAAAAGAAAATTGAAAAGATTCTGCTGCATCGACTCGCATATTATTCGACTACACCCTGGCCCCTCCTAGCTCGTGTGCGACGCCCCTCTATGGCTGATGAACTACCGGCCCCTTCGTTGCTGGCCGTATTACGTGCTGCACCACGACGGGCCGTACCACGCCCCTTCCCTTTCTGAGCCGCCGGAGCAGGTGCGGGCTCCACCTGCGGCTCAACCACTGGCTCTTCAGCCAACTGATTGGGACCTGCAGCGATGCTGATAGGTTCAACAGGTGTATCGACCATGCTTTGAACGGCATCTTCTTCCAGATCGGAGGTTGAGTCGATGCCAAGCGCGAAGCGTCTCATAGCATCAACGATGGCATCCTCGGTCTCGCCATCTGAATCGCTATCAGGGTTGTTGGCTGCCGAAGATGGCACATCGACGCCGGCGAAAACAAAGGCATGAATCTTTTTGAAGATTTTCTTGACATGCGGCAGGTGGCGATTACAAGCAAGTAGTTTGTGATATGCTCGGTAATCCGCCTCCCACTCGATCCCAGAGATGGCACCGGTAGATGCCCATTCTTTGTCGGGGGATAGAACAAAGCGGGTCTATCATTTCCATCAACAGCCGATACGGTAAACAGTCGATGGGGACACACCAAAGTTCCTGCTGCAGAAATAGACTCTTCCGTTACCTCCTTCAAGCCCATCTTGATCCCATTCGAGTTCGCTGCTGGCTTGCTCCTGGGCACAAGGCTCTTGGGGCCGAAAAACATCAGACGGTGGACCTGACAGACACAGTGAGTTGAACAATGATTTCGTGATTTGCACGACAAACCTTCATAACTACTTCGCCCGTGAATAGCTCATTCATGTTCTGAGTAGGTCCAGGAAACAACACGGGACCGTACAATGTCGCTTTGCGTTCCGTTGGGAAGCGAAGGAGACCCGTCAGTGCAGGGTTGTTGCTTCGATCCGCGCTCGCCGTGGTGAGGATGTCGGAATCGATGTTGAGACCCTTAAGAATTATCGGAAGATTCTTCCGAATGACACTGATAAGAGTGGACCGTCCCTCTCCGTGTTCATGAACGAACTGACTTGGTAAGTTCTTACTAGCCGTAGAACACAAGGCTACTCACATCTTTCGCGAAGCTTGCATACGTCTGCGCATTGAGCGCATCATGGAATTTCTCCGGGATATCTTCATAAAGCGCGCTCGTTATGCTCTGTCGGTAAGCGGTGTCGTCCAAGAACTGCTCTTCAGGTGTCCCGGAGGGCAAAGGAGGTTTTGGTCGGAACATAGCCACATCGACCACAAGCGCACGAGTGAAAAGAAACTTCTTGGCGAGGGTGACAATGTGTGGTTTGTATCCGAAAACGTCCCGTTCCGCACCCTTGCGGTGTTTCTTCGATGTCGCTGCCCTCAGTTCGCTATTTTCTTTTTGGAGCGCTCGATTCTCGGCCAGGAGTTTCATTACAGAAAGCTGAGACGCTTTCAATGCCTGAAAAATGTGTGTGTGAGAGCGTCTGAGACTGCCACAAGACGAAGCACGTATTACCGCCATAGTTTCTTCGCGAGATGCGTTGGGATTGATCTGCTGGATGTGCAGGTCAGCGCTGTCGTCATTGTCGCTTTCAGCCATGAACGCAAGTGGGGGGAGCAGAGAAAGAGGTGACTGTCCAAAGAGACTTACATAAAAGCTCGCCAACACACCATGGAGATTTCAGGGTCAAGCAGGTAATAGTAATTTTGGATACTCGCGTAGCTCGGAACACCATTAAACTTTGAAAGATGATGGATTCTCCCTGACGATCATCCAAGAGCGACTCGGAACTCCAAGTGTGTTTCCACACCAATCAGCGACGGCACGAGCGAGCGATGCCGCCGCTCGTTCGCCCCGCCGCCGCCGCCGCTCGCTCGTTTGCCCCGCCGCCGCCGCTCGTTCGCTTGTTCGCCCCGCCGCCGCTCGTTCGCCCCGCCGCCGCCGCCGCCGCTCGTCGCACCCGCCACCGCTCGCTCGTTCGCCCCCGTGTCACACGAGGGACGAGCGAGCGATGCCGCCGCTCGTTCGCTCGTTCGCCCCCCCGCCGCCGCCGCCGCTCGCTCGTTCGCCCCGTGTCACACGAGGGACGAGCGAGCCACGTCGTTACAAGCCTTCCACAACAATATACCCGTTGAGTAATTGCTCATGACATCCCAGATACCTCTGAATTCGCATCGATGCTCCAGCCCGTGCAGCACGGGCGACGCAGCACGCAGGGGCAGGGGCACGCGCACGCGCACGTGGAGCGGACCGCCTGCTCTGCAGCACCGGCGCGTGCACGCCCGCCCAGCCATCCCACTCCCCACGCGGCCGCGAGAGCGAGTTCCAGCGCGGGAGTCCCGGGCGCGTATTAATAGCAGCAGGGTCAGCGTCGTGGGCGGGGACGGCGGCTTGTGCGATGGCGCGGGCGGGACGCGCAGCGTGGGGGTCGAGGACGAGGAGGACGGGGCAAGCAACGGGTGGAGGGCAGCCGGCAAGGGCAAGGACGGGACGCGCAGTGTGGACAGGCCCGCGAACGGCGAGCGTGCCTGCACGGGAGAGGGGTGTCAGCGGCGCAGGCGGGCCGACGTCGAGATGGGGCGCGGCGGGCGGGTATGTAGGGAGCAGCGTGCACAGCGCGGGGAAGTGCAGGAGGACGCAGTGCATGACCTTGTATAGCTGCAACGCGCGTCAGTCACTGTGCAATCAATAGTGATAGAGGGAAGACATACCTCTGCCGCGTGCACGGCGCTGCGCACCTCAGGCAGCGCGAGACCGCCTGTACCCGCCCCGGCCTCGCCTTCCGCCGCTGGGGCCGGGGCCGCTGTGTTGCTGACCATGCGCCGGACCGCCGCCGGCGACGTGGGGAGACACCCAGCACGTTCAGTCGACACCAGTGCCGGCGAGGACGACCTGCTGGGCTCCATTCTGGTACTCACAGCGGGGAAGATGAAATTCTGGGCGCACAAGCACCCACACGCGCAGGCGTGGCGACCTTGTTGCCAACCCTGGGCTCGTGTATTGTTGTCCCCTGCGAAGATGAAGCCGCGATGTGCTGGTCGCGTTCTTATCGCCCGGAAGATTTAGCGCCACACCATCTGACTTGTGAGTTCGGCGAGTGCCCCCTCGGCGTCTTTGGGTGGTCGTTCGATGCAACAGATTCCTTGCAGTTTTGCACAGATGAGTGACCGTCTCTGGAATTATGAATAGCCCCTTCACACACCTGTGCCCATCCTGAGTATCCCCAGCTCCAGATACCAATAGGGACGAGCCTCCCTAGGTCGGCTTATCGCATGCTGAGTCGTTGCGCGAGGGTTCGGAGTCGAGGAGATATCTTCGTCGATGTCATCAATACGCACACGTGACCAAATTCAACTTCCAGTGCGCGCCATTGGCGCGCCACAGCTGCTGCAGCTTCCTTGATATTGTAGTCTCCCAGTCAGCCCAGCCCACTGCATTCATTGTCCGCAAAATGGCCCCTCCCTTGGGAATGAAAACATGTCCGCACTGCGGCACTAACAAGAAAACAAAAGGCTTCGCAAGCCACGGGTCCGCGTGTCGTGCCAGCAAGATTAGCAAAAACAAAAACACGGCATTTGTTGCACAGTTGGAATCACAGCAGATTTTGCAGTTCGAACCTCAATTGAACGGTAGAATCTATCCTCACATACGAGACGAGTTGTATCATGACTGATTCTTGCAGTTGATGCTCCATCTCAATCGGTAGCTGGCGGTCGCTGCTCTGGAGCATCGAGATCCGAGCCCAATGACTTCCCTGGTACGTGCACTGTATATTTTCGGCCAGAACTGATACCGGCAATAAAACTTTCCAGACTATCTTGAGTATGGATTTCCGGATGATCACGGTGCTGAAACCGCTTTTATTCTTCCAAGAATCGAAGGCCCGGGCCCGGTTGAGGAGATCAAGCGTATATTTCATCCTCATAGCAAGAAAGCTCCAAAATTCGAATCGTTCAGTGAATACGTGGCTTCGAACATTGCAGAACAACCAGGACCCATCGACGACCGGCCGTGGAAACCGTTTCGATCTCGTTTGGATTTCGAAGTTGCAGAATTTTGCGAGAACAACATGTTGAACCGAGATTCCACTGAAATACTGATTTCCCTCATTCGACGTTGTGCGTCTAGCCCGGATGAATTTACGTTGTCAGATCAACGTGAACTGGATGAGTTATGGGAGCTTGCCTCCCATAAGTGCACCCCAGTAAGTTATTTCGACTGTGAATCCCGGCCACACAATTATTCATTAGCCCACATCTCCAGTTCGAGAAAGGCCAAATCACAGTTCAGTACAAGAAGGAGGATAAAGTGTTCGATACGTACACTCGGCCGATGTGGGACTGGGTCCGAGATCTTGTACAAGATCCTCGCCTTGCTTCTTGTTTCGTCTGGGATGCCGAGAAGGTCCACAAATATGACGGGGACTCCTATATTCGGTTCTATCATGAACCATGGACTGCAGATGCGTTTTGGGCAGCACAGGTGATTAGTCAAGACTCAACTTCTTCTTTCCATACACATTTTACACAATTTTGTAGTCCGCATTGCCTGATGATCCGGCTGCGAAGCCTGTCTGCCTCGTCATCTACGCAGACAAGTCGAAACTTTCTTCTTTTGGCACCCAGAAAGCGTATTCGGTAGTTGCCAGAGTTGCGAACATTCCAATCGCGATCCGGAACAGCACACGGTTCGGTGGCGGCCAGGTCGTGGGTCATCAACCAATTGTGTGTCCTGTATCTCCTCCTGTGTTGCTGAACTCATACTAGCGCTCCATAGGTTAAAGATGATCCCCAAGAGAACGGCAAACCGGCCTTCAGTAACTTCAAGAATATCGTATGGCATACCGCTTTCTACAAATTATTGGAGTCCCTCGTACATCCCTCGAAGGTCGGTGATTGGACGCACTGCGGAGACGGCATTATCCGTTGGCTTTGGCCTCTGATTCTGATCTTAGCAGCGGATTATGAAGAAGCGTATGTTATGTGTTGCCGATCTTCATCTATGTTGTGCTAACTATGAAGTTAGATGTGTAATGGCCCTTATCCGTGGCTTGCAGGGCCTTTACCCCTGTCCGATCTGCTTTGTCCCTTGGAACGAGCAGTCCGATCTCTTAGCTGATCATCCCTTGCGTACTGGGCATGAATCCCAGGAGATCGTTGAGGAAGCGCGGGCGATGCGGACAGCAGCGGAGCGCGATCAGCATCTCAAAGATAATGGGTTACGGGATGTGGACGTACGGAAGTTTCTATTTCCCCGGTATTATCTAACAGCCACCAGAATGTGTTCTGGAAAATCGGGAATACAGACCCCCACAGCGCAATCTCTTATGATCCTCTGCATGCTGACGACGGTGGTTTTTGGGGCGACCATATTTTCGCCCAGATCAAAGCTAGGGTTACAGAGTTAGGACGGGAGGCTATTGTCAAGATAGATACACAGTAAGTCATCCTCTCGTGCTTACAGTGCGGGCTGAACGTTTCCAGGATGTCCAAATTCCCACGGTGGAGGAACTTGAACCATTTCGATACAATCATGAACGTCTCTTTCAACGATGGGTCCAAACACGAAGATATTGCCAAGGAAATGCTCTTTGTAGCCCACAACATTCTGGTTGATGAGCCTGGTCTTCTCCTTCTCCAAGCTTTGCGAAGCTATCTCGAAATACGCACTTCCATCGGTTTCGAAGTTCACACGTCGGACACTATCGCTGCTGGGCGGCGCGAGATTCTTACTCTCGACACGGTGATGAAGGTATTGTATGCTTTGCGCGAACCTAATCAGATATTCAACGCTGCTTGCACTTCAGAAATACATCGAAGCCTGCGCAGGGACAGACTACGGAGAGAAAAACTGGAACTTTCCAAAATTCCATGCTCGCAAACATGTTTTCGATGACATCGCGAACAAGGGTGCGAGTCGAAATTTCGGGACAAAAACCAGTGAATCCATGCACGGCGCAATCCGCAAGACATACCAACGCTTGACGAACTTCAAAGACGTGACTCCTCAGGCAAGTCTTCACATTCTTCGAGCCTCAGAGGTTCAGATCTGACACTTAAAGATCAGTTAGTCAAGCATGATCACCGCCGCACCGTTGCTACATTTATTCGGGAGCAAATTGAAGCTCTCGACGAAGATCCAGATGATATCCCAGCGGATCTAGAGGGATCGCTGTTGTCTAACGTGGACATTGGTTCCAGACGCGACCCGATTTCGTTCTCCACACTGGAAAAGAACATGGCTCATGACCGCGCATTTGACCGATTCCGCGTGAAGTTCGGAGATTTCATCTCCGATTTTCTACCTGCCTTTGGTTACGACTTGCCTGATGGAAAGCGGCTTAGATTTGAAGGCAACGACATGGTTTGTCCTTCATCCTGGACGAGAAGTCTACTAAGTAGGACTCGGATGATAGGTTGTTCCGTATCAATTTCTCCAGGTTCATTACGAGTCCCTTAGCACCTGGAAGTCCACGGCCGACTACCTGCGCTGCAACCCAAGATTTCACGGACACCCCCGTTACGATTGTGTATTGGTCAAAACTGCAGATCGACCGTTTTTCGCACAACTGATCTACCCTTTCTCACGTTCGGTGGGCGGAAAGTCTCATGATTTTGCGCTCGTGCTACCTTTGGATGCACCTACTGGTCGTCGGAGCAGGAAGGATAAAGCTCTACGGTTCCACCGAGTTGTCGCAAAGCCGAGGAAGAACTCTGAGTTCATTTCCGTACATTCTATTATCCGAGGGGTGCTCATAGCACCAGACTTCGACAAACCTGGCGAGTTCATTGTGGTTGACATTGCTGACGGCGACATCTCTCTTAGATTGAAAAGTTTGTACCCGGAGCTTCATGGGGAATAGTACACCGACATGTATTTTCACAAGAATAAATGGACTGGCATGTATGTAGTTGGACGCGCCAAAAGGGCCCGGGTCGTCATCGGACCTAGATGGTTCGGCGCAACAACGAGACGGAAGCTGCACATGTAGCGCGCGACCAAATGATGTTTACGGCCTCGGAGGATGCCACACGGCGTGCAGCTCGCTGAGTACACGACGTCCCGCATCTCTTCGTGGCACCCTGGATGCCTCCTTTCCGGTCTCAACGCCACTTGCGACAGCACTCGTATGGCACATATAGTGTGCAAAAAAAAACTGATTACAACTCATGTCTGAAAACAGGGTTTTCAACTACATCTACACCTTTTTCATGATTGGCTTACATCTCAACCATTCAGGCTACAACCAATCTTTTCCATGGGTTACAACCAACTAGAAAGGGATTACACCATCTAAGATGACTTCTGTAGGACTTTGAGACAAGGATTATCTGAAAGGATTTGATCAATTGATCGGCACAATGATCTAGCCATCATGCCGAGATCCATAAACGGAACAGCACTGAATTATCGTGAGCGAAACACTACTGCCATCCAGAAACATAGCTCATTCAACCTATACAGGTCCTAGATACTGATTGTTTCAGTCCTTGTGAAGATTTTGATAGTCCTTCATATCTCTAAGGCTTCTCAAAATGATTGAGGTCAAAAACACCAATTTCATCATTCTTTGAGGAAAATTGACTGAAAACCTTTCCATATGATCTGATATAATACTCAGAGATGGATGGATATCATCCGAAATGCCAAACATATCATTGAAGCAGGGGAACAAGAGTTTGGGACTTGCTCCGAGACAAGCCGATAGCCGAGCATAACCCGAACTGATCCAAATCAATTCCCAAATAAACCTAATGTTAGCTGTGGACAGATGCGATCCAACCTAAAAGATGTCCGCCAGCCAGGCAAGATGTAATCCAAAGTCTGGATTGCAGATGTAAGTTGTCTTCAAAAACCCTGTAAAATGTCGTTGATTTTTGCACAGTATATCGCCCATACACTCGCATATAGATAGCGCGCTGCAAGGAGACGATGCGGATTCTATATTACATGGTAGTCGCCGGGCACGCACAGGCCCATCCGTGCCCGGGCCGTTCGCAGCGCGCATCATGCCCCCTGGCTTGTTGGATGGGACCCTGGGGTGATTCCGTTGGTAACAAGTCCCCGTGTTCGACGCGAATGGACAAGGACTTACTGTGGTGCGCCAGCCACCCATAGTGTGAGATCCGCACGTATAAACAGCACAGCTCCAGTGCTGTCCATAGTTGATCCATGCGCGGCTGCAGATGCGCCATAGATGGAACTGAAGACGCCCGTTGCCTTCGAGTGGGGGGGGAGTGGGGGGAGTAGGGGGGGCACAATAGCCGCCGCCGAGACTCGTAGATTGCGACAAGTTACATTGAGGGTAGGACAGTGTTGGCGACAACGGAAGTGTCAGAACATCGTCAAGTCTGACCTAGGAGTGTCGCCCGAGAGATGTGTCGGCGCGGAGCCCCGAGGCTAGTATGCAGTGGAACAGATTGAAGTACGGGCAGAAAAGTGTCAGATTATGGCCTGATAATGCCGGCTGGCAATAGGATCAGTGCCGGATTAGGTTGCCGCCTGTCTTATCAGGCCCAGATCCTGACCTGATCAGGCCGGCGTCTGATAAGGCTATTTTTATTTTTCCGACATGTCGCGCGGTGCAGGCTTTGGATCAGTGATCGGCAGTAGCACATAGTGTGGAACATCCTTACGGGCGAGCCTGTTGGAGGGAACAGCAGGTTCATCAAGGGAAGTTGCGGATGGAGATAGAGCAGGAGGAGGGAAGGCGCACGCGCGCGGGCGTAGCTCGTGCGACCTAGAGGAGAGGATCCGCACATGACGAGGTGGGTATGGGGAGGGCAAGAGTAGTGCCTTAGTTTGCAAGAATGCGCTAGAAGGGAGGGCGAGTGAAAAAAGAGAGAGAGCTAGTGCACGGGGCGAACACGGGAGCTCCACGGGAACCGACAGGGCGCCGAGCATGCAGAGGCTCGCAGAGGCAGGTGGTTGTGTCGAGTGCACCACGCCCCCCCACAAGTTGGAGAAACGAGGGATCGGACGGGAAACGCCCGCGTGCTGCGCCGTGCGCGCACGAGCTCGAGCCTCGTCGGGGGTCTCGGCCAGGATGCGCGGGCAACAGGAAGCAACACAGCAACGAATGGGGGATGGGGAGAAGGGGAGCCGCAGTCGCCGAGCGCGGACTCGGATTCGCGTGCTGCACCCGCGTTCACCAAGAACAGTGTAGCATAGTAGCGGGGCGCCTCCTTACTGAAAAAAGACGAGAACGCGGGGGAGATCGCACCCATCGGGATGTGGTGCACAGGCGCTTGCGTGGAGGCGTGCAGGGAGCCGGAGGGTCAGACGAACACGCTCATTCGACCGACGGGGAAAGTCGGGGGCAGGGCACCCTGTCGCACTGGCGCACAGACGCCCGTCCAGATTATCATGGTAGAGGGCAGGTAGCTCGACATCCAGACGCCCACGACAGTGCCGACGACAAAGCTGGATACGAGGGATCGACGAGATGCGAGACGGGAACTTCGGGGTCGCGACCATCGTTGGTTGTGCGAAGGAGGAAGACGTGGACTGGCGGGCCGTAGAGGAGGAGCGGGGCTGGGAGGATGAGGCGCGTGTAGGACACGCGCCAGTCGGGCCCGGGGCGCGCTACGTTAGTCGATGCACGCCGTCGACTCGATTCCGAAGTGGAGGAAGAGGAAAGAGTCTCTCTCACGGATGACGTGGCGCTGTGCCGACTTACGGATCAGATCAAGCAGCGACACACAAGCACCGCCACGTCTTGCCGCCTTCTTCCGCTCCCCCACGAGCCACGATCCTTTGCGCTCACCAGCAGTGCTCGTTTCCTCTGTGCTCCGGAGCCCTTCTTTATCATAGCTGTGATCTCAGAAATAGTGAACATCACACGCTCTTCGCCGGACCGCCCACTCAGTGGCACTCACGACGGGTCACCCGCATTCGTCTCGACATCTCCAGTTAAACTCTTGCTGCTCACCTGTACCCTCTCTCTCAAGCGCACTCGCCTTTCTATTGCTGAGGACCACCGTACTCTGGGGGATTCTTTAGGCTTTCCCTGATGTCGTACTACGCGCGGCATGCGTCACTCTGAGTCTCGTTACTACAAGCTACGCGTGCAGGACAAGGGGACCTTCCGGGTCTGCGTCCACCATCTGTGGCTTCCTCGCTTGCTCGCTCGTCTGTCTTGGCCGTCCCGCTCTCCCCAGCTCCCCGCATGCGATAGATCAAAGCCAACGGAGTGCATCCCCAATGGCATTCGTTTTCGCTTGATTTGGCAACGCTCTGCACTCACAGCCTGTACTCCGACTCTATGCGCCGGCGCTTCTGTCCTATCTACTTCTGCTCAGAACAAACTTTGAAACTGGAGCTTCGGCGGACGACGGGATTCGGCTTACAGCGATGCTCACGCGCCCTCAATCGCATCCCAGCTCCAGTCTCTTCCTATAGAAGTCGTCTTACCTCGCTCGTACTCTCAACTGCTACGCTCACGCTCTGCGCCCGCGCCGCGCAATACAATTTGGGTGGATACGGTGTCAATCGTCAAAGTGGATCTCCGACCCTCCGCCGACCCACCGCTGTCTCCCCAGGCTTTGCTGCACGAGCGACGACGATGTCTCTTCTCTTTGGCTCCGAGCGGATCGTCTAGCCCCTCAAGTCCCATCCCGCGGCCCGTGCCATGCAATACCGCGCGCCCGCCCCGCTCAGCGACGGTCGTGCATGCATACACCCTCGACGTCCACTCCCTCCCTGCAGCCCCTGTGTCCCGTCACCACTCCTGCCCACGATGCTCTCCCTGCCCGCAGCGATGCAGCGCCGCCTTCTCGCTTCTCTCGCGCGCTTTTTTCCTGTCATTACATCCCTGCTCTTTCCCCGCCGCACCGTCCGCACGCGAGTGGCAATGCCTCCGTCGTCCGCCCCGTCCTCCGCGTCCTCCACCCCGCCCCACCCCGATCCGCGCCTCCCCGTCCTCCGCGTCTTCCCGCGTCTCCCTGTCCTGCCTCCCAAACGCAAACGCAAACGCACGCGCTCGCATCTGCATACTTGCCGCTCTCGGCTCCCCTTACGCCTTCCCTGCTCCCCGCCGAGATCTCCCGGGTTCTGAGTCCCAGTTGCGACTCGCGGCTTACGGCGATTCACGCCCCCGCCCCCGCCCCCTCGCACCCCCACGTGTGCCGCAGCCCCAGCCCCCCAGCCCCCTCTCGTCTCCATCTACACCCGCCGCGCCGTGCTTCTTTTCATCTTTCCATTTCACACGTATTCGAACATACCTCCGAGTACCCTCTTCTCTCGATGAATCGGGGCCGCGCCTCGCACCCGCCTTCCCTTCCTTTTTCGGGCATGTTCCGAGCGTGCGCCGGCGGCTCTAGCTCTACGAGCTATCGAGAATCGGCACGGGAGCCTGCCCCGCCTTGCACTTGAGGCGTTGCATCGGAGTCGAACCCACGTCTGGCGCTCGCCTCTATTGCCCATTCAACCCTTGTGAGCGCATGCTCCGGGCTATAAAAGCTTTTTTCGTGCAATATTACGTGGTCTGTCAACCGTACTCCGAACACCGTACTTCGTGCTGCCGGGTCGTTGTTTGCCGAGCTTGCCGTAGCGCCGAGACCGGCTAAAAGTCCCACGGTTCGGACTCGGCTGTAGACTGAATTGGCAGAATTAAGAATGAAGCATATAACCACAGGGGTCTTGGTGCAAGAGTCGTACTACATGGCAAGGTAATTCTAATCACTTGGCTACCATGATCTCGGCCCCTAGGGTTGCACGAAGGCCTCGGAGAAATTCCCAACCAGCCGCAATAGGGATGACAGATGAAATCATTATCGGTCCTTGACATTTGTAATGTCTGTTGGTGGGATTGTCATTCAAATTTCATTCGCAAATAGACAAATGTAGAGATATGTGCTTTGACTGACCCAATACCACCTAATCAAGTGAAGTTTTTCGGACCGAGGAGTCACGGATCGTGATCCGGCCTTCGGCTATTATCGGCAAATCCTTCCCCATCACTCCTGCACGCTCGAGTTACATGGAATATGACCAAGAACTCGAGTTCAAAGGTCAGCAATTGTTCAAAAGACAAGGATTCCGAAGCTCCTCAATGGAAAAAAGGCACGATTCGGAACCGGAGAGCACGATTTGCTCACCGCGTGCACGCTGTACGGAGTTCGGTTAAACAGGTACGTGATATTCAGCGATAAATACTGTCATACCGGGCGCTTGCGATTGCCGTTGAATGTAAGCCGTTTTTGCTCCAGTTGATTCTGACGCTCCCAAATATATAGACGTGCGCTCTAGAGCCTAGTTGAGCTGTAAACCCTCTAATCTTGGGTTGAACTTGGTACGCGTGCAATTGCCTCAGCTTATTCCCATTCTTTTATTGAAGAAGACCCTAGAGTCGGAATTGACTACGTTATCAGCTTTCAAGGCACCCTCGAGCGCCCGGGTTGAGCCCAGGTCAGTAAATCACCGTCCAGCCTATCTAAATTACTGAGTGGCGTTCTTGCCGCAGATTCGGGTGCCTGTAGTTCAGTTTCAACCGTTGAATCCTGAAGTCCCAGCCGCTGACTTGAACTGGCTTGTCTTTGAAGGCTGCGCGAGGTAAGCCCTGCTCATTTCTGTTCAGATTCGTTCTTTACATTGGCCGCCAATATAGCTTTACATTAATATCCCGCGTACGTCTCAATTCTTTCGAACGGACTCCAACTAAGTAATAGATTCCCGCTTTTTTGGTTAGATTTCAGTTCAATATATGGGCAAGACTACGCCCGTGTGGTGCGCCGCTAACCGTTCCAGGGAATCGCTCATTAATTTTGCCTGCATCTGCCCCCGCCGCTCGCTGGGGCGACGCGATGTCGGAGCTGCCGAGGCGCAGGGCGTCCGCGCCGGCGCATGCCATTTCCGCGTTCAGTCGAGGGCGGGATGGGCGGAGGCAGCGAGTAGCGGAGGTTCCTGTCCCTCCGACTCGAGTCTCTAAAGCTCTTTCATCCCCCGCACAAACCTCAGACTCACAGTGCACCGCGCCGAGCCAACCGGACAGGCGCCCATCACCCATCATTGACAGCCATCAGCCGGCATCACGATCGGCGATACACGGCTGAAGTGGAGCCCCCGCCTTCCTTCCCTTCTCCCTCTTCCTTCCACGTCGTCCCGCCCCCGCCCGGCGCCATTGATGCCTTCATGCCCCCCGCGCTCGCCCGCCTCCTCTGCTGCTGCGCCCGCCGCCGCGCTCGAGCGCCCGACTCGAGTGTCACGGTGCGTGCCCTTCGTGCCTGTGGGGTGTCGTGCTGATACGTGTGCGCAGACCATCCCGAACGAAGCCGCGCGCCTGCTCCCCCCGCCTCCGCCCCTTCCTGTGTTGGCGCCCGCGTCGTGCGTCCTTCCCCACTCTGCCACACGCGAACGCGCGCTGACGACGCAGACCCTTACCCGCGCCGCCGCCCCACGTCAATGACCGCCTACGCGCCATCGTGCGCGCCGCGGAGGGTTGCGTCGCAGTCCATTCGACGTAAGGCCTGCGCTCTCAGCTAACAGTTGGCCCCGACAGGAAGATGGTAAGCGTCGCCGCGCGCACGCCCTTCGCGTTCGCGCCTGCATCACCCTCAACGTCCCTACCGCTACCGCCACACTCCGACAACGCGGCAGTGGAGGACGCGCCCCCACTACGCGTATCCGTCCACGTGCTCACGATGACGCCCGCGCACACAAGCGTCTACGCTGCTGCGCGCAGCGAGAGCGAGAGCAAGTCAAGCCGTAGCCGGAGCCGCCTCTCCTCGCCCTCTCCCGTGCGCTCGGAGGACGCGGCCCCGCCGCGCGCGCTCGCGCCCGTGCTCATGATGACGCCCGCGCGCAGTGGCAATGGCACGGGCCACTACGCGTACGCCGCCGCACGCAGCGAGAGCAACTGTCATGGATATTGACACATCTTGAGTCACTTACCCTCCATGCACTCTCAATGTGCAGGTCAGCTGATTTCCTAGATCCCCGAAAGGCTGACACTTGCCTCGGGCATGACTCGGGCTTGCGCGTACACAGTCTCGGGGGTGGAGTCACTACCGCCCGAGTCAGTACGAGTCATATAGCTATATTTAGAGTACTTTCTAGGTATATAAAGGGAGCTTTCCCCCTCATGTAATACACCACATCTTACCTTTGCAATCCATCATCACTTGAAGCGCCAGCCTTCTGCTGTGAGTTCTACCACAGAGCTAGTTGTTGCCTTGCCTAGCGGGTACGCATCTAAGCATCACAGTCCTAAGATCTACGAGAATATTCCGTAAATCACGTCTAGTAAAGATTAGCTCTTACTATTCGGCTGTTTGGTACGATTCACGGTGAACGTTGCTGATTTAAGGGATTCTTGAACTCAAATACATTTCGGTTGCTGCTAGACAGCTCATTCCTCATAGGCTTCGGCAGCGCGCGAAGACCGGATCCTTAACAGCAACTTAAGCCGCAGCCGCAGCCGCCTCTCCTCGCCCTCGCCCACGCCCGCGAGCTCGCGCCACTCTGCGGGGACGGCGTCGGGCTCGCGTCGCTCCGCGCATGCGAATACTGACACGGCGTCGATCATGGAGGTGCGCTCCGACCGACGTTCGCCGGTGGGCGGCGCTGACGTCGTTGTGTTTTCCAGGCCTCTGGACCATTACCCACGCCCTCGCCGTCATGGGCGCCGTCTGATGCGGCTGAGCCCGACCCTGACGCGCCCTCGCCCTCGCCGTCCGATGCGCCGTCCGACACGCCCGACGCGGAGCCCGAGCAGAGCCCGAGCACGACGCGGACCCGCCCGACCCGCGCGATCACCTTGAGCTGGGACGACTGACCCTGCTCGTGCTACCCTGGACCCGACTCGATATCTTCCACCCCGCCCCGCCCCGCTGAAACGACAGACGACAGACCCGCACGACGGACCTACACAACGACGTAACAGAACTGACTGCACGACGCACGACGCACGGACGTTCCCCTCCTCTCCGCTCCCCCGCTATGCGCTACCGCACGCACGCACGCTCCTTTGCCGTTGATTCATCCCTACCCCTTTTCTCACCGTAATCTTCCCGCCGACGCACACCAAAACGATGCTCAGCCTTCCTCGGACCTCTCAATACAGCTTCTGCTATCGTTATCGCTACTGCTCCAACGCTCGTTCCCCGGACACGCCCACGGACAACTCACTCTCACTATCATCATTCCCATTGGATCTCCTCCCCTCCCTGTATCGTTATCGTTACTATCGCTATTTCTTATACTATCGCTATTCCCCCCACGACGCACGCTCCTTGACATCTCCCCGGACCTATCGTACCTTACCTCCCGCTATACCACTTTCCTTATATCCGTATCGCTGTCGCTATTGCTATTGTAATTGCTAGGTATCCCGCAGCTGTATGGACGGACAGGGACAGACAAGCATTAATATAATATATATTCCCGGCTCGCCTCGTCTACCGCTCCTCAAAGCGCTCCCGGGCGCTGCCATCGCTGACGCCCGACTCGTCGCACCCGACTCGCCACAGATCCACGCAGTGACGCAGCCCGGACGGACTCGGAGGCGATTAGACTGCCAGTGGGCCGTACGTACCGCGTACCGTACCTCAGGCCTCAGGCTGCATACCGCGCCTCAGGCCTCAGGCCTCACGCCGCTCCCGAAGCCAGGAGATCGACTTTACATCCGGGGGAGAAGGGGCAGCGTGCGCACGATTCGTCACACGCGGCGGGCGCCGAGCCGGGCAATGTGGACGAGCGGTGCTGGGGAGTACAACGGGATCCGGACCTTGCACCGACTCGAGTCGCGGAGAGCCCGATTCACGCGTCCCGCGTCAAGCGGGACGATGACCGGCGACTCCGAAGCCTGTGCAGCGCGGAGGTTTACTGGGTGTACGCAGCACGGATCAGGATACTTGTGGACAGGGCGCGGACTTTTCAGTTTTGGCGAAGATCGGGCACGTTGATGTTGTCGCCAGCGAGCGGCCCGGGTTTTCGCTTTCCCGATGCGCGGACGAGCAGGAGACAGCAGGCTTCGAGGGCGGGACCGAATTTGCGCAGCAGGAACGGCGCACAGGGCGGACGGCGACGGGGCGAAGGTGAGGCTAAGAGGCTTCAAGTTCGAGAGTGGGGTGAAGTTGGAGGCAGGGAATAAATGAGGTCATGCGAAGCCGCGACGAAGAGCTAGGCTAAGGCAGCCGCAGATCGAGGGGCGCAGCACGGGGAGAAGGCGGACGATGGCGTGTTTGTGGGAGGGGCAGAGATGATGGCTGTCGTTTGGGAGGACAGAACCGTGGTCAACGCCAAGGGAGCAGCGCATGCCAGCGGGTCATTCTGAGTTTCTGACCGCCGAATAAGCTTGAAGTGAAGTGCCCGTACCAAGTACGATGAGAGCCGAGAGTGGACGAGTAGATGCCGCGCGATAAATCACGAAGCGGTGAGCCACGTCAGGGTCGGGATGGCTCGCACGCGCGAGTAGAGCACGGACGACGTGGTGAATCCACCGGATTTGTTGAGCCCAGTGCCACGGAAAGACAGAGAAGGACCCAGAACTGAACATGTGGAGCGACGAGCATTGGGTAATCATCGAGTACGCGAGAGCAGTAATTTGAGGGATTCCGCTGGACCGGAAACGCGATGGCGAAAAACAAGTTCCGGCGGAGCTATCGCGGATTCGAGAGAAGCAGAAATAGCGGTGAAGTGAGACAGTGCCGTAGTGGACCCCTCCACATTTAGTGCGCATACGAAGACTACAAGGCACATGTATTGACCTTGCGACCACTGCTCCAGCCATCTGAGAGCCGGCGCGCAGGCAAGATGAGGGCGAATTGAATGCAAGAGCGAGGAGAATCCAAGTTTTCGAAGGCTGAAGTTCACCACTGGAAGCGCAATAGCGTGCGGCAGGCGTTGTCGGTGGGAGATGGTGGTGCAGAGCAAAGAGTTGGACAGGTGGCGGTGCCCGCATCAGCGGACAGGTCATTCCGGTTCGGCCCGGTCGCCACTCCTGCTCTCCCCGAACCTCCATGCCACGTCCCGCCTCATATGGTGTCGTCGTCCAACCTGGTCGACCGGATCGCGCGCCTCTCCTCAACCTCTTCATGTCTCACCCTACTCGCGCCGCCCGCTGCATGGCTACATCCCGCCTCCATTCTCTCTTCCCACTCCCCTGCGCTCGTCGCCCGCCCGCCCGCAAGCCCAAGGACCCTGCGCGCGGAGCCGTGTTCGAGTCGCGTGTGTTAAATGCGAGCGTACTCGAGTCCGCTTGCGCCGCGCGAGAAGAACGCCCGCTCCGGCTTTCTTCCAGGGCGCGGCGAGGTGCGCGATTCTTGCGTGTCCCAGCCCGTCCCCGCACGAACGAATCGAGCGGGATGGTCCGTATATAAGGATACCACGACGTCGGATTGGGCGCCGCTGAGCTAGATGCGAGAACATGGCCCCCAGGAGTGGAAGGGGCTCACCGTGGCAAAGCGTGGTAGCGCGGGACAGGAATTTCGGGGGTTCGATTGCAGGAATGGCCGGTGAAGCTTGAACAACTCTAGGGTGTGCTGCACGAGCTGCGAAACGCGTCCGAGAAAGCGAAAGGAGTGACCAAGGCAATGCCCGTGGAATGCCCTAGTACTTTCGCACATGCAAGGGCGAGATCCCAGAGGGCCGTGGGGCAAAGGATCGAATGGCGCGGCGCCGTGTCGGATCCGTCAGTGCTACAGCATGGTAAGCGCGACGAGCGAAAAGAGTAAGCCGGCAAGATTTGTTTTGAAATGTGGGTGTAGGCAAAAATCCGAGTACGGCGTGACGCCACACGAGGAAGAGCGACTGAGCATGTGTACGAAGGCACCGAGGAAGGAGGCTCGGTGAATGAGGCCATGGTTCTAGGCAGGTGGGAACTTGTGGTTGAATAGCGCGAGAGACCAACGGCCCAGTGCCTCCGCAGAGTAGCCTGACGCTGAGCGCACGAGCGCATCGCCACTGTGAGCGCGGAAGGCAAGATGCGGATCCCCGGCCCGGACACGTGGCGCCTCTCTTTCTCCTTACCACCCACACTGCAAGTCTTCTACGCCGCCGTTTCTACTCCCTGAGTGGCTTGCCAGATCCAGGCTGCACATCTAGCAGACAATAACCCCCTACCATCCCCATCGACTGCACTTGTGGCTCACTGGCTTCGAAGCCATGGATCTCGTCGCGTCACGACATCGCGTATGTACACCACTCGCGACACTCACTTTGCAATGCTGGGACAGCTGCCTGGTTTATCTCTCTACGACGACCCTCCAGCTCCTACTTATCTGACTGTGCTCATCTTTCGCGACCGACAACCATGGATTACGCCGGATTTGCGCAGTTCTGCAGACTCCTGCTGCGTTACCTTGTCATAGGCGGCATTCGAGACGTTAGGCGTGGGGTGAACTAAAGGTGCGTCACACACTCCCAAATATGAGTACTCGTTTTGATATCGCGTCCATTCTGGCGCATGCCCGCTTCAGTTGTTCCCCTACATCGATCGTCCACGCGTCGCAAGTCGCAACATCCCTGCGCTGCGCCGCCCTCCGGAAATCGCAAATACTCCGCGCGCGTCCACATATCTAGGACTTTGGCGCAGAGACGGCGGATATTCAGTTGCGGTCGGGAACGCCAGCCCCTGCTCGCCTCTGGCGCGACCGTGCGTTCGATCTTCCCAATGCTCGTATGTGCGACGCTAATCGCGGCTCGCGCAGATACTCTGCATTAATCACGCCTTCACTTTCCCTGCTGTCGCGCACTGTCTCCCCCTCCCCCCAAAAATGAATGCCCGTGCCTCAGCATCTCGTCCACTCTACCCCGGGCGCCGAGCCGCGGGAAAATCCAACGGCACAGCCCTCTCGCGCGCACCTTGGGCCCCAGGTGCGCACCCGCGCTCTCCCTCCATAGCCACCCTTACCAGCGCTCAGCCTAGCCAGTACTGGCTGTGCAGTATGCTTATGTTGGATGTACATATGCGCCGCGTTCTGGCCCCAGTGCGCCGCGCGCTCGGTCCCGCGCGCCGCATCTGTGCTCGACCCACCACGCGCTGGCGCCGTCCGATCGCTGGGCAGACAGCGCGCCGGAGCCGCTCAGCCTTGTGCGGGCGGGGGGTTGGTTTCCTCGAAATCGCCTCCACGCGTAGATGTATATTATATACGTGCTCTCTTCGGCAAATATCGTGATTCTGAGCACCTTGCTTGCCAACCGGGCTCACTGTGAGGATGGAGCCTAATTACTCACAAAGTCTATCAGAATCACGCTTCTAAAGACTTTCAGGGATCTCCAAAAACGCAGCCCCCGTCATAGCCTTGAACTTCTCCGCAGTGTACGGCGGATAGCGCGCGGCGTTGAAGGGCTCCGCTCTGTAAAACCTCGATTCAGCAAAAAGAGGATGCCCTCAGGGCAGGGACTCACTCCTTCGGCACATCGACGCTCGCGCGCTCATACGAGAATGTGTCGAATGTGTATTTGAGGTTTTGGGTGCCATCTACAAACCCTACCTAGTCAGCGAATACAGAGGATGGAAGGAGGACGTACGGCCGGACTCGCCCACACCGCCGAAGGGAAGCTCGTCCACTGTCAGGCAAGATCAATCTTCCCTAAAGCACGACGGGGACGACGTGCGTACCTCCAAGTTGTTGAGCCGGATCATTGAATGCGACGCCGCCGCTCATCGTCTCGTCCAAAACTGTGTGAAATTAGCAAGTCCGTATAAACGGCGACTTATGGTAGGTCACTTTGCTGCTTGAGCTCCGCGTTTTCGGTGAATACATACAACGCCAGCGGGTGGTCGCTGTCAAAAAAAGACGATGAATTCCCAGCGGCACGGTTCGGTCTTGGGCTTACCGGCTGCGAACGAAATCGATCGCATCTTGAATGTCATCCACCGGTACGATAGGCAAGAAAGGGCCGAATATTTCCCTGCGCGAAAAATGAGCTCGATTGATAGTTTGAACTTGGTCCGACGGATTGCATACCCTTCCATCAGGGAGTCGTCTGCCGAAACGTCTTTGAAGACGGTGATTTCGATCTTGCTGTCGCCCTCCGTGTGCCCACCGAGGACCACCTGGCTCTTGGTGCGCCTCAACAAGTCGAACAGGCGCGCATGATGCGTGGGCGATATGATCCGCGAGATCGAGTCCGAGTTCATCGATCCCTGCGGGAAGAACTCTGCACACGACACTTTCAGCGCAGCGATAAACGCATCTTGGTGCGTGCGCGGAATAAGCACATAGTCGGGCGCGGCGCAAAACTCGAGCGCGATTCTGAATCAGTGCATATCGGCGGCGTAGTTGGTGCACTGCACACCTGGCCGCAGTTCTGCGCTTTGGCCCACAGGGTGCGCTTCGCCGCGAGCGCGATATCGAAAGACGGGTCGACGATCACGGGCGACTTCCCCCCAAGCTCGAGAGTGACCGGTGTTAGGTGCTTTGCTGCCGCTGCGCAGATTATGCGCGCAATCCGCCCGTTACCCGTGTAGAATACTACCCAACACGATTAACGCAGGAAACTATTGAGCCGGGGGATTTACTGTGGTCCCCTACACGTAAAACCCAGGTCAGATTTCCGAAAATCCTCGGTCGAAGTCGGCACGCACATTGAAGCTCCAATAATCTGGTAACTTCAGGGACGCCGCCCAGAACCACGCGATAAGCTGCAGTGTCCAGATACTTTGGGAGAAGCTCCGCAAGAAGCTCAGCAAAGTGCGGGGCGAGCTCGGACGGCTTGATGATCGCGCAGCATCCCGCTGCAATTGCCCCGATCAAGGGTGAAAGACTCAGAACCATCGGGTAGTTCCAAGGACTGGGTTCAGAAGGAAATGGTAAGTAACAACGTGTACAAAGCGGAACTTGCGAACGCAATGATCACGGCGGTTCCCTTAGGCGCCTTGTGCACGGTGGGCTGCCACGCCTTCTGCCAGTCGCTGCAACACTGTGTCAGTCCCGGATGTTGCGGAGTCGAGAAGGCCCGCACGGAGTGTTGACAACCACGGGCTTCGCCCAACTATCCAGCGCCCGTGCGCTCATAACGGATCGCTGAACGATAGTTCCCTGATGCAGAGCCCATCGATAAGCAGCGAGCATCGGACGGAGGACAGCGCAGACGTACAACTTCAGCGAAAAAAACCTCGGTCTTCGGCTTCCCGATGTCCATCGCGATCGCCTCCGCGAAGGCCTCGCGGTTCTCCTGCGCCATCCGTGCGAGCTGCAGCAGCTGCTGCTTGCGCCATGGCACCGGCCGCGTCAGCCCCGCTTTGAAGCTCGCGCGGAGCGTGTCCCGGATCTGACAAGAGAGTTGTCAGCTGCAAATCCGGCTCAGGCGCGGGGAGAGCGCGCGAAAGGGGGCGCACCGTCGGGAGGTCAGAGATGGGTGTAGTGCGCATGAGAGCTGTGGGGCCACGAACAGCGGCGAAGCCCGCATTTATACAGCACCCGGCCCATCATGGAAACGCGAAGACAGAGCTGGGGCCTGGGCGGCGGGGATCATGGGGTGCGACGAGGAAATCCCACCTGACGTGAGGGGTGCGAACATCGCAAACGCATACATGCACCAAGCGTGGCGCCCCCGCAGAAATCTCCATCGCGCCACGTTGAAACGCACGGGGACAAATAATGGTTCGACCAAGTACAAAGTGCGCAGGAGAGCATGGAACGAGATGCGCACGCGGCAGCCTGGCAGGGAGAGAGCGATCCGCTAGAGAGCGAGCGACGCAGGCATTCTGTATCGGGGACCGCTGCGCTCGTCAGGGCAAAGATGGACCGGGGATTCGGCACGGCAGAGGTAAGCGGGGGTATGTAGACGAGAGAACGCAGCTGGAGCGGGAGCGTGCGCGTGAGGGCCGGCGTTGGCGGAGGACGAGCGCGGATCGTAGCGCGGGAGCGGGCGCGCAGGCGGGATGCAAGCCCTGCGCGGCGGTTGGGCGCCGGAGAGACAGCCATGGAAAGGAAAACGGAAGGCAGGCTCGGCGGCGGCGAGTTGGCACAGTGAAGCACAGGTTCCAACTTCCGGTGTAGAGCGGCGACGTGGCGGCCGGCCCGAACTGGACCGCCCCGCTGTCAAACAGCGGATCAGTCAAGGCCGCACCGCCACAACTCCCGCCCATCAGCGTACGCACTGGTGCCTACACACGTCGGTCGCACTCCCCTTCGTCGCCCACGGCGTGCTGTAGTCACCGTATGTGCGGCGCGCGGTGATTCGTGAGCCAGTCCTGGCGCAAGGGCACCCAGTGCTCGGTGTACAGGTGGCGGACGGCGCCAAAGAGGCGCTCGTGGTGGTGTGGCACGCGGTCACCCCGTCGGATGCGCGCACCGTTGGCGCCGACACGCGCCCGGTAACGGAGGCGCGCCAGTACGCCTTTTGCCGACAAGGCTCTGCGTCGTACCGGGCTGTCAGGCGGGAGCTGCTGCTTGAAGGCGCGAGCGGTGGGCTCGTCATCTTCGAGGACCGGCTGTCGAATTCCTGGAACGCCTAGGTCAGTCTCGCCGCCTTCGTGTTGGGGAGGCGCGTAGCTGATGAATGTCCCAGACGTCGGGATCGACCACCTCGAGAAGCTGACACTGTCGTTCGCGCGCGTCAGCGTCGTTGCACAAGGCCCGTTGTTCGCGGCCGTGCATGCGGAGGTCGCGTACGGAGCTAGCCGTATCTGGGTTACCGTACGTCTCTCGTTCCTCGATGTATCCCGCCCGCTGATGCAATATCTCAGTAGATCTCCCTCGACACTGTTCCCGGGAGCACCAAGGCCGACTGACGCTCGCTCATACCCTTCGATGCGAAGGGGGACTGGCAGGCACCTTCGAAGTCTACGTTCGTCCGCATCCTACAATCCTATTGAGGCCTGATAAAGCCTAGTGAGCACCCGCTCAGTGTTCAGAGCGCAGCCACGTACGAGCGCAGCTCGGGAACCTGCAGCGCCCGACGCACCAAGAACACGACGTGGGCCATGATCAAGCTCGAGGTCTGCGCTTACGAGTACGCGGACCTCATCAGCGAGCGCCGAGTACGGACACGGTGTCGCGCTGCTCTCCCAGTCGAAGTACCACTCCAGCTGTCTCGGGGACACGCTGCTCCGCGCCGCCCCGGAGCCTAACGCGGACCAGGACCAGCGCTTCCTCAATATGTGCGCATCTCGATCGCTGACGAAACACCTCACAATGGGCACTCTCTCGCGTCCAATGTCGCCGTGCCTGTCGCGGCATACCTCTTCAACTCGCCGCCCTACTGTACGCGTACGCCTTGTCTCTTTGCTGTCCTTCGCGGCGCTGACGCGTTCCCCCCACGACGACCATCCCTCCGCGCCCGGGGCCTCCGTTCGTGCACTCCAGCATACGCACTCCGCTTTGTCGCCCTCCCGCGCTGAACGTCGCCCTCGAGACAATATTTAAAGCGAGAGAGGCCACTGGAGCGGCAAGCTGAAGCGTTTGGCGCCGAGCAGGTATTCGTTCACTCCATTAACGCGCGTCTTAGCTAGCCATAGGGAAGCGTCGCCGACGCCTCCACCGCCCAGATGGGCCCACCATGAAACGGGCATTGTAAGAGAAGGCCCATTTTTTTTTTGGCGAGGTCGCACGCATTGTGCATTCGGCGTTGTTGATATCTAGGCGCTTCACATACAGAGTTCTGGAACCATACATACATAGGACATGAACAACCTGAGCAAAGTCCTACATCGTTGACTACGGAACTAATTTTATCGCGCGTGTAGATAACGCAAGTTCGTTAATGGACCTAAACGCGGGGGCAATCAAGAACACGTAGGAAAAGAAAACGGCGTATGCTTACTAGGCGACGCCTCCATCGAAGCTCGTGCGCCGCTCCCACTCGAATCTAGATTGGAGTGTGGTTTGCAGTAAAGATACCGGCCGTAAAACCGGACAGACACTCGTAAGGCCCGGGTTGATATCGAGACACGTCTGAGGGAGCTGGGAAGACATCCTAGTAGAGGCCGTAGACAACTAACTTGTCAGCTTACCTAGCGGAGTAATTTCCTGCGTCGCAAAAGCGAGATATCGTGAGGTGTACGGAGGGCGTCTCTGGTGGGCGGTATCAGCGGGCTTATCTCCAGCATTTAGTCGCATGCGCACTTGTTTCCCCACGCAGAATCGCCGTGATTTTCATCTGCGTCGAACGACATGCTGTGATCGATGAAGGGGATTAGCGCTGAGCGGCGAAGCTAAACTGTGGAAGAGGTTCACCGTTCATCAAGGAAGGAGATGGATGTCGCATGATAGATGCCCCTTCGTGAGACAAGGGAAGCGGTATCTCTAGCGCGGCGTGGTTGGATTGGATGGGCGCCCGTGGACGGACATCGCGAGCACCACTGATGGGGTTGGCGGGTTAAGATAGCTTGAAGGGCTGGATGGTGGGGCTAGGGTGGAACGTGCCATGCGTGCGATTCGGGATGTGCTGAGACATGGGAGTCTGAAGAGGATGGACTTTCTCCCCAATATAAGTACTACATCAGTGAAGCGGTGTGTGTAACAAAAACAACTGGTGAAGAAGTCAATCGCAACGTACCTTGGAAGCTTGAGGCCTATATACGCTGCTGACCGAGCGGCAGCATCAAACTGGAGCGACAGTCGCGGTCCCTGTTTCTTGAGATTGCCCGCAGCTGATGGTGCGCAGGTAGGACAGGCATGGCGGTCAAAATTGCTCGTCATGACGAGAGGCGAGTCAGTCTCAAGGCGACGCTGGGACGACGGGAGGGGAGGCTCGCGGCGACATGGGGGTTCGGAACAGAGAGCCACGATCCGATAATTCCGATCAGGCCAAGCAACAGCAAGCTATGCTATCGGTACCGAAGCTAGCCGAGCGGCTGGCTTGAGTAGCCACCATCTTCTCTCGCTCTCCCGCCGGTCGCTCGTTCTTCGACGGATTCATGATATGGTGCGCTCCTGCGCGTCAAGTTCGTTGCATCATTGGGACAATCTACTCATATGCTTCACCTTGAGACCGCGAAGGACGCAAGCGACTCGCCGGCGAGAGGTCACTCACATCAAGCCTCAAGGTCGCGAGCAAAGCAGGCGCACTAATGCTAATGCGCCCACACTCCTACCCCGCTTGTGCTATCCAGGCCCCAGGGCCGCCTCGAGAAATGGCAGCGTCCCCACGCGGGAAAGAGCATCCAGGTCAAGATCGTCGACCGCTGGGTGCCAAAGAACGACCTGGCGTCAGCGGCGTTCGAGGCGCTCGCCCGGACAAGGGGCTAGGAAGAACGAGTGTATAGGTTGCATTACCAATGCATCTCGTTGTACTTTTTGTTGCGCATCATTCGGCTGCGCAATTATAACTTGAAAGTCGGCGCACGACTTCTCTCCCAGTGTGTCGAACTGCCCCAGATCACATTGTATCCGGACACAAGACACTCGTTACTAAGATATTAGTGTGTGTACATAACCCGCAGCACTACATTATCCACTGTACTATGAGAAGCTAGATACGATGTATCGTTCTGCAACATATTCGTGCATGATTTACTTAAAAGAATTATTTTGGCACCTGGATGAGGAGGTTCGTGGTATCTGGGGTCAATTTGTCGTCGACGATGCCCGGCACTTGGACGGCCAAGGCTTTCACCTTCTCCTTCATAGCCGCAGGGGTGAGTTTCGATTTGGAGCCGGAGATGATTGTCGCAACCAGGCCCGCGGTAATCGCCGTTGCCTCTGAGGTTCCCCCGCCAAGTGGAGTGAATACCTTTGCATAAACAGGATTACGTGTTGAGAAGCGGGGGCAGAGGACAGAACTTACGCTGGGGCCATCGATCGAGGTGGTCCTGATGCCATCGCCTGGCGCGAAGACGGTCAAACACGGTCCAAAGTTGGAAAACCCCGCTTTCTTGTCGTCGACATTCGAAGTAGGGCTCCAACCATTTAGTTTCCGTTTGATGATCTGGCCAAATCAAACGGAAACGGTTATCAAACAGTTTAAAAACCGTTTAAAACTGTTTAAAATGGTTTTTTTTGGTTATCTTTGTTGGGCGGAAACCGAGATGTTTTGCACAGGGCTGGCATACTAAGCTAGTAAATAGCATAAATCTAGCTATCTTAGCTTATACCTCTTGAAAACGGGGACTTTCATGGTCACTAAAAGGTGGGTGCACTGCGGAAGTAGCGCATCAGTCACGTGAGTGTATGCCTAATCGGGAAGAGTATTGCTCCGGCGCACTGGTTCAGGGCCCGCAGAGCACAGTAAGATTGGTTTGTGGCTTGAGGATGTTTCTGCATCTGGGTTACTTGCTACTTTCCAGTGGAGGAAGCAGTCAGATTAAATGGATGCGCTTATCAGAACTTGATCAGAATTATAACTGTTTAAACCGTTTGTTTACCATTTGTTTACCGTTTGGACCCCCGGTCAAACAAAACGGAAACGGAAACGGTTATAACCGTTTTAAACTGTTTACAAACGGAAACGGTTGGAGCCCTAATTCGAAGCCCCTACCGTGATGGGACCGTCTGCAACAGAAGATGAGTCATCAGCCTTTTGAGCTCAGTATTTGGACGAACCCGCATCCCCGATGCGATCGGCACATAGGTTCTGTCTTTCGTTTCCCGCGGAGTTGACAATGTGCAGGTTCTCCTTGATGGCCTGCTCATACTCGGCCTCACGTGACAATAGCCTCAACGCGCACTCACATATTTAACCAGCTTCAGCATCCACCCGTCCTCGTCCCTGAGCATCTTGAGCGAGCCGCTTATGACGCCGCCATCGCCTCTCGCATCTTCGATCGCAAACCCAATCCCCGCCCCGATGCTCATCTGCGTGAACGTGGCGAACGAGCCTACCTTGACCGGGATGATGTTCGCGGACTTGGCAACGCCGACGGTCTTACCCGCGATCAAGCCCGCCATCTTCGTCTGGGGTGGTGTAATTAGACGCGAGGTTATGGGGCCAGAGGTACATACACCGTGCCCCGGGGCGGAATCGGTAGTGTCATCGGCGGGGTCCGTAGTGTCCACGGGGCCCGCATTAGTAATAGCAGGATCCACATTCGCCCCGGGGCGCCGTATGATGCGCCCTTCGAGATCGTCGTGGTCGTTCACGCCACTGTCAAGGAGGTACACCTATAGATCGCGTTGAGTTATGCGGAGCCCTGGCAGGCTCAGAAGACTTGCGTTAACACCCTTCCCTGCATTTTTCAAGTTCTTGAATCGCCAGTTGAACGACTCCACATTCAAGGGATTCTCATCGGCGGGCCCGAACATATTTTGCACCTTGAACCTTTTTATCACCGACTCCTTTCCCGAGTTCAGACGCGCGAGAAACCTGCATGCCTGTCAGATATGCCACGGCGCAATCCGGCAGCTCTGCGCACCAGGTACCCTTCGTCTCCTCGAACTTGAAGAGAGCACGCTTCGTCACATTCCCTTCCGGGACGACTGGAAGCACTGATTCTGACCCAACCAGCGTGTCCGCCGTCACGCGGCTCACATCGGGCGATTTCTTGATCGCCGCAATGACGGAGGGCCCAAATACCCCCCCGTAGAGCGCTAGTTGCTCGAACACCGGGAAGTCCAGCGTGACGGCGGATTTCACGCCGTCGCAACTCGCGCCCTGTGCGAAGAGAGCCTTGATGCTCGCGAGGTGCTTGGCGCGGTCGACACCAGGCTTGAGGTGCACGACGAATTGGTTCGGGACTTTGTCGCCGGCTTTCCGGGCCGGTTTCACAGGGACTTTGGGGACACAGGAGAGCGCGCCGGCGGGAGCAGCGGATGCCTGGCAGCGGAGGCTTGTAGTTTTTGCTACAGACGATAAAGCTCCCACTTACCCCTGATTTCGCCGGCAACTTCTTTGACGAGGACGCATTGACGGGCGGCTTCTACCGGAACTCATCAATTGCGAGACTCCCTTAGGTAGGGGAGGGTGGCATACCTTAGCTGCGACGGGCGGCTTCTTAACTGGGGGCTTGGAAACCGGGGGCTTTGTTGTGGGAGGCTTCTTAACGGATTTATCCTGCACGCATTACGTTCAAACGCGATACGAAAGGTGAACATTCCCGACTTACCCCAGCTGGGTTCGTAGCAGGCTTCTTCCCAGGCAGTTTTGCGACCGGAGGCTTCGGCTATGTCAATCAACTTCGAACGCACTAGTACAGAAGTCAACCTATTGACGTACTGCAGGCACTTTTTTGGGGACGGCGGGTTTGACCGGTACCTTTAGCAGTGTTAATCAAGTCATAAATGCAAAGGAAGTTGCGCAGAAAACACACAGTGGGCGGCTTTGCAGGTGCGACCGGGGGTTTAGCGGTGGGTGGCTTGGAGACGGGATTTTTCGCCGGTACAGCCTTCGCGGGAGGCTGAGCAATTGGATTCGCCTTCGGCTTGGTGGCTGCTTGCTTTACGGGCGCCTTGGAGACCTTGAAAACAGAGAAAGATGGTGAGTGGGAGGGATTATCACGACGATGATGAGCACATACCGGCTTCGAAACCGGGGCTTTGGCGGCTGCTGGCTTCGCAATGGCCTTCGCCGCGGCCTTGACTGCCCGCGCTTCCGCCGGAGGCGCGACCACAGCCGCCTACAACAAAAATGATCAGAATAACGCGGGGGCGAGGAGAATATATGAGACTGACAGCCATGATAGTCGAACAGAGCGCAAGATATACGAGTAGGACCAGCCATGAAGGAGTGCATCGGGAGAGCATTATGGATCGTGGCCGGCGGTCAACGCGACGAGAAATGAGCGAAGGTCCAAATAAAAAAGGGAAAAAAAGAGTGTCAATGGAGAAGAAGAAAAATAAGGAACCAGTCCGGAATGGCCCGATCCTGAAGGTGAAAGCGAGTGGAAGAGTGCAGGAATTGAGGGAACAGAGCCAGCCTTTATACGAGCTAGGCCAAGCGCGAGGCGAATTGCTGTTCCGTTGCATGACCGAAGATGCTATGAACGGAGTTCGTCGTGAGCCAGCATATAGTGTAGGCCAAGCGTGATACGAACCAATGCATGACCCAAGATGCGAGAACGGCGCACGAAGCCGGCCTAGCCAGCCTAAAAACGGCGTGCCAAGCGCAAGGTGAATCGCCGCTGTATCCGTTCGTGGGCCAAGATGCCGCACAGCTGCTATGGAAAGCGCATGGGGCCGCGGTAGAGAACGAGTTCGAGGCAAATGGCCGCTGATGGCGACGAATGCGTGAGCCAAGACGCCGCTATGAACATCACTTACGAGATAGAGATTGATATTCGACGGCGGAGTGAGATGAGGTGAGGTCGTGGTATCGAGGAGTTCAGTGGGTCGGCGAGGAGAAGGGGGCCTACCGGTGTCCTCTGACGTGTGCACCGTTTCAAGCTTCCTTGCATCGCAGCACTGCAAATGGAGACTACATGTTGGGATAAGAACACGAGCACATCTATCAAAGATGCATCAGTCCGTGAAACGCTAGCACTGACGTACTTGATTCATTCTCCCATTTCCCTTATATAAGGCGGTTCCAACTTCTCCAGAAGCCCAGCGCCCCACCAAGATGACCGACATCCCAATCCCAGGCTCCCCAGTCCCCAACCAGTTCTGTGTCACCCTCCACGCGTCGGCGGATTTCGACGCGCACATAGCGGCCCTGCGGGACGAGATCGCGGCTGCCAATGCCTCGAGGGTCAACGGAGACCAGACATTCGTCCAGTCGTGGATCGTACTAGACATGAAGGCGTTAGCGATTTATGGGGGGAGATTCAGCCCGAGGGTGGTGCAGTGGATCAGAGCGCAAGAGGCGGTGAAAGTAGTGTCAAATGACAGATATTCTGGGCTAGATTGATGCGTTGATGGGGGTCCAGCGTCGTTTGAATGAATCGTCGCAGAAATTTTACAGCCTTGGATTCATTGATATCGGATAGCGCGAAGTACTGGAATGGCGAAGGATCCTAGAAAAGGCGAAAGACAGGACAACGACTGCCAGTCAACCCGTTCGACAAAGCTACAGCATGTGTGGAACCGTGTAGTGGAAATCAGTTGTTCGGGGTGCAGGGTTAGAGCGAAAGCCTGAGCTGAAGATTCGAGACAAGTGGGCGGGGTGACGTGGCATCGTCGCAAGAGCCGAAGTAGAATCGGCCGAATCGAGAGTCCGTTTTGATCGGAGCATGCTCGGGGTTTGCCGCAATGCAACTTCTGCACAAAAAATGGGTAAGAACCAGGTGAAAGACGAAACTCGACCAATCCATGGCGAAGTGCTCAGTTGACGAAAGTTTTGTGAACTCGGCGGTAATATCGTTGATTCCTTCCTGCTGCATCCCTACCCATCTCAAGTTGTCAGACTTGTCTCGAGACTCACTGTAGGACCGGCATGTATTGGAGTTCTTCCAGTGAGGCCGGACGACACAGCAGTCGACGTTTGTGGGATGAAAAGTCATACTGAATAGAATATCTATTGGTCTATAAGCGCACTCTCGCAGGAAATACAAACGACTCGTTTCGGAAGCAGATTCGTGATAAGAAAGATCGCCACCCCAGCGCCCTGCTGCAAGTGCCCGTGCCCCTACAAAGAAACAGGTGTCGGATGGCGCGGAAGCGCTGGCTGGAAGGCGCCCGACTGCCGCTCCGCAAACATCATCTCCGGAAGGGACCCCACACTGGTCACAGTGTTGGTGCGTGCGATGGAGAGCCCAGAGTACAAGTCGCCTGAGTCGTCATCACAGGAGCCCACCGGCCTGCCACGAGGCATGGCGCGGTTGTTGAGGATCGTGAGCAGCGTGTTCGCGTAGCTGGTGGGAAGGCGTCAGCGCGTGTCTGCGATAGAGGGAGGACAATAACGTGCATGCCAGAGAGGTTCCACGTCGGCACGACGAAGTAGTCGGCGTTCTATACTCACAGGCTGTCAGCGGCAGAGGAGAAATGGGGGGATGTGGCGCACGGGGCATCCGAAGAAGAGGGCGAGCGCGAGGATGGCGGCGACCGCAGTGAAGATGTTGGTCTCGATGATGAGGGCGACGACCGTCTTGATAAGGTCGCGCGTGGAGGACTGGACGCTGCCGGTTGCGCTGATGAGCTGCGAGAAATTCAATTCGTTCAGATCGTCGAGGCAAATAACGGCAGACGCACGAGATAGGTCATCGTCACGGCGATGAGGATTTCCACGAGCGCGCTGCCCGCAAGCCAGGTGGGTAACGCTATTAAAGCGCCGATACTCCAGTGCTCGATCGGGCGTACGTATGCGTATATCCCGCTCGCGATGCCCGTGGCACACTGCATGAGCGAGAGCTAGGCCCGGAGAGTGAGCATAGGACACAGAAACAGTGAGGAGTAGCACGGACGAGGGCAATGAGAGCCGCCATGGGCCAGGCGGTACGCCGGATTACGAGGATGCGGTAGCAGAAGAAGAAGGTTAGACGACGAGCCCGTTGAGCCCGCCCACGACGCCGGCGTAGAAGGGCGCGTTTCGGGGATTCTGCAGGGCGGATAGGTCGCCGAACGACACCGCGAACCAGTGATGGACGTCCCAGCCGTTAACACAAACGGAGGAACCTTCCAGCAGAAGGATGAAGTACACTGCGCGCGCGGGGTAAGCCGCTAGTGCTGGAGGGGAGATTCAAGAACGCACCGACGCATTTGATGACGCGCGGATCATGATGGAAGCAGAGGTTGTAGACGTCTGGAAGGCGGGTTAAAGGTCAAGAGACATCGCAGAGCGGGCGAGGAGACGTGCAGACTTGGATGACGAGCATCCCGAAGAAGAAGAAGTTCAGGAGCGACCCTACGAGAATAGCTGGGGTCCTAGAATCATGGGAGTGTCAGCTTCTGTAAGGAATGGCTTGTGTTAGCCCTTACACTGTGCCGATAGAGGGGTTCGGTAGAGCGCCAGAGGCGTCAGAGGAAGACATTGGTGGGTGCGGAGGCAGGGAAGAGGAAGGTGAGACTCTCCTCTGCGCCCCTCAGTCATGAAGCTGCGCGGAGGCAATCTCAGCCATGATCGATCGCCGTCTGCGCAAGTAAGACAAAGATTTCATGCGGAACTGAGCGAGTATTGCAGTCGAGGACGGCCGAGAACTTGTGGCTCCTTGCGCACAACGAAAACGCACTGCCGACAAGAACACTTTCAAGAAAGAGAGCCTCGGACAAGATTGGCAGTCATCCCGGAGGAGTACACCGCAGCAGCAGCGCGTCCGAGAGTGAAATCTGGAAGAGACACATAGTCCGAGTGTCGCCATCATGGTCAAGCTGAGGAAGAGTGAGGACAGCGTGACGCTCGGCAGTTTCGGCAGCGTGCACCGGACAGTCGGCTATAAGCGTAACCGACATCCGACTGAGAGTTGCCAACTTGCGACCGAGTATCATCAAGTTCTTGAACGGTCAATCTTCCAGGAGCGAGATATCGGATAGCTCCACACAAGAGAGAAACCGCCCCAATAATTTACCCGAACGTGGTCTCATGTTAATTCTGAACTCGAAGTGTTCGTGCGCCGGTGCGCGATACCACTGGTTGCGCTGATGGAGCGCAGGACGCGGGCCTGAAACAAATCGATCTGACTGGGTAAGCCGCGCGGAATGCGCAAGATGGACCTGACGTACTTGCTGATTCGGCAAACAAAGAACGGTATCCTTCTGATCCCTCGCCTGCGATAAATTCCGGCGCGGAAACAGTCTACTCCGACTCGAGCAAGAAAGCAGTGACAAGTGAAGCGGCATAGCGCGCGTCAGAGGTCCGTTGTCAGTCCGGATAAAAGGAAGCGTGAATAAGGATGCGACGGATCTTCATTATTGATATTATCTGATCTTGGACTCACATAACTAGTTTCTAGTTCCCGAGCGACCTCATTGATCATGTCGTTTGTAGGAGATGCCTCCACAGTTGCTCTATCTGTCCATGGAAAGCGACCGAGAGGCGAACACCGAGCAGAGTGTATATTCGATGCTTCTACTGAACATGGGCACGCAGATGGAAAGAGCGGCGGGCAGTCAGGAGGCGCCTTCCAAGAGCAGATAGCAAGACCCGCAGAGCGCGATGAGTTCTATCTCTTTAGAAAGAATGGAGAGCCTTACTTTCAAGCTCACCGCTCAACTTGCGCTCGATGAACCGCTCCGCGCGCCCAGTGGTCGTCCCCGCCCCGGACGCCGTCGTCGCGGTAGTTCCCAGCCACGCACATGACGACAAGGTGCGAGTCGTCGATGTCGCGCGTGTCCTGCGCCTCCGTGTCCTTGCGCTGGAACCACAGGCGCACGAGGACGTGCAGGCGCGGACACGCCGCGAGGACAGTCTCGAGGATGCCGTCTGTGTGAGGCAGAGGTGCGTGAGCGCGGGCAGTGTGGCGAAATGCGGCACGCCGTACGCGGGGTAGTCTTCGGGCAGGATGAGGTGCGTAAGGCGTGGGGAGAGGGACTTCACGAGGGTCATCCGGAGGTGGATCCGTCATCCGACGAGCCTGAGGCGCGTGCATTTGTCGACGACGCTGCTAAAAAGCGCGGGGCCGGTGAGATTGTGCTCGGCGGCTCTCGATGCGCGGGAGGAGCGCAAGGAGCGCGGCAGCAGTTTCGCGCGCCTCGCGGGAGAAACGGACGAGCCACACATGGCGTACGGCTTTTTCGAAGAAGACTGCGCAGGCTTGGACTGCAGTATCGCAGCGATGCCCGAGACAGCGGCGTCTGAGTTCAGGCGCAGCGTGCGCTAGAGGAACGGCTCAATCCTGTGCAGTATTGAGCCTTTTCTAGCGAACGGAAAGCAATTGACGCACCAGATGTGCACTCGATGACAGACAAGGAGCAGCGGAGGAGGTCGCATCTGAGGGCGCAGCCATCTGAGATATCCGCGCTCGAGCTCTGCTAGGAAAGCCGGGGGTCCGCTAACCGTTTCGACTCGGGGTCGGCGACTGTAGCGCATGGTAGGAAAGAGAGTGAGTCACTGAGGTCACACCCCACGTGGCACTCACCGCCACAGCCCTTTTTCGGGTAATCGAGAGATCATGAACACACAGTTCGGAGTCCACATCTCGAAGATGTTGGTGGACTGGGGCTTGGACCTTAAATTCAAAGTCTTATTAGCGGCGTACCAGCCTCTATGATATACAAGCCGCGCAACTTCGTCTTAACTCGAGACTCACGCTACTTGACGGTAGAGTAGTTCGGTCAAGCCTCAAATCCTAGTCGAGATTCACTGGAGATACGCAGCGTGCATTTCTTGGGTTACACTGCAGAACGGGAAGGAGTTAGGGTCAGCAAGGGTGTAAGGGCGATGGCGAATATCATCACAGTCGTACCGCTGGAGCTGGTGGGACTGCCTCGTTGAGGACATCCACACCATTCAAGTGGGATGTGGAGGAGCGAGGAGAGAAGAGCTGGATGCGATCGTCCGCTGAAGCACCAGCGGGCGGCGCAACTGAGACGATTGAACCGTTCGCAGTCTTATTCAGGACGTTGTGTTGGCCTGGAAGTGAGCTCGAGATAGCCGGAATAATTAATCCAGCAGTCGCAGAGCCCACAGAGAGAAACCGAGTACAACAAGCGAGGTGTGCGAACACAGGCCGCACCGCTCGAAGATACCCACTGGTACAGGATCACGAGCGAGAAGTCGCCGGCGGAGGCTGGAAACGTACCCTTCCAATCCTCACGACCGTACAGGGTTACGACCCAGAGCCGAGGCAGCTTGACGTCAAGTCGCCGGCGCCCAAGGTCAAAGCAAAACAACATGAATAGCTGCTCTGGACTCTCCCCAGTCAGCCAAGCCCAGTTGAAGCAGGGAGGTACTCACCCGACCCAGAGCCGAGGCAGCTTGACGTCAAGTCGCCGGCGCCCAAGGTCAAAGCAAAACAACATGAATAGCTGCTCTGGACTCTCCCCAGTCAGCCAAGCCCAGTTGAAGCAGGGAGGTACTCACCTAGGACGTAGGATCTACGGTGTCTGGGGGTATCAAGTCAGCCTGCGCTGAGCAATAACGAGGAGAATATCGGGGCTGGACGCCCGATTTCAAGCGGACTTGTCAGTTGGACGCCGAGGCAAGACCTGGATGAAACGGCTCGGGCTGAGTGAAAGCGTTGAAAGCGCAAAGACTGACGTCGATTAACTTGTCGCGGGATGAAGGCGAGGTAGGTAAGTGTTATTAGAACGACCTCAACTGAAAGCTTGACTTTGGAAAGCAAAATGGACTTCCGACGGCGGCGAGGATAACTCGAGAACCCTCACCCTGATACTCAGAGCAGTCTGTGAGGAAGAGACGCAGAAGCATAGAATGAGAGCCTCAGTATATGTAGGTTCAGATGGAGCCTGAAACGAAAGGAGTGAATGATTGGGCTTCGCGTCTCGGATGGATGTTGGTACTGACATGCGCGCTTCTTCAGGATCAAGTCGACGGGATTGGCGGTCGACTCTCTTGCCCGCGATCTCACAGCGATTTCGTTGCACGACATCAGAAAAGGACGTGAATAAAGAATTTTGGGTAAGTAGGTACATGATCATAGCTGGACTATAAACATACATCGCGCACCAGCTCAGTTGTACCCCTTACGCTTCTCGTGGTCGCTGCTCATGTCGGGGATGCAGCATCCGCAGCAGCGCCCGATGAGGAACAGCAGCGGCGTGACGAACAGCAGAAGAAACGCAAACAGCGTCAGGTACAGCGCGTTGCCCATGACCGCAGCCGCTGCATTGCCCTCCTCCTGCACGCGCCGCTTGATGAGCGCAAAGAACGCGATGTCGAACACGAAGACGGCGAACGCCGCGGCGCCCGCGAAGCCGCAGAAGCACGAGGCGCAGCAGTCGGCGATGGGCGCGCCGAGGAACGCGAGGACCGCGAAGGCGAAGGAGAGCAGCGCGATCGCGAAGGCGGCGAGGTGCAGCACGAGGACCTTGGTGAGTGTTGAGGCGACGGCGTTGACGCTCGCGGAGAGCTGCGGCGGGAGCGTGCCGTTGAGGAACTTGGAGGCCGCTGCAATCGTAGTTCGGTCAGCGTCACCAACGGGGAGGAGTAGGGGACGCACCGGTGAGGTTGTACCCGACCTGCGGCTCGGAGCACTGCAGCCCGCGGCCGTCCTTCAGGTCCGTGCAGAATCCAAGCACGCCGAGGTCAATGAAGGGGTTCGTTTGGTTCGCGGCGAGCGTGGACGCCGTGCCGTTGCCGAGGTCGATGCGCAGGAAGTACACGGACTTGACGTACGGGACGTCGAACGCAACCATTCCGAGGAGGATCGTCGCTGCCGCCACGCTCATAAGGCCCAGGATCTTGTTCCACGAGACCATTGTGTGAAAGGTGAACGAAAAAAAAGTCGAGGGTCTTCGAGCGATGTCAATGAGACGCTGAAGGGGGACAGACGACGGATAACGCACGAAGGGAAGAAGAAGGCCTTGAGAAGGGGTGCAACCAGTGCAAAGGGCGCGAACGAAAACGCGAACGAAGGGGGGCAAGCGAAGAGCGGACAGCGGGCGAAGCGATGGAGGGCTTAGGGTTATGTAAACGTTAGGGCTCCAAGTGCCGATGGTGATACATATCGGCATGGAGATTGGCTGCGGGTCATGTGCCTCGAGTTTAGCGCCGGGGCGGTGCCAGCGCTTGTGACGGCCGTAGGTCCTAACAAGAACAATCAACGCGACTCTCTCTCTCTCTCTCACTCCACGCCATGGACATTTTCGCCTACTTGGACACGGAAGAGGACTTCCTACGCTTCAGCCCAACGACAGTGTCATAGAAGAAGGCCAACTGGCCACCACCGAACGTTTCTGGCGCGACCGCCGACCAAAGTTACTTACGCAGCGACGCTTGGCTCGACTCTAGAATCTAGATCTGATGGCTACTTGCTACGCTCTCCCTACTCGCCCGGATGGTCTGCATCTTCTGAGGGCTTCTCCAAGCTGCTCCTCCAGTGCGAGGACGATACCACGCCTGCGGTGCGCTGCATGCTCCGATTTCCCGCCAGTCTGCCTTCCTGAGCTCCAGAACGAGGAACGAGCGAGGGAGTTTGTCAAGAGAGACTATTCCTGAGCTGCACCGTTGTCCTCGATCTGCAGCAGTGTGACCGTATGCACCCAGACGCAGGCTTGATTGCATTCCGCGATGTCTTCGTCTTCCACAAATTCTCCACGGAGCCGCTGGCTTCGGATCTCAGAAGCGACTGCATTCGCCTCCATCGAAGTAATTCATCTCCAAGACAAGAATAAACTGGATCTCGTCATCATGCCGCTCCTGCAAGCTGGAAATCGGTTGAGGTTTCTACCGTCGGCGAGGTCGAAGGTGAGCGCATCTCTTGCTACGCTCTGATGAGGATCTATTCAACGTGCGGGTTCCAAGATTAGCAGTGTGATCTGTTCGCCGTAGACGTTGTCTCGGGCTCTTCATCCACACCTTTCTCACGGAGGTAGAGTGCTTTCGTCCATCTAGGATAGATTTTCTCCAAATTCTTATGCCACCCGACAGGGATCGAATCATTTACACAAACAACAAACAAGCGGCGTGGCTGTGATTCATGCATCCCCTCGAAGCATGGAGTTCGTGAGTCGATTTTCAGCCCTCAAGACCGGCTCAAGCGAATGGAAACTCCGGGCCCAATTTGCGGCGTATGACGAGACTCATGTGCTGCGTATTGACGATACCGTCAGGTCTGCCAAGCACCGGTCTCGGCGTCTCCCCAAGGGTTGTATCATGCCCGGGTGATATGTACGAGACCAGGAAGCAAGATGGTTGCAGCTGGCTATACAATGTGTGCGACCTTCCATCAATTTCATTCCTACCAGCTTTGGCGCTGACTTTGGCAAAAGGTACGGCTCTTCCGCCAGCCTTGCGCCTTCCACCGGCTCCAGCGTCAACAGCTATGCGTTGGCTTTCATTGAATCGCCTAGGAATAGAATATCGTACGCGGCTGACGATATACTTTGGCCGGTATGATAGACTTGAAGGGCTGTGGTTGTCGGAAAAGCCCTGTACCGTATGCGCCCTTCAATCCTGCTATATTTTGCTGACAAGGGTTCAGACTCAGGCAGGCATTCTCAGAGCGATCTGTCTTAGTATCTGTTGTGTAATTTGTGCCCGGTCTCAGGTGCGGAGGTGGCTTTGAACAGTCCCAGTGTGCAAGTGACTTTCTTTTTTTCGAAGTACAATTCGATACATTACAGTTTTCAGACGCGTCGTCCGGCCCCGAACAACGTTCATAAGCATTGCGAGTAGAACGCTGGCGCACTGTCAGTTCGACGGCTCGGTCCAGAGACCCGCACGACGTACCATTGCTCACGGTGCATGTGTACGGCGACTCGCTGTCTTCCCTGTGAGTCTACTTCCAAGAGAAGTTCGTCAATTGTACGCACCAAACGGTCGGGCCAGTCCATCCCTGCCCGCCGCACTGCGCCCAGTGCGCTGCGGTGCCGCCAGTCGGGTTGGACGGCGGGGATGTCGTGGTCGTAGTCGCAGTAATCGTAGTCGCCGTGGTCGTCCCCGTTCCCCCAGAAGACAACAAGCTCACGATGCCGTTGTACGCCGCCCTGCACAGGTCCCTTCAGCACGCGGGCTCCAGCCACAGATTGCATGGAACATAACGCACTTCGGCTGCCAGTTCCCGTCGAAGAGCAGGGGGTTCGACGACGCGCGCCACGAGTCGGTGTCGCGCACGCCCCAGACGGTGATGGAGACACACTGCGACACGGCGAGGCACGCCTTCACGACGTTCTGGTAGTCCGCGGACGGCGCGCTCGCGATGTCGAGCTCTGACGCGCGTTCGTTCTCTGTTAGCGGACCGAACAGCGATTGATTGCAGCGAGGGCTCACCAGTGATGGCGACGTCGACGCCCGCGCCCGCGAGCGCGGTGAGCGCTGCTTGGAAGTTGCCCGAGCCGCCAGCCTGATTGACATCATCCTGTGAGATTCAGGAGAGATGGTGCGACTGGAGGACGCACGCTGAGATGCGCCTGCGTGCCGATGCCGTCGACGATCTTGCCGTTCGCGTTGAGGCTCTTCACGAGGTTGACGATGCCCTTCACTTTCGCGTTGTTCGAGTCCAGATTGTAATCGTTGATGTACAGCTATGAGCCCGAACAGGCGGTCAGGACAGATACATCGGGGCTTGGGCTACGGACCTTGACTGAGGGGTCGGCGGCGCGCGCGGCCTTAAAAGCGATGCTGAAGACGTTGTTGCCGAGCACTTGGGTCCAGTGCGTGCTCTGCGTCGGAATGAGTAAGATTGCGACAAGGGGCGATGCGTAAACAGACCTTGATCGAGCCGTCCTCATTCTGTGCGGAGTATTAGCAGTGTAATCAATGTTTTGAAAGAAAACGTGCAATGTGCTCATTGACAACATCGATAGCATCTGGATTGATGTGAGAATCGAGCGTCCCAAGTTTCGGTTGGAGAGACGCACAGAGCTTGCCCTTGTACCGGTTCATAACAGTGGTGATGTGGTTCTGTACAAGCGGAAGGGTGAGTACGAGGTTGTAAAGAAACAAGGGCACCAGTGTACCTGAAGGACCGTAGTGAGCGTCGCAGCATCGTTGATCGCAGTAACCCAAGAGGGCAGCTGCTCCGCCCAGACTGGGATGTGTTGGTTTGAGATGCACACTCGACAATCTGTATTCAGATTCCGCACCAAGAGTGTGCCCACGGATGAGCTTATTATTGGTGACAGCCCACTAGAAACACGCCGTCAAATGGTGAAACGAGGGGCCGCTCGAGGAAACGCACGTTCACGAGGAAGTCAGCGCCGCCGAAGTTGAAGTTCCCGCGGGAGGGTTCGATCGAGTCCCACTGTATCGGAAGGATTAGCACACGCGCGCGGGGGAAACACGAAGACGCACCTTCATCGAATTTTCGGGCGTCACTCCGCCAAAGTCGGCCTTGGAGATGGCGGCGTCCTGCGAGACACTGACGAAACGACAGAAATGCTCAGCGATGGACAACACGCGAGTTTGATGGATGGCGTACGAGAGGCGGCCTTGGTCAGCGGCGACGCCGAAGAAGGCTTTACCGTGGTTTTTGAACAGAGCGTCGATGCTCTGCGTGGCCTGGCGCTTCTCGACGGCGGAGCCAGAGACGGCCAGGGCGACCGCAAGGAAAACGGCGGTGACCGAGAGCTTCATTGTGGTTTTCAGGTGCGTTTAGCGAAAAGCAACTGACATGCTGGAATGTGTTGAAGGGACATTTGTACCTGCAGGATTTTTCTATTCCGATGTGCTGGCGAGCAATTTCCCGAGACTGGCGGCACGCAGCGGGCCGCTGTATGGTGCTTGGGCAACAACGCGTCAGGTGAATGTGGGGCTCGAAGACGGGGACGCAAGAAACTGCTTGGCAAACGGGAATGACCTCCAGGAAAACGCCAAGCAACTAGCATCATGATGGTTGAAAGTGCTTATTCCGCTGTCAAGTGGGCGGTGGCACGAGGATATTCCCTAGGTAAAAAGCCCGATGATCAAGGGACGCACGGCATCGTAGACCAGGATCAGCGCACGAATCAGCGAGTATCGGCGAGTCCACGAGTTCAGCTGACAGCTGCACCCAGGAAGCGCTCGGGAAAGGGTCGTCGAAGGATGATCAAGTCTGGACGAGAGGTTCAGCAGAGAAAGGTGCGACTAGGTAGTGCCTGCCGCGGAATATATCCGGCTCGGCGTTATATGGCGTCCCATCCGAGATTTTGCCAGATCAGACAGCAGGCGAAGTCAACTGAGCCTGGGTGCGCAGATAGACTCTGAGAAGCGAAGATGTGTTGATGATGATGATGTCCGGGTCCAGATCTTGGTACAAAGCAGCTTGCAGAGCCTCGGATATATAGAACGAAGATTGTGTGAGCGATGCAACCAAATCGGGGTGACCCTATGTCACCCAGTCGCAACGACATGAGAGAGGAGGACAAGGGAGGACACGTGCAGTCGGTTTGATGTGCCATCAATTCCGGCCGGAACGGCAACTGGTGGTCTCGCATTTTTGGAGGGAGCAGTGTTGAGTTCATCGAGAGAAATTTGAACGTCGGAATGGTCTATGTCGTCCGTCATTGTCCCCGCTCGCGAAGAGTCAGATTATTCACGGAATTTACGAACCGTTCGCTGGGTGCGATCGGTGTGCCCATGCCCGTCTTCCGTCCACGCGCTACTCTCTCCAAAATATCTCGGTCGTGCGTACGAGTGGACAAGAAACTCGGTACGGGTGTGGAAGAGCCTGAGCCCAAGAATAACGGGGAGCAGACCAGATGTCAGCCACTCCGTGCTCAGGGCCTCAGGCTCAAAAGTTCAAGCCGTGAAACGCGGCAATTGTCTCCGTGGATTGTCTGTCCGATGACCTCTCAGGCCATTATACTGAAGGTTTCTCACGATTCATGACATCGTAGCGGGGTTCATGAAAAAGAAAGAAGGCCCGCACCGTTGAGTTGCAGCGACCGCGCAGGAAGGGGAGATAGTAGACTGCCAGGGCCTCAAGGGCACTGGACTCTTATGACTCGCCACCCTATCTACATGCCGCCAACGATCGCAGGAACGAGCCAAAATGGTGGGATCAAAGATAGCCGATCTCACCGCAGTTTTGTACCTCGTGTGAGCTCCGAATGAGACTTTCAGATCGAGTGTATTGGAAACGAACGAGAAATCAGTTGAAGAGTCCTCGGTCTCTACTTCTTGATCTCGACCACAAACAATGAGTCGCCCAGGAGGCAGTTAGACCCAGTCCCTGGCACCTGCCGCTTTGGGCCGTTGGCTGAGAGTGTCCGGCCCGCCCGGCGCGGTGGCAGTGCGACACAGCCGTTGTGACGTGGCCCTACTCAATGTCATGTCCTCCGTGCTGAGTGAGCCATTCGTATCGGATCCTACCTAGCCCATATCTCAGGGCATCTCGACGGACTTGAAGAGGACGACGGACTGAGTCGCGGACACGGACATCTCATATCTGACCGACAATATGACTTCGATCGTCCTCGACGGACTGGAACTTGAAGATGCGCCGCCGCCCGTGCGAGCTCTCCGGCGCTAGATCAGCGTCGAATCTGCGCACCACAAAACATCTTTCTCCTGCACCGCGTCGAATGCTCATCGTCGGCGCGGACACTCTGCCTGGCGCCGCAATCTTCGTCTACCGTTTCTTGGCCAATTTCGCTGTTCGTCACGACGTTCCGCACCGCTGACTATCGCAAGGACTCACGCATTCGAACAGCGTGAACTATGCTGTCCGCCCCTCTGAGACTTGCTAGCGCTGAGCGCTCTCGTCCCCACCCCAGGTGGAAGTGGCTCTGGAGTGGCGCAAGACCGGTAAGCCAGATCACCGTCAATAACCGCAATCCCTCCCCATTGATTTCGAATATCTTGCAGCTATGAACACGTCTCCCTCTCATATTCGCCCACCCGTGCTGCTATTCATGCTCCGTGCACGTTGTCCGGCAGCTCATCCAGAACCAGACGAAGACTCGCCATGTGAGGCCGCGCTGGCTAGCGCCTGTCTCATGAATGCGGGTTTCTTCGTCTCGTGTCCTGTATGGATCAGAACGAAACCAGCAAAACGCAGCTTTCCCAGGAAGAGACTTCGGCATATCATATTTTCATGGGCTAACGACTCGGGCGCGATCGTACCGACTCTCGCAATCCTCGAATCCCCTCTTTCCTGCGCAACAAAATCCACTACGTCGGGGATTTTGGCGTTAGATGACTTAGCCAAGCTTGGACACCTTATGGCTTGCTACAGCCAGCCGCGTGTACCCTAGTTCGCTGTGCTGTCGCTCCGATATCCGCGGACGTCGCAGCGCGCGGGGCGATGCTCACTCGCGAAATCACGGAGGATGTGTTGTTCAAGGTTGCGCAACCCAAGAAGGGCGCACTCATGGTCGTCGAGATGGTCGTTGTCCGTGCGTTTTTGTTGCGCTTGACCCAGTAAGCTCTGAGACTCACGCCGCATTAATCCCCGCTGCCAGATCACAACCCGCACGTCTCCTGCGCCCCCGATGAGTTCCGCCCGTCGCGCTCATTTTTCATTCTTCCATCCCTGGGGGGTTGGTACGATGCCGCGAACGCCGAGGTCTCGATGCTCGCTGCGTGGGCAGCAGGCTTCTCGACGCATCTGATCTGACTCTGCACTAGGTGGTGGGCCGAGCATTGGTAAGAAGTTCAGCCACACGACTGCGCCTCTGTCTCATCTTCCTTCGCGATTGGAAGATAGACGTGCCGCTCAATCCCGGAGAGTCCCGCGCACAGTACGAGGAGCGCGTGCGCAGGTAGAGCTGGGCTGTCGTTTGGCTGCGGTCATCGCCCTGAAAATGACCCATCGTAAATAATTCCCTTCGCCTGGGTCTCGTTTGACATGTTTGAGGTAATCTTTGTGTCTCCGAGGACATGAATCTCAGAACATGTCTGTCAGGCGAGCGCACAGCTGTCTGCACTCCCATTGCCTAGCTGACGTCCACGCAAAATCTGGCGATCTCTACAAATTCATGATCCCTCAGTAAGAGAATCTCGGATGTTCTCGTCCTCGCCGATGTCTCGCGGATGACAGAATCACACGGATGTGCCCACAATTTTGCCGATACATCGAAAGCTGGGCCAAGTCACGCTTGGTTGACGCTTGCAGGATCCGCGGTGCTACGCGCCCATCTCGACGCGCCCTGCTCGTAAATCCACCATTTCCTTCGACGCTTGCTGGGCCCCACTGGCTCATCTATCTTGTGGGTTTTCTTCTATAATTGTGGCGCAGCCGGTGAAACAAAAACGAAGAATAAAAGGGAAACCGAGGAAGAAAGAAGCCCCGCCCACTTCGATCGGGCTGACCGCGCAAGTCTGAGTGGGCCGCTGCGCGCTAAGGCGAGGGCACCTTACTGGAACCGACTACATACCAGAAACGATCGCGAGAACGAGGCATCAAAGGGGGATGAAAGATAGCCGACATCACCGAAGTTTTGTACCTCGTGTAAGCCCCGAGTGAACATCTCGAAAAGCGTACATGCCGACAGAACGATACTCACTCAGTAAGCTTAAGATCGGTTTTCTGAGAGCATCAACGAACGAGAAAGCTTCAACCGCGTCGGCACTCTGGAGTTGGCTCCAGGTAATACATATATATGTGTTCAATTTTTTCGGAGGCTTTCTTAGCCTTACAGTATTTAGAGCCCTGACTTCGCTTTCTTTGTCCGGGGTCCCCTGAGTGTTAGCTCGTATCAATTCTCCTGGCTTCTATCCCAGGACTTACAAACTTCAACACTACCTACATGATTCGCATCATAATACATATGCCTGGTTCCGCTCTCAGTTCAACCGCCTACACTTGTGGCCTATGGCACGCCGAAAGCCTGCTGGTTTCCCCTGAATAGTTCTTAGAATCGAACGGCGGTCTCTAGTAAATGACGTATACCGCCTTACTCATGTAACGCTGGATATTCAATGACTTCTCGCACTCGAATCCGATATTAGCTGGTTCAAACGAGGTTCAAAAGCTCAAAAGTGCTGAATTCCTGAGTTGTTGGCAGAGGGGCAGCATTAGGAGGAACTAAACCGTAGAAGCACCTCCCCCAACACTCCTTTTACACCAAAAACTGACCTCAGACGCAGCGCAGAAAATTCAAACACTTGGAAAACACACTTGAAACACACCCACCAATTGCCCCTCAGGACGGGCCGACATTGCCGGTCACTTGTCACCCGTCACCTGTGACCTTGTGCCTTCCTTGTGCCCTCGATGTGCCTTGGATGTGCCCCTCTTTTTGCTCCTCCAAGTAGCGTCCCGCGTTGCACCTTGCACGAGTGAGGCTGCCGCACGCCTGATGGGCGATACCTACCTGTGTCCCTCACGTACGCGGTTTAGATCAGCGACCGCGGGCGTCAAGATACGCCCTCTCTTGCGCCTCTTGCAGTCCACTGTCCGAGCGCGGAACTTGGCGGACTATGTATGCTCGGCGCTAATCCATCGATCTCAATCACACGAGCTCCTAAATACACTGACACTTGATATATGGCTTGGTTTCGTGCTATGCGCCGTTCTGCTCAACGTATCTTGGCGAGGGGTCAGTATTCCACTGGGCAGAGACCAAGGACATCACCGAGGGCAAGGGCCCGTTCTGAACAAGTCAACAATTCAAAGATGAGAGGATCTTGGCAGCACGGAAATAGGGGACTCAGGCGTGTTTATACGAGCGGCGACGGACTTGTGGAATCGTCGACTCGGACGCGCCTCTCCGTGAAGTTGAACTGCGAACCGACAGCGAACCCGCAACGAATTCCCGACGCAGATCATCGAAACAGACAGAGATACAGATCAGTTCGGTGACAAACCCCCGCGCCAAGGGCCCCCACTGTCGGCTAGGACTGACATGTGTCTGACACCCCCCATGCCGGCATTCCACTTTTCTCCCTCCTCCCTCCTCCTCCTCCCGCCCCCCGCCCCCCACCCCCGAGCCGTTTTTCTCTGGAATCTCCGGCTTGGACCGCTGCGCTGCGCTACACTACACAACTCCCTCTCAACTCTACCTCGCGAGAATACACGAAATGCAGCGCGACGACGCCTTCGCGCCGCCGACCTCCCCGTACTCCGACCGCGAGTTCGCACAACCACAGCCAGCGTACGCCTACTCGCCCTCGCCGCGCGGCTCGTACCACGACGACCCCGACGCCGCAGGCGCAAACTACCCCCCGCCCTCTCCATCGCCCATCTCGCCCAACCACTCCGCGACGCTCCTCCCCACCACCGGCTCACCCCTTGCGGACCGCAGCTACGGCACGGGCCACGGCGTCCCGACGAAGCGCGGCGCCGCGAAGAGGAAGCGCCTCCTCGGCTTCGGCGCGCTCGCGCTTGTGCTCGTCGCCGCGGCCGTCGTCCTCCCGCTATACTTCCTCGTCATCAAGAAGAAGGGCGGCTCCGCGGCGGCGGCGGAGTCTGGCTCTCCCAGCGGCAACATAAACGGGTCGGGCGCAGGCTCGGGCACGGGCACGGGCACGGGCACGAAGCTTCTGGGTGCGATCACAGGCGGCGATGGGAGCACGGTCACCACCGCGAGCGGCGGGAGCTTTGTGTACAAGAACCCGTACGGCGGATACTGTGCGCCCCTCTCCCTTTCCTGTCTCCCTCGCTCATTGTAGCAGGGCTGACGGATCCGGAGAACCCGTTCGCCTCCGGCGCGCGCCCGAACAGCTGGACGCCCGCGCTGAACGAGTCGTGGAAGTGGGGCGTCGACCGCGTCCACGGCGTCAACCTCGGCGGGTGGTTTGTCCTCGAGCCATGTGCGTCGCTCCCTCTCCCTCCTTCCTCCTTGATTGCTGATCCCGACGTAGTCATCTCGCCCGCGCTCTTCCAGGCGTACCCGACCGCGACGGACGAGTGGTCGCTCTCTGAGTTCATGCGCGCGGACGGCACGCTCGCGGCGAAGCTCGAGGAGCACTATGATACTTTCATCGTGTGTCATCTTTCCCTTTTCGTTCTACCGTACTGACCAACGCGCAGACGGAGGAGGACATCGCGGAGATCGCGGGCGCGGGGCTCAACTGGGTGCGCCTCTCAATCCCGTTTTGGGCGATCAGGTGCGTCGCTGCCTGACCCCGCTTTCGTTTGCATCCTTAACTCTCACAGCACCTGGTCCGACATAGGCTCCAACTCGCCGTCTGGCACACCCATCGGGGAGCCATACCTTGAGGGCGTGTGCTGGAAGTACATCGTGCGCCTCCTCGGCTGGGCGCGCAAGTACGGGATCCGCGTCAACATTGACCTGCACGCCGTCCCAGGCTCGCAGAACGGTGTGTTTCCCTCTCCCCTCGCTCCGTTTTCCCCTCGCCCCATTAGTCCAGCATCTCTGATGCACTGTTCTCGACAGGCTACAACCACTCGGGCAAGCTCGGGCAGATCAACTTCCTCAACGGCATCATGGGCATCGCGAACGCCCGTGCGTCTCTCGGCTCCTTCGCGGCGTGTGACTGACCGCACGCAGAGCGCACGCTCGACTATATCCGCATCATCACGCAGTTTATCTCGCAGCCCGAGTACCAGGACGTCGTTCAGATGTTCGGCGTCATCAACGAGGGTACGTCCCCTCTCTGCGCCCGCCTCGCTTTATCTCATCGGCCGCAGCGCGCCTGGCGGTCATCGGCCGCCCACAGCTCACCGCGTTGTGCGTGCTCCTCTCCTTCCGTGCACGGGACGCTGATCAGGCACAGCTACCTCGAGGTGCACAAGATCATCCGCGGCATCACAGGGATGGGCGAGGGCAAGGGCCCGTACATCAGCATCCACGACGGGTGCGCGCGCACCCTTCCCTCCTCCGCAGCGCGCCGCTGACCCGCGCACAGATTCGACGGCCTGAGCAAGTGGGCGGGATTCCTCCCCGGCTCGGACCGCGTCATCCTCGACACGCACCCGTACTTCGCGTTCAGCGGCGCACCGAACGACGCGCCGATCGCGACGGGCGAGGACGACGCGCGCGCGGGCGGGCCGTGGCCGAAGCAGGCGTGCGACGCGTGGGGCTCGTCCATCAATGAGAGGTGTGTCGCGCGTCCCGTGCCTCAAGGCGCGCCAACTGACCTGGTGCCAGCCGCTCGGACTTTGGCGTGACCGTCGCGGGCGAGTTCAGCAACGGGTACAACGACTGCGGGCTGTTCCTCACGGGCGTCGGCGGCAGCCAGAGCTTCGGCGGCGACTGCAAGTTCTGGGAGGACTCATCGCGGTGGGATGCAAGCACGAAGGCCGGCGTGCGCGCGTTCGCGCTCGCCAGCATGGACGCGATGCGCGACTGGTTCTTCTGGACATGGAAGGTTTGTTGCCCTTCCTCCCCGTTTATTGCACGCGCTGACGACGCGCAGATCGGCGCAGCCGCAGACGGCGTCGTGCGCTCGCCACTGTGGTCGTACAAGCTCGGGCTCGCGGGCGGCTGGATGCCCACCGACCCGCGAGTCTCCATCGGCAAGTGTGCCGCGATCGGCGTGCGCGGGCGCTCGTTCGAGGGGCCGTTCAGCGCGTGGCAGACGGGCGGCGCGGGCGCGGGGACGATCGCGGCGGCCGCGACAGCGGAGTTTGGGCAGTGGCCGCCCGCGACGATCTCGCACGTTGACGCGGCGGACCGGACGGCGGTGCCGACGTACACGGCGACGGGCGCGGTGCCAACGCTGACATATCTGACGCCGGCGACGAGTGGGGGTGGGGCCGGGGGTGCGGGGCCGACGGTGACGGCGAGCATTGGGAGCGGGTGGGCGAATGCGGGGGATAGCAAGGGGGGTGTGACGGCGGTGGCGGGGTGCGCGTATCCGAACGCGTACAATGCGCTGAGCTTGCCGGCGCCTGCGGCGGCGTGTACAGGGGTGTGAGGGGATTATCTTGGACAGGGTTATTTGTATGGTCGTACACTCGTTTATCACGCTCCTTACCTTTTTGCTTAGTTTACTATACTCAATGGACTAACGTTACGGATGGACTTGGGCTGCCCATGGATTGTCGCAAGATTGAGATGCGCTCGTATTCGTTTTGTAAGAAAGAATCAAACAAACTTGAAGTACAAGACTCCTAGTCAGAGAAGGGTTGATGCTTAACAGATCTAGTCTCTCATAAACAGACACTACACGGTTGTAAGAGCACAAGAAGTTATTTCAAACAAAAGCTGAATATCAACCTCATGAATTAACCAGTTTCGGCTTTGCGTGAAGACACGACGCGAAGCAGCGCAGTTTCGGTGTTCATGTAGAGAATAACAAAGCCAGTGATAGTTGATCATAAAGCACCATAGGTGCAGACTTCAAGTGAGATTTGTGGAAACTTCATCTTCGCTATAACAAGTGATTCAGATTACTTAGATGGTACTAAAAATCAAACACGCAACCCTTCATATGCGCTCGCGTACTTACGACCATTGCGGGTTACAGTAATCGAAGCGCTCTAAATAATCTACTATCAGACCGCCGTTAGATCTTGGAAATGAACGTACCTCGGGGTGAGCCTGGACCAGCAGAGTTTCGGCATTTCTTAGGCCAGGAGTGCACTGCAGGCTTGACGCCTAAACTGAAAGCGCGAGTGAGGCACATATATGAGGAATGCGAACATTGTAAGACTGAAAGCCGCAGGGACTTGAACAACACCCAGGAAAGAAACAATACGAACTACGCCCCGGGGCCCGAGCTCTCAAAGCTAGTTTCGAATAAGACTAGAACACACATACATGGATCCACTGCTCCGGAGTGCCTAGGCGTTTACGGCTTTCCCGTCCGCTACTGCTCTCAGCAAATTGAGACTGGAGAGTATCGTTCTTTCAATTGGCATGCGGGGGCCGGGTAGTAGACTCTTATAAACAGACGCTACAACCAATTGGTGCTCGTACCTCGCATGGTTGTAGGGGCCGGTCCAGGGGCTCACACGAGGTACAAAACTTCGGTGATGTCGCCTATCTTTGATCAATCCCTGTTGTCTCGTTCCTGCGATTGTCATAGGCATGTAGTAGGGTGGGGTCAGGCGGCAGCCTCCGCAACGTGAGACTCACGTTGCGGAGGCTGCCTCTGTCCCTGTCTTGCGCGGTCGTTGCAAATCAAAGGCGCGGGGCTTCCTTTTGGTATCTATGGTTTTGATCTTTCACTGGCCGGTCTAAAATGAGCTTGATCACGAATGCCCACCCTCAAGATCCCGAAGAACCATTCAGAAATTTGTTCGCAAAATTGCGCGTCTGATCGTGACGGGATCACAGGTGACAGTGACCGGCAGTGCCGGCCCGCCCGGCGCGTGCGGCTTGATGCGTTTGTTTTCCACACCTGCGCGCGCGATTACCGCAGCGGTTAATGGGTAATTGGTGGGTGTGTTTTCTGCGCACCTGTGCTTCTGGGGTCAGTCTGAATCATACACGCAGTTTTGGGGGGTTGCTTCTAAGGCTTACCTGATCCCCACGCAACGCTACCGATCTGCCAAAGATTGAGGAATTCTGCAAGACAGTAGACTGCACTTGGGAACCTTATTTGAACCAGCTACGAATAACCACCAAAAGGATCGAATACGTGGAGCTACTATTGAATATCCAGTGTTACATGACTATGACGGTCTAAGTTATCCACTATGAGACCGCCGTTAGATATTGAAAATGACAGTCACTAGATGACCAACTAGCAGACTTTCGGCGGGTCATATGCCGCGAGTGTAGGCTGTTGAACTGAGAGCGGAACCACTTGAGCATAATATGTATCGTTCTTCCAATCGTCGGTGCGCGATCTGGAATGTTTACCCGGAGCTCACACGAGGTACAAATTTTGGGTGATGTCCTCTACCAGGCTTTGCAATGATCCAATTCTGTTGCCTTGGTCTTGTGATCGTGGTTGGCATGTAGCCGGAGGGGGGGCCAAGGAAGTATGCACATGCGGAGGGCCAGAGGCTTCCTCACAGTTGCGCGGCCATCGCGATCAGATGGGCGGGGTTTCCTTCTTCTTTTTTCTCGGTCCTTCTTTCACCGGCCGCGCCACATTATAAAGGGATACCTTCAAGATAGCTGAGGCAGCGTGGCCCATTAAGTCATTAAGCGTCGAGATAATCGAGCAGGGCGCGTCGAGATCCGCAGCCCGCAGATCAAACAAGGAGTGACAGTCAGAAATAATCAACGAGCTCCCAGATGAACTGAAGGCCAACGGACCTCGGGCAACTAAGAAGTCCTCAAGATAAATATTGTACCCACATGCGTAGCCGGACTGGAGCCAGTAGTCAAACCAAGGCCGGAGAGTCTCGACATGAAATGTTCACCCGGGGCTCACACGAGGTACAAAACTTCGGTGATGTCCTCGATCTTTGATCAAGCGATCACGTCTCATTCTTTGCGATCGTCGGCATGTAGCTTCGGAAGGCATAGGCCATGTATTGCAACACAATGCAGGGGGCTGTTGTTTCCCGATCTGGCACGGTCGTTGCGATTCAAAGGAACGGGGCCCCTTTTTCTTTCTCCTTGCCTCTCCTTTTGTTTTCAGAGTTGCGGTTCACCGTGACGGCAAGTGGCCGGTACCGGCAATGCCGGCCCGCCCAGCGCGCCGGTTGATGTGTTTGTTTCCCGAGCACCTGCGTGTCTGACTGGTCAGTTTGAAGCACAGTTTCGGGGACGGTACTTATAATCTCCAACCTACCACTAGATCTGCTCAGAATCAAGAATTATAAGCTTATGAACCTTGTGTGAACCAGTCAATATCGGACTTGAGCGTGAGGAGTTATTCAATCTCCAGCGTTGACATGAGTACAGCGGTCTAGATATTCTACTATGACACCGCCGTTCATAGGCCTAGTGCTCTGTAGTGCCGAGACATTTAGGGGCTCTTCTCCGGCGATTTTCTCAGCAAATCAAGGCTAGAGAGTATCTTTCCTCTCAACCGTTATGTGTAACTTCTGAGACGTCCACCCGAGGCTCACACGCGGTACAAAACACCAGCGATGTTGTCTATCTTTGATACAACGTCATCGTCTCGTTCTTGTGATCGTTGTTGGCATGTAGCTGGGGAGCGCCCAGCGCATTACGCATATCGCGGATCGCTAGCGGCCCTCTACTCGCGCGGTCGCTCCGATCACAGTGGGCGGGGCTTCCTTGGTTTCTCTTTTTTTCTTTGTTTTCTTTCACCGGCCGCGGGCACAATAACTGGGATCATGAGGAGCTTTTGTACTTGAACAGAGCATACCATCAAGATAGATGAGGCCACGTGGCCCAGCAAACGTCGAAGGAAATGGTAGATAATCGAAGAGGGCGCGTCGAGATGAGGGCGATGAGCCGCGGATCCTCAAATTGTACTATGTGCAGCGCCACTTCATCCGCCTTCTGTTCAAACATCAGTTGGCCCAGCTTTCGATGTATTCGCAGACTTGTGGGCACCTCCGAGACATCAGCGAGGACGAGAACATACGATTCCCTTACCGAGGGAATTTGCGGAGATACTCGTGTTGTTTGTTATGCGGGCCCGCCGGGTCTGGTAAAAATGACGCGGGGCGGCGCGCCCCGGCGCGGACCAGCGCGGACCTGACGCGCATTGACGCGGTGTGACGCGGTGTGACGCGGTATGTGGCTGTGCCATTGACGCGGTCTCGGCGCGCAGCGCATAAATCCTCAGAGAACTCTCTTTGCAATGTAGTTTACTCTCAGAATACATTATTTAGAGCCAATACATCGTTTGAGAACTCAAAGACTTCAAAGTATAGCCAGGTTCAAAGTGTGGCTAGTCCTTGAACTTTTGGGCTGGTTTCAGCACCAAGTAGGTTTGGTGCGAGTTTATTCGATGATTGTAGGAGTCAAAATGCGCCGTTTATCGGTTCCACATACTCTAGGCTAGCTGGATAGATCCCAATTATCGTATCGGCTTGCTGCTTAATCTACATTTCGACTGTGAGTGTGCCGATGCAGGTGTCGTTGTATACGTGAAGAGCTATCGAAGTCAGTCGCATACACCGACACAGTCTCTCTGGAGGAATCATTGATGTGATTTTATTTTCGGGCATCTCGGCGATGTTCGAAATCGATATCTGTGTAAAGATGACACGGGTCTGACTCCTCCGTTCAGGTCTCAAGATTCAGATATTCACATCTGTTTCAATCAGTCGATTCACCGGGGACCCACGATCTCTCTGTTGCGAGACAATTGATTGCAGCATTTTCTCCTCCACTGACTCCTCGGCAGCCATTCGCGCGCCATTCGTACATTGTCTGTATGCAGAATCAAATGGATTTGTGATCTGCGACATGTTGAAATCAGTTGGCAGAAAACAGAAAGGATATGAATGGAGTGCGCTGCGCGCCTGTGTTTGAATACAAATCGCGCATGAAAGAAACTTCACGTTGGGGACTGTTGGAATGAAAGAACATCAGCTCGGATATCCGACATATAGCCACAGGATGCAGTTACCTGGGACTGAGAGCGCACATTTCGGCTACGAAGGAGCACCCACACAGGCTGATTCTGACCTGGAAAAGACTTGTTAGCACACATTCAAGAGTCAAACAAGTGTTTGAATACCTTCGAAGCAAAACTGGTTGCGCTCCGGCGCAGATCTGCAACTTGGCATGTGAATGACATCAACAGTCCGAGAACTTTGGGCTCGGTACAGATTGAGCATCACAAACGAGCCCGCATACTCGGGACTTGAACGCAAGTGTCCGGATCCGACCAAATTAAAGATAAACAATTAATGTGACTCGATAACCTGACAAACCACCATAGTTTCGGTATATATATTCGGACGCTTGCATGGTGTACGAGCATAGTCTCGCCCTGACTTTAACTGGAGGTCTGTACGAGAAAACGATCGTCAGCGCCAGCTGACAATCAAGGAGGTCAGCCAAACAAAGGTGGTTAGCGCAGGACTTCAAGTCAGCGCTCCAGCAAGACCGGCGCGCAGACGGGCTAGCCTAGTAACAGTCTTGGATCGAAGTCAGTAATTGACCCTCAGATGCCAGGATAGTCAAGACTTACTTCCAGAAGAGCTCTTGCACTCAGTTCACACAAATCTGGTTAACCGAGTTGATCCAGTGCACAGAACTTTACTGTGGAAGTCGAATCAACTTAGTGGAACAAACTTGACTCGAGCGACGAGCGATGAACTAGAAATACCAGCAGTACCTCAAATTATTAGCCTGAATGTTGAAATAGACCCTTATAATCCTTACCGATGCCTTGGGATGGAGAGGACGTGGGACTAAACAGTGGCTAGTAATGGGTGATTGACGCAGCGGTGGCTGTGTCGGTGCGGTGTTGACGCGGGCCTGACGCGGCTTGACGCGGGGTCGACGCGCATCGACGCGGACAAGACGCGGATTGACGCGCAGTGACGCGGACGCGCATCAGCGCGAACTTGTTTGTGTCTAAATCATGTCAGATTTACTCTGAAATGACCTAAAAGGCCCTAATTTACCATCTGTATTGCAGATTTCTGCAGTTTCACCGACTTGGGAGCCTTGCAGCTCGGGGAGAGCTTGTTCCAGACTGCGTACATGGCTGTGTCTCCGATATCGAGCCTGTATTGGCCACGGGTAGGCCGCAGGTAACACATTTTGCATATTGAACAGGAAACATATATATTCCCAGCTGACTAGTCACATCCGCGTCAGTCCGCGTCAATACCGCGCCGGTGCGCGCCGCCCGCGTCATTTTCTCCGGACCCGGGCCCGCCAGCTAGCATTGATGCGCAGACATCCTCTGGCAGACGCGTTCTGAGATTCAGGGGTGCTCGGAGACACAAAGATCATATATCCCCTAATTTTCAAACGGAACCCAGACGAAGGGATCATTTACGCCGGCTCATTTTCAGGGCGATAGACCCGCAGCCGAACGACAGCCCGACTCTGCCTGCGCGGCCCATGACGCGGTCCTCATACTGCGCACGGGACTCTCCGAGATTGAGAGGCACGTCTATCTTCCAATCGCGGAGGAGGAGCGAGAGGAAACAGAGCGCCTCCGTGTGGCTGAATTTCTTCCCAATACACGCCCGAGGCCCAGCACCTAGAGCACGTGGAGTTGGAATCCTGGAATGCAATCTAATTTCCACGCACCAAACATAGGGACATCGGCTTCCGGGACACCATACCAGCGTGACGGGCGAAACTCATTTGGATCGGGAAAGACGTGGGGGTTGTGATCTGGCGGAGTGGGTTAGGAGGGCATGAGTCTCCGAACACAATGGGTCAACCGCAGAGCAGACGCACGAACGGCGATCATCTCGACGACCATGAGTGCACCCTTCTTCAGCACCATCGTCGTTTCTACCGGCCGCGCAACCTTGATCACCACGTCCTCCGTCATCTCGCGGGTGAGCATCGCGCCGCCCGCTGCGGCGTCCGTCAATATCGGAGTCGGCGATCGAGCGACGGCACAGCGACGTACGATACATGCGGATGGATTCGTGGTAGCACGCCATGAGGTGTTGGAGCTTGGATAAGTCGTCTAAGACCTACATACCCGGGTTAATCGAGTCTCGCAACGGAAAGAACGAACTTGGCGCACGGGGTCGCGGCCAGCCGGAATGCTAGCCATAATCTCTGCGTACGCTGTCGCCTGATGCTCCTGGTGGATTGCGAGGAATCCGAGCGTCGCTACGATCGCGCACGCAGTTGTCTCTAGATGTTCCATCAGTCCCGCGCGCTGCAGAACTGACATGTACGCACCCCGCCCGGCAAACAAGAGCGCGAAGGTGTTTCCAATCTCAACACGCAGCTCATCAGCTCATGAAGCTATGATATGGTGATGCATCTTACGACCTCCTCCTCGGAAAGCTGCGTTTTGCTGTCCTGATCCATGCAGGACACGAGACGAGAGAAGATGTCGCCGGGCTGGGCATCGTCCCCAGTGATTCCGTTCAGCTCCGCTCGGCGTGCCTCGACGAAGCGATGCATGAACGCGCCCAAGGTTCTCCAAGCCGTGTCTACGACGCGGATCCTGGATGCACGGTGGTGTGTCAGTATGGTACACGCGAGAAGCAGCAGAAATCCACACGTTTCGATCGGCAGATTGTAAGCCCACTTTGGGACCACGAGCCGGGTGATCGCGGAGCTCGATACGACGAGCAGGGACTCCCCGAACGACATTTCTGCGCTGGATTCCGGGGCTTCGGTCCAGGGCGTCCGGAATCCGAATCCACAGCGGGCGATGATGATTAGCGCGAGCTATGGGTTGGGAATTCAGCCAAGATCATCGCAATGTATGTGAACAATCACTTTGTGCGCCAGCCTGTTCATGTCGGCGACGGCAACCTCATCTCTGTTCTCCCAGCCCTCCGACACAAACATCTCACGATAGGCTGCGGTCGTTTCAGTGACCACTAAGGAATATCTTTCGATAGGAGTTCAGGGTTCAGTGGGCGGTAAACTGAGAAATCATGCGCACGTCTTGGCGGTGAAAGTAGGCGCCAGGATTCGTCGGTGACGCTTCCATACTTCGTCGTTTGCGGATATAACATTCTCGCCCCAGAGGCTGCGATCCCGAGTCAGCCGATGGGAATTGTGCACGAGCCCTGCACTCACAAGAGCGGCGCTGTCAGCCAGCGCGGCTTAACAAGGCGCGTCTTCGTCTCGTTTTGAAGGAGCTGCCTGACGACGTCCACGGAGCATGTGTAGTAGCACGGCTCGCCGACGAGGAGTGGGACCATCGAGACGACATCGTACTTGTAGCTGAAAAAATCTTTCGAGATCAAGGAGTCGGGATCGCGTTCATAGTGATATTTGGTGCTCACTGGTCCTCCGCCACTCCCAGACCCACTTCAGCCCGGGGTTTCCCCAGCAGGTGGGGATGAGAGCGCCAACGATTCCAAGGGGGGCGAACAGTGGACGCATCCCGGGATCATAGTTCACGCTCTGCGAACGCGGTGAGTCGCACTATTCAGCAGTGCGGAACGTCGGGACGAACCGCGAGATTGGCCCAGAAGCGGTAGATGAGGACTGCGGCTGCAGTGGCGGCGACGGCGAGAAACATTCCAAGCAGTGACCTGGGTGTCCGCGAGGTGGCAGTGGTAAGCAGAAAAAAGGCTTTGTGGGCTCGTTGTGGGTCCATGTACACGCTGATCCAGGGCTGGAGCACCGGTGATGGTAGCATGGATGGTGCATCTTTGGATGGTATTCCATCAATGCCATCTTCGCGTTCGGAGATTCAACGACGGTGTTTGCGACTGAGTCCGTCGTCCTCATCCAACGACAGTGCAGCGCAGGTCACACCCAGTAGGAATCTGACCTGGAGCCCAGTCAAGTAACCATTTTTGAGCACGGTGGAATATGCAGGAAGTGAAGGGGCGTTGATTTGAAGACGTCTGGGCGTCGAGTGTCGCCATTGACGTAGCAGGAGTTGGGTGGCGGCATCTCGAAATGGGCTGAGCGAAACTTGAACTGATTGAGTAGAGTCTCAGTAGCCTCCGGCGGGGAAGTGAACAAGAAGGAGGCCGCCTACACGTCTGAGCACCGCCAGAGATGACGGGAAGGAGGAAAGGAAGACGAACCAATTTGACAGGCGCCACGTGGCGAGCCTTGCACGTGAGCTCCGACCGGACTTTGATCCGGCTTCCCTTGCTTTCTGCCACGTCGACTCACAGTCCAAGTGAGGCCCAGTCGCTGCTGCCTCTCTGTACGCTCTCGTTATACCGCCGCAAAGCTCTCCTTTAGTGACCTCCAGAACTTTACTGGCTGCTGGCATAGATGAGACTCTTGCACTACCAGTGCTGACTGTCAAAATTCTGATGCGGATTTGACTCAAACTCATGCTTGCTTGGGCCATGGCGAGGTTGTCCCTTGCGGGATGGGTCTGACGCTCACTCAAAGGACGGATTACAAGTCGAACTCGCTGTTGTATGATGTGTGCTTGTCCACGCGCTCTAGGATATCTATTGCTCGCAGACTTTGACGGCTGACAATCGCCCAAAAAAAGGACGCAACCAACAAGCTTTCCCCCAGCATGGTTGATCTTGCTCACCCAGTAACACATCTTCAACGTTGGGCGCGCAGTTTCATGTGCAGCATCTACCATCTTGTTATCACCCGTCACGTCGGCGCGCTCGTCTGCGCCGGCTGTCTTCCCGACAATCTGCCTGCCCTTCAAACTGACTGCTGTCGGCCGCGATGACTCCTATATTGTATAAATATGCATCGAACGAAGGCTTTCGCCCCTCACTTCCTTCTCCCGCGATTATCCTCTGTTCGCTAGTTTCTTTCGTCTTCCCCCAACCCCATCTACTCTACGATGTTCCGCCTCATTCTTTTCCTCCCCATCCTTTCCGCCATCGCAGCCCAGAGCGGTACGTTTTGGATTTGTACATCGCGTACCGGCGACTGACAAGGCACGCAGGGCTCCTCACGCGCCAGGACCTCAGCGCTTGCGACGACCCCTGCAAGGCCCTCAGCGACTCCATCTCCGTGCGTCCCTTCCAGCGTGCTGCCCTGCCATATGCAGCATCTAATACCCCGCAGGCCGGCACAGGGGATCTCACGTCGCTGTGCACGAGCACCGTCGCGGGCAACTACGCGGCGTGCTACGACTGCGAGGTCAAGGGCTCCGGCATGACGCAGGCAGACGCGCAGACGGCCGTCGACGGTGGGTTACCAGCGCCGAACCCCCGCGCAGAAATGCATTTTATCGGACGCTAATGACATCTACAGCGTTCGTTAACGGCTGCAAGGCCGGCGGCCACCCCATCGCGGGCTTCACGATCTCTGCCGACGGGAGTGCGGCTGCACGTGCGTTACGCACACTCTTTCCTCTTCCGCCGCCCCGCGCTCACGCACACCCTTCACCTTCAGCTTCGTCGGCTGACTCAGGCACCTCTGCGGCCACCGCTCCTGCCGCGTCAAATGCCAGCGCCCCGCCCGCCGCGAAGACCGGGGGCGCGCCACGGTCCTCGGCGTGTGTCGTGCGTGTGGTATCTGGGGTGCTGGTTTTGGGACTCGCCTGTGCTGCGCTGCTCTAACCCCGGATAAACTTTGCGCTGGTGCTCCTGATTGCTGTGCAGCTTTTGCTTCGGATTCGCGTGTGTATATCTAAAATGCCCGCCCGCGGCGCATAATTATTGTTCTGAATAATTGCCTGGTGTCGTGCAAGTGTCGTGTGTGATTTTTTGTCGATGCTTTCTCGTCACTCGTGGGTCGATTTAGGCGGGAAGTTGGTGGCTCTCGTGTTAGGCGGAATCGTTCCAGGACAGCTTTGATTATATGAGTATCACTAGAAGATTGTTTACACATCCGTTGGATCATCTATTTATCTTATTTAGTTTTAATTTTCGTGGGGTTAAATATCTAGCCCGTGACCAGAAGTTTGTCCTTGTATTTGCCGCCCCTGCTCTTGACCATGACCCAGTCGGTTTCTCTGGCGGCCCCTGGCGCCCACTCCGGCACTTCACTCCTCGGGAGGTCATCGCTAGTACCACCCGAAGTCCTTGCGCTCATCTTCGAAGAAATAGGGTCGTCCTATCTGGATTTGGAGGAACTCGGTGCGGCTCGAGCTTCCCTTCTGTCTGCAGCGCTCGCTTGCTCAGATTTCTGCTCTCCCGCGCTCGATGCACTCTGGAGAACGATAGATAACCTAACTCCACTTCTCAAGCTCTTACCGGCCGTGAAGCTCGTTGAAGGAGTCTATGTGAGAAGCGCAGTCGCGATCTCCCGCCATCTATCCTTCGCTCAACCGCATCTAGACACTGTCTGGACTGGTCCGAGCCTCTGATTGGACTATCTTCCAATCCTATGCCGCTCGTGTTCGGCGAGTGGTATACCGTGGCGGAGTGTCCGTGGCAGGACACTCCTCTTTGTATTCCGCCCTTGCGAGTGGCAACCGGCCCCTCATTCCCAACCTTACCACGATTAGGTTCCTGGGCAACTTTGTTACCACGGGGTCTCCATTTCCGGAGGCATTTCTCCTGATCTCATCGACGATCAGGCATGTCGAAATCTCAGCGCTGGGCCTCGACGACATCTCCACCACCAGTTTCCTCGCGACACTAGCTCATACAGCAGACCACATTTCATCGCTCGTTATCCAAACCCAGCAGTCTACAGTCTTCGGAGATCCACAGGCACTCTCTCAGTCTCTCCAGGACATCACTTTGCTGGATATGCGGGGTGATCTTCAGCCCCACTTGCTCCGCGCGCTATCCCAATTACCCCGCCTCGTCTCCCTCTCCATCGAATTCAAATTTGTCGACTTCCCTGGTGTCCTCGCATACATCATGAACGGCATCGTAAACACCCCCTTCGCCGCCCTGAAGAAGCTCCGCGTCCGCTGCTGCTCTAATGCTGTGCTCTCGATTTTCTTCATCGTAATCCCGCGCCACGCGCTCGAGACGCTGATAATCGACGGGACCGGGAAGCGCGAGATCTACCTCCCGTGGAACACTACAATCACCGAAGACATCTTGGACCGCTGGCCAACGTCCCTCCGACGTCTCGAAATCACGGACCTGGTTTGTGCCCTCGAGCGTGACCCCACACCGTGCGTCGAGCTCCGCCGACTGCGTAACCTCGAAGTCTTCGTCCTTCGAAACTGCTCAGCGCTCTCCTTCGAGGGTCTGACGTTACCCGAGATCGCGGGCACATTGCCCGCGCTCACGACCCTCGCCATCCCCGGGCTTGCGGGCGTGTCGCTCGGAGGCCTCGCGACCCTCGCGGAGAGCTGCCCGCTCCTCTTCGATCTCGAGGTCACGCTCGCCGCCGACCCGCTCCCCGCACTCGGCATCGTGCCCGCGGCTGGGCAAGCCCTCCGGACGCTCAACGTCGGTGCCTCACCGTGCCCGCAGGGGCTGGAGCTGCTCGCACACCATCTCGACCTCGTGTTCCCGCGACTGTGCGTTTTGCGCGCGGAAGGCGTGGACGAGACGCGCTGGGCGCAGGTGCAGACATTAATAGGTGCTAAGGCGGTCTAGGCTATTGGAATCCGCCGGGATCGGGGTGATATGTAGTAACTTGGGTCTATCTGGATTCTGTGCATGAAGCACCTTCGTCCGGGACTCAACTCGCCAGCCTCACTAGCTCTAAGCATTCTCATTACCGCGATTCCGGATTACTTCTTGAATCTAGCTAGCACCTAGATAAGACTCTGGTAACTTGAAGTATATGGAGTGGATGGGTCCATGGATAGAATTAAGAATAAGTAACTGTCAATTACGCCAGCTGTTTCCTGCGCTCTGTACGAGACTCACGCTTGCAGCGGAGTCGTGCCTCCAGTACAACCTTTCTTTTTCTTGGAATGGAAAGGATGAGTCGACAATCATGATCAATGAGTTGATCAAAGTCTCGCGGCCCGCTCGGTCCGGTGGCAGTGCAGCACAGCCCTCGACGTGGCATGCCAAAGTGGTTCGTCATCCTCTCCTTCTCCTTCTCCCATTATCCCTCCTATGTCTCAGGGTCCTTTTATGTACATTCCATCGTCGCCAAGACTCGAATTCCAACGGCTGTTCCTTCTGTGCACCTCCTGAGTCCGACCCAAGCTCCATCCAGTGCTCGGCAGTGGGAACTCGACCGTCCTTCGCATTTTGACAAAGTAGAACCCGCGCTCAAGCTTATATGAAGCTTGCGGCTTCAAGCCTTGATCTTCTCAAACGAGGTGCCGTCGCACGATTATATAAACCCGGTTCCGTAGCCTCATGTTGCTTGACTCTCGCAGCACGGGCTTGACGTGAACGTTGTTGACTCTCATACACTGACAGTAACCCGCATATAAGACTGTCAACGGGCTCCGCGAGGAGCTGTTTTATCCCGATCCTGACAATCTATCTCTCGGGGCACTCGATAATCCTCAATAAATCGGACATGTCGTCCATCTGGACCTCGATCTCCCGGGTAAGCTTTCAATACGCAGCTATCATGATCTCCAGTTCTGGCCTTCATCGCAGAAGATCATCCTCGTGCTTGCCACGAGGCGTGTATCGCCTGCGTCTCACTGGCGCATGGACTTCGATCGACGCACCGAAATCCTCCTCTACGACATCCGCACTCCAGTGCCTCAGAACATCTTCAGCGAGATCATGCGGCACACGAGATCGAGCGCCCAGCCCAATGCCGCACTCGCGAATATTATGTGCACCTGCCTATCGTTCAGCGTGCTGCGTGCCCATCTCACGTAAACACAGATTTGACGTCAACTGCGATCAGCGATCTCCATATCACTTTATACTTGTGCTACTCCCCCGTTGCGTTCAGTACATCGCAACACTCCGGATTCCCTCCTGCAGCTTGGTCCAACTCGGCCGGGAAACAAGATCGTTCCACCAGCTGCGCACCCGACTCAGTCACTACATCCGCTCACGAGTAAACGACCACTCACCGCTTCACATTGGGGCCTGTTCCAGTTATGACATCGAATCCGGCCTTGATCACCATCGGCGCAGCGTACAGGTGGAATATATCTGTAAGGGTGAACTCCTGCCCGGTGCATCAGTGTGTGCATATATATGTAGATGACGCGACTCACATCCCCACCCATATACTTCTGCTTGCCGAGGATGACCTCGTACTCTGCCAGCTTTTTGGCGAGCGCAACCTGTCCTTCTGCAAGCACGGCCTCATCGGTAGGCACGCCCTGCCGCCTGGTTCGTGTGCGGTCAGCGCCACGATCAGGAAGCGCCGCACAGGTGCTCACGGGTTGAAAACGAGCTGCCTGCCCACTTTCGCGATCTGCGGGAAGAATTCCGCGAGCTCAATGGAGGCGCCCTGCTCGAACCGCGCCTTGGCCCGGGCGTCGATGGGGATGAGCCTTGTGCCTTGGTCGGGGTACTTCTCTGCTAGATAGCGGCAGATTGCACGGCTCTCGTACAGGATGAAGCCGTCGTCGTCCTGCGCTTTTGTTATTACGCTGGTGCGGGACGGTGGGGCCACGTACGATCATCGGAACGCGGCCGAACGGGTGCAGGGCGAGATACTCGGGCGTCTTGTGCTCGCGCTTTGTCAGGTCGACAGCGACGAGCTCGAAGGGAATCTTCTTCTCCAGGAGGACCATCGCGACGATCCCGCTGCCACCGATTGCCGAGCTTACGGCGTAGAGCTTGAGCACCATTGTTTGCTACTTATGAGAAATGGATGTTCAAGTGGTGAGTGCTTCGTCGCTTTTTATTCTCGCCCCCCCCAGGCTTACAAAGTGCTATACGTTACTGGCGGCTTGCGCAATGCGGTTGATGGACTGTCAAACTTTGTATTGTTGGCAAAGGGAACCAGCTTAGCAATGCAAGTGCCGAGAAGTCGGGCAATCTGTGTGAATTTCGCGGGATGGATATAGGACTTCCCCTCGCTGCCCCAGGTGCCTCCATATGTTCTTTCTGTACCACCCGTTGTCAATGGATATTTTTGAGGGGACTGACTACGTCGTCGGGCTGAAATTTTTCCCTCGTTGGCAAGTGGACTTGGAATATTGCGGGCTATTCTGGGTGCTACAGTATTTCTCAGCTCGACACGGCAGTCTGACTGCCGTGCCCCCGTGTGCCTGATTTCAAGGCTCGTATACGGCCGTGGTACCACACCTTAGTCATCTGTGTCTGCGTCAATCTTTGACTTGTGGAACTGAGGTGTGTACCAATTGACTTGCGGAACTGACGTGAGCGCCAATTGACTTGTTTTGACTTGCACGTATACGTCATTGACAATAGTTGACATCTTGCTTGCTAGGATGCCGCGCTACTTATTAGTATCTGACGAGAACGGCAATCAGTTCCACGCAATTCTGCTGAGCTTATCGCCCGCGCTCTCCGTCCGTTTCCCATGTTCAACCTGTCTCTCACCCCTGTTTTGACAAGCACCGGCGATTCTAAATATTGGGCGCTCCGTGAGTCGAAACGACATGCTTGTCACGATACCTTCTGGCCGTCGGTCTCAGCCGTTCTAATTCCAGTCCTTGTTCCAGAAGAACACGGAGGTACCGAAATCCAAATGAACATCAATCAAGCTGACAGTGGTATTCGGCAAGCGCAACGCATTGACTTATACTTCTCACCCCTATTCAACTCAGCAGTCTTACACACAATTTGCTATATACCGGCCAGTGCCTTACTAGATTGTATCGGTTCAGTTGATCTCATCCAACCTTACTTCCCCTTTCTCCACTCCAATCCATTTCACACATCCCAGCACAAGCCGGTCAGACCCACATTACACGGCAATCCCGCCAGCCAATGGAATCTAGCGGGTTTGATGGCGGTTGGATTCCGTTAACGGTTATTTCCAATCCTAAGCGTTGAGGGTCACACTACATCAGCTGACTTAGTCACGTCACTGCCACGTCTCCGTCGACTCTGCGCCACCATGGGCGAAACGAGCTTGGCTGCAACTTCTGAGTCGATTCTTCCTCCAATGGGTCGGTACAGTACTGGTCAGTCTTCAGCCTTTTTCCTCCCTCTGCCTGACGAATGACGCTGGTCCCCAGCCAGCAGAGCTTCCAAAAAGTGCCAGCTTCAAGTTCTTTTCCATACGTTTCCGGTTACCACTGAAAAACTGATATACGTGCTTTTAGACTTGTCCAGCTCTCCTTGGCGATAAGACTGCATCTCTCCCTCCTCTCGGAGTCCATCAACTCTCATACCTCGCCGCCGCCGCCTGCGGCCTCGGTGATCTTGCGCGCGTGTGTACCCTTACTTATCTTCTGTCCTCTTCCGTCTTTGCATTCGGCTCCCAAAGCTAGCTTATATCATCAACGAGAGCTTTGAACCGCGCATGGTACGCCTGACTTATCGTGCCGGGCCGGACCTCGCGTCTCGGTCCGACAGTTCCGCCTTCGGTCGGCCTCATCTTCTGCTTTGTCTCTCCTCATTCTCTGCTTGCTGAGGTCAACCGTTGCGTGCAGCAGATCTGGCCTTAACGACTTTCCCTGCAACTCGATCTCCTCGTGCAAACTGCAAAGTCGTCGTTTCCCCACGTTTTCCTCGTTCGAGTCACGCCATCGATCAAAATCGATTGACTCACTGAGCGGGTCACTGACCGGGAACTTTTGCAGTCACGCGGTGCTTTCGCTTGTCTACCGACAACTTTCTGTCTCTTACCACCATGGTCTCCGCCGGTGGACTCATATGGATTGCCTGCCGCCCCCTCTTTAGATTGTCAGTCTTCATGCCGCCTTACACGTTCACTCACTCGAGCTTGCCATAGAATCATTTGCACAGGATGTGGATTTTTCCTGACTAAAAGGGATTTATTCCCCGCCATCGCGGCGCAGGGCACCAGCCAGATCTTGCTGGTGCGCCCGCGCAGCATATCTCCGCACATGCCCGCGTCGCGTGCAATGTCTGACTGATCGGTCCATCCCTCCAGAACATCACGTACCCGAGCCTCATGTTCTCCAAGATTGTGCCGTCGTTCACTGCGCAAAACATCGGCTCTCTCGGTATCCACCTGCCCCTCCTTTTCCGCGGAATGTGCCCTAATCATACATAGGACCGATCGTGCTCGTCGCTCTTATATATCAAACCCTCGGCATGTTCTTTGCCTGGATTGTGACCCAGTTCTTCTGGGTGCCGCATCGGTTTCGATGGGGCATATTGGTTGCCGGCGGATGGGCAAACGTCGGCGACATCCGTGCGTCCTTGTATGTCTCCACGGCCATGGGATGCTTACACCCAGTCCAGCGACAGCCGTGGTCCTCAGTATTATGGGCGCGGCACCTTTCAGCGGCGCTGCTGACCAAACGCTGAGCGTTGGGTACATCTCGGGCTTCATATTCGTGTCGATGGTACGTTCACAGAACCGAGCTTGAGCTTGAGCTTGATCATATTCTCAGATCACATTTTTCCCGCTCGGTGGGAATCGGCTTGTCACTCGGGACTATGATGGCCCGGATGTAGAGCCCGATGATGTGAAAGCGGCCTTGCGCGAGCGCCAGAAACATCTGTTCCACTTCCCCAGTCGCGCCGTTCGTTCTCTCACCCGTCGGAACTCACCCATCGCAGCTGCTCCCATCGAGAAGTCGCCTGTGGTTATCGAGGAGTCGCGAGAGGCGAAGGACGCAGAAGAGGAAGAGACGATCTCTAAACCCCGACCGGTGCTTTCCTCCAGACATGTCTCTTTCTACGAAGGCGAGGACCACGTTACAGACGCTAGACCGAGCGGAGCGCACTCTCATGGCTGGAACTCCCGCCTCACATCACCTGCACCGACCGCCACCGCCATCGACACCGAGCCCGAGCCCGAGCACGCCGGAGACCCGAACACGCCCCCGATTCTCCCCATAAATACATCGCCCTCCGCGCCATCCCGATTTTCCTCGACCCTCCGCTCCTTCCTCCAAAACCTTCTCCTGCCCCCATCCGCATCCATCTTACTCTCCTTCGTGATCGCGCTCGTGCCCCCGTTGAGAGCGCTCTTCATTGACGTCCCTGGCGGGACGCACATCCACCCCGCACCGGACGGGCAACCGCCGCTCGCCTTCGTGATGGACACGGCGAACTTCATTGGCGCGGCGTCCGTGCCCATGGGCCTCGTGTGCCTCGGCTCCGCCCTCGCGCGCCTGCGTCTCCCACGCGGTGTGCGTGCGCAGCTCCCCGTCGGCGCTATTCTCGCGCTTAGCATGGGGAAGATGCTCCTCTTCCCCGTGGTCGGTGTCCTCCTTTGCAAGGGGCTCGTGCATGCAGGTGTCATTTCGCGCACGGACAAGGTCCTCCAGTTCGTCTGCATGTGCGCGCCTCACGTTCCTTTGTATACATGTGCAATATCCTGAGCTTCTAATCTGGCAGGTTCTTCTCATGCTTGCCGACCGCCACGACACAGGTGTTCGTAACCCAGGTCGCGAGCGGGACAGGAAGCGCGGAACACTTATCTGCGTTCCTCATGCCGCAATACGCGTTCATGCTTGTGTCGATGACGGCGCTCACTGCTTACGCGCTGCAGGATCTCTTCTAGTCTTTTTGTTTGTTGAAATTTGGTACTGACTAGAGTTTCGTTCTTATAGATGCGACATACCTATAGATGCAATTTAGATTTTCCTTTATCTGTACTCGACCGCCTCTGTTCAACAGCAACGCACTCGTTCTTCTTGTGAGTACCTATTCCGGTTCAGTCATCCCCGACGGGAAGTGGGCACGAGTTCGTGACCAAGGCTTATATTTTTGGGAATCAATCGGCTAAGATGCGGTCTTCTTTCACCATTCACGTCGAAATTCCTATCCTCCCGTGACTGAGTGGAACTCCTCAATTCGGTGTTCGAGCTCGCCGCTAATTTCGAACCAATCGCCCCTCATCAACGAGTAAGCTCATCCGATGAACGAGTAGCTACATCTGACATTCATTGTCGGATAGTGCCAATCCTGCGTGCAATTCTGGCATACTTGTCGCAGTTTTGACATGCATCCCCTGAGCACGACCCAGGCTTGCGAATCTGGAGACGGGAATCACACGAAGCCAATTATAGTTTCGCGGCATCCCACAGATATTTCTACTTCAGGGATGCCCTGCCCACACCCTTATCCCCGCCTCTTCTCCCGATCTTGATCAACAAATAAGCCCTTGTAGAGACGTATCAACCCCGGTCTTCATATAACGAGCTGTGAGTTCCGCCGAGCGATTTTCGCTTATATCCCCCCCCCCCCAAGTCTTTTCATCTTACCGGCTCGAGAATATGGTTGTATCTTCGGCGCTCACAGCGGAACAAGTGCAGGTGCATGCCGAGCACCTCGCAAGCACGGTCAACTTCCGCGTCTTCCCAATCCTGGCAGAGACAGTCCTTTATGGTGTGCTCGATGTATGAGCTCTCATATGCCGCTTCTTACCAATCCCTCAGGTATATTTATCGTTTTGATCTTCTTTTCGAGCTATATCTTGGTGTAACTATTCTCCCCCAGCTTTCCCAGGCAAACAATCATGGCTAAAGAATTAAAATAGGACGAGCGGGCTCCGCTCACCCTCCAGCAAGCTGATGCTGGCCGCCACCTTGATTATGTTTGGACTTTCAACCTTGGACTGGGCCATCGATGTGCATCTCCTACGAGACGAGCTCAATATCTTGGTCCCAGCGGATCTGATTAAGCCACCCCCAGACCATTCCCGCCGCCTCCGCGTCAACACCGCTTTGCAAATCTCCCAAGCAATTATGAATAATATTTGCGTGCGTCGTGCGCTCGCAGGCCTCGATGATCGACTGATGCAGGGGATCTAGGTGCTTCTGAGCGACACAGTCGTATGTTGGCGCGTATATATGGTCTACGGGCGTAGCCGGCGTGTGCTGTGGACCGCGGCTGCCCTGCTCTCTGCTTTGTTTTGTAGGTTGTCGAAACCGTTGCAAGCATCCCGCTTATTCTCTTTCTACCAAGCTGCGCTCTTTATCTGTAACCTCACTCAAATCGGCATCGGATTCCCATCCGTTCGTGCCCTGCATCGCCTCAAGCCCGGGGAGCTGTACATAGATATCATTGCGTTGGCACTTTGCGCCTTGATCAACATGTGGGCCACCTCGATGATCGCTGTCAAAGCCTGGTGCGCGGCCGTTCGAATCGCATCTCATATCTAGACTGAACCCTTGCAGGCAAATGCGCCGGGACATACGTCGTTATTTGAAGGGAACAAGCCGGCGCACCTTCGCCGAAAGTGTCCTGGCCCTCTTTGTTGAATCTGGGGCGTTATACACTGCGCTCTGGGTGTGTGACCCGCGTCTCTTTTGTTCTTGCGCGTACCATCTCACATGGATTCAGATTCTGAAGAATGTCATAATTATTCCGAGTGTAGAAGGTTCCGCATACACCTACTATGCCACCGTTTTTATGTACCAAATCACGGTGTGTTATTTCTTCCTCCTCATTACTTCGACGACTTATGCCAATTTCTATTCTCAGGGAATGTACCCGACGCTCATCATCATCCTTGTCGCTCTCAATCAATCACATCTCGAGCATCAGTTCACGGGCTATCGAGGGGGACAAGGGAATACTGTCACATCATCTGCAGCCCGGGATATAGTGTTTGCCTCAGCGCCAAAGTCTTCGGCCTTGTCCGTCAAAGTCGCAAAGAAAGTACTGGTTGCCTCGGACTCCAGAACCGATCTTGGAAGTAAAGATGCGGAGAGGCCGTTAATCTGATTCGTTCAATTTATGTACAGTACCTCAAGTCTTGAACATGCAATTGGACGATCTTGGTTCAAACCGCAAAGCACAGAATCTTCTATACAAAGGAGTAGTGAGTCCTCAAGTTACAACATTGGTGGACAAGGTTGGCACCGTGGTGGTCGTTGCTGGTCAAGAAGCGGAGCTCGGGCCGGGAACCGGTCACGGCGAACAGAGCGTGACGCCGTCACGATCAGCTCTGCCTCTGCCCTCAATCTTGCTCGTCGAATTTCTCAGTCTCCTCGGTGGATTTCTGTTGTCGATCAACTGGAGCTCCTCTCAGAGATGTGCATCCACGGAACCCAGGCATAAGCAGCGCAGAATCTCGGTTGGAGAAGGAGTTTCGCAGCAGCCTGACTCGCTGACGCTTTACCGCGTCATCTCAAGATTCTCCAGGCATGTCCGGGTCAGCGACTCTCAGAGGGCCTCCACTCCTGGTGTGGCTCTCTCGGTGTATGCTCTCAGCGGAGAATGCTCTTGGGTCCGTCTGGTGCTGAAACGGCTCGCTTTCGCTACGTCCCTCTGCTGTGAGTCTGTGACTCATGGGCTATGCGCGGTTATCTTACAGTTTTTAACGCGCTAGCTTACCTATGGGCTGACACAATAAGGAAGACTCCAAGCAGGTGGGTCCTTTCTATCGCTAGCTCCTATGGTGATGTCGGTATATATACGTCTTCTAGGAGCAAAGCGCGTGCTTATAGAGCGCGGGCACTCCATCGCAATGACTTTCTCGATGCTAAGCAGAGGGACAGACATCAAAACTTTTGGCTGTCTCTCTCGGCGCTGTGCTGCCGCCGGTGCCCTCTGCACGTGCGCACCGCGTACACGACACCTCTTGGCCTCCCCCGCATCCCGCGGAGCACCGGTACGGCACAGCTTCACGCCTGCACTCTCTCCGAGGCCTGTTCTGCAATTCTTGGCACAACACGGAAACAAAATAAATGGGTCGGCGCTTCGGACGCGGCATATCTCCAGGTTCAAGCGCACTGCTTCGTCCGTGCTATAAAGTGCGGAGGGCGCGCTCAGAGTCTGTATTCTTCTTCGCTTGGCTGGTCCCCATTCCTTTCCTCTTTTCTTTCCCCTCTCTCGCGCCCCCGCCCCCGCCCGTTCTCTCCTTCGCTCTTACTTCTACCATGCGGATCCCCTTTGCCGTCTTCATCCCTCTCGCGCTTGCGCTACCTGCTTTCGCGACGCCAGAGCCCATCGCCCCTCAGCCCAATGTAAGCCCCTCTTTTACTGCCTCATGTTGCCAGGACCCCGACCTACCTCCAGGATGTCGCAATACTACCCCGAGGAAAGCAGGTAGCGGCGTACGCCTTGCCTACGGGGATCTTTGACCGTGCCCTCGTGGGCCCTCGTCCATTCCTTGAGGAGTTGCAACTGACCGTTCAAAAGGCCTTCGTAGTTGGGCGCGCCAAGAAACCAACGAAGCCAAAGGCGGCGCCGAAACCGAAGCCTAAGCCAACTCCAAAGGCGAAGAAGCCAAAGCCGAAACCGAAGCCCAAGACGACTGCGAAGCCGAAAGGTGCGCCCGCGTTGAATTGCAGTTTGCAGAATCAGCATCGCTCATCCCCACCCAGCTACGACCAAGGCGAAGCCAAAGACCCCTGCCAAGACGACTGCTAAGCCCGGTGCGTATTTGTACAGTGTGTGATTATTCAACTTACGCGCAATGCCATAGTTGTGAAGCCCGGTAACATCATCTTGCCTTTTGCCCGATTTGTAGGACTCACGCGCTCCCCCGGAAGCTACGAAAACGACATCGAAGAAAGCTGGTACGTTCTGGTATGAGCCATGTCCGGACCTCAGCTGATACAATCGACAGTTACGAAACCGACGAGCAAAGCGGCTGTCAAGCCCAGTACGTCTTTCTACCTAGATTCCTAGTCCCCTGAAACGCTTTTCTCTGCGTCTGACCTCCCTCGCAAACAGTCACCAAACCGTCAGCCAAGCCCTGTAACTATCCTGATATCCATAGAAATCCGAGATCCTTACAACTAATCCGACAGCCGCCAAAGCCTCTGTCAAGCCCAGCGCCAAACTTCCTACCAAATCCGCGAAAGCCCGTACGCATCTTTCCCACGTCCAGGTTACCTGTGCTTAAATGCAACCTCACAGCCGCGCGGCCCTCCGCAAAAGCCTCCGCCAAGCCGAGTACGAAACTCCCGACGAAGTCGAAATCTGCCAGCGCGAGCGCGAAGCCCTCCGCCTCCGCGAAGACATGCGCCCTGAAGAAGACGAAGAGCACGAGCCGCATCAAGGCGCGCGCAGGCGTCAGTCACCCGTCGGGCACCGGCACGACCACGCTCTTCCACGGGACGACGGCGCTCAGCGCCGCAGCGCTCGAGGCGCAGGGCGTACGCCTCGAGAGGACCGCGGGGCGCGGCGACTTTAGCCATCGCCCTGGTGCGTACTTGCCCCTCTCGTGTGCTGATGGGCACTGACAGACGGGGTGTAGAGTGCGACGGTGGTTTCTATCTGACGGACAGTCTCATTGCAGCTGCGCAGTTTGCGTGCCACGAGCGCCAACAGCCGCGGGGTGACGAGGTCGACGTTCTCGGTATGTCCGCGCTGCATCAGGTCATCAGTACGGACTCTCATTGCAGTGCACACAGAGTTCACCTGGCGGGGTGCAGGAATGGGCATCAAGGCATTCCCGAGTGCGAACCAAGAGTTCGACGATGTACGCATCATAACTCCACTTACTTTATTCGACTAACCAACCCTGCTTAGTTTCTGGAATACAACGAGGGTCCTGATGTTGATGACGAAGAAGATGTGGAGAACTTCGATGATCCCTTCCACGACGAGGCACGGGAGATATACGACAACAGCGACATGATCACTGGGTGCGATCCTCCTTTGCCCCCTTCCCGCTGCTCCTGATAGCAGTCCTCAGTCCTCTCCCGCCGGACGGGTTGTTCGGTAGGCCTCCATCTGCTCATTTTACGTCTCTCTGCTGACCTGTATCTTCTAGACGTCGATCTCAACAAAGCGCTCTTCCGGCAATACGCAGTCATCAAGCAGGACGCGGCGGACAACAACTTGGTCCTGACTGCGCGGCACCGAAGCATACTGTGCAAGAACGTGCCTAAGAATACCGTGCTGACAGCGCAGATGTACGAGGAACTCCAGGGTGGGAACCCCAACTTCAAAGCCGCGCTCCTCTCGCTGCAGGACCCAGCTTGTGCTGTGTAGGAGGATGGATGACGAGGCGAGGATGAGGATCATTTTATCTTATCTTATAGATTATGTTATATAACAGACCTCTAATCGGGACAGATCTACTTTTTAGATGAGGCGGAGGAAGACTTGAAAACGACTGAGCTTTGCACCGAGGGATTTCGACATCAATAAAGAATATTCAACTCATACGAACAGAGTAGGTTATCCATTCCTTCGTGTATGGATGACACTCTCGGACCCATCTGATCGACCCGCTCCACGAGATACGCGCACGCAGCAGTGCATGGTTATTGCGCGTCCAGCACGCAAGAATACCCGCCGGTTCCAGCTCGTCGTGAATGTCCTCAATACACTCTTTGTCGTCATTCTCCTGGCGTCTGGACATTTTCGACAGTTCAAGTTGAAGAGCCTGCACCGGAGTTCAATGTGTTATAAAGCAACTCGCATATTGATACACGTACCATCGCATAGGCAAGATCCCCAGCAATCTCTGCATCGTCCTTGATATCCTCCTCAATCTGTGGTGGATTTTGTAGAATACTGAGCTCCCGCAGATTGACTAGATGTGAGAGATAATGGCTACCAAGGTCTAGCAGCTCGCCCTAGTGCGCGCAGAGTTGAAATCAGCAGATAAGGATTTAAAAGTCCAAGCTCAACACACCTCTGACGCTGTCTCCCCGTCGTGCTCAATCGCTAGGACCTCACAGCTCGGGAGGCAGTAACATACCGCGCGAACGACCTCGGCATCCCACCTTTTGAGCACCCTGATGTCGAGTCGTCGCACAGATGCCTGCTGCAGTTGCAAGAATTCAATGAATTTGATCACCGCCTCCCCTTCTTCCTCGATACGGACTTCCTCGAGAGCATGACGCGCGGAGAGTGCTAAATGCCCTAGTTGTGTGCCGCCCGTGAAATGGGTGAGGCGAGGCAGTATGGGGAGCTCGTCCATAGTGATGGGTGCAATGTGTGGGATTCCTTGGAGGCTGGTACTATTAATACGAATTTTGCACTGTGACTCTGTTGCAGTGAGGCGCTGGAGCTGAGGCATCTCCCGAAGCAGACGACAGAAGTATTTGCGGCCGAATCTAATCGTATCGCCGTCGCCCAGGTGTGGGATGCAGATAATGAGCTCTACCGTCATGGATCCGAGGGATTCGACGGGCAGGAAACATCGGTCGATGTGAAGCGTGCGCATCCGCGGAAGCAGAGCGATAAGACCTCCACATCGGAGTTCCTGGCCCCAATGTGGATGGGGGAGCCTAGGATCAACTATGTTGAGTTTGAGCGTAGTAACGGCTGACGTGTTGCTCGAATGCCGCGAGAGTAGTAAGGATGGTTCCATCAGGGTCTCTGGGAGGCTGCAATGGTCGAGCGTGAGGCTCTGGATGTTGCGTAGTTGATGAAGTACGTCGCATAACTGGGTCGGGATGACGGACTCGAGGATAGTGAGCTCCTCGAGTTGAGTGAAGGAGGAAATGCGATTCAAGACGTAAGCTGTTGATCCTTTCTCAGGCACCAGATATTGGGCAGATTAGAGAGCGCACCCTTCGGAGGCCCAGTTCCAAAGCGGACCGATAAATCTCTTGGACGGAGGGCAAGGGCTGGATCCGCCTTCCAGCATTCCGCATTAGCTGGCCCATCCGGATTGTGCCAGGTGAGCTCGCGGAGGATCTCCTCCCACGATAACACAGCAAAGAGGCGACAGACAAGCCGAATGGATTTCAGCGTCCGTCGATCCATATGCTTGAAGGTCGCGAGCAATAGCTCTTGTGGGAGATACTCTGCTGCTTCATACATGGAGGAGAGGGAGGGAGTGGGGACTGGATCCGGGCGCATCTATGTACCGCGCTATGAGCGCCTTTTTACAGGGTGCATCTATTTGGGCACATCTGAGAATAGCCCATCCCTTGTCCAGATGGGTTGGCCACGGGGTTCTGTGCTCGATTTGTATCAAGCGCCTTGAGCGCTTCACAGTCTGCTCACTTCAACTTCGCCGATCAGCCGCTCAGCAGCCATTCGAATCGCATGTTAAATTACCTACTCACTACGTTCCCTGGGCCCCTCGACAAGGGTTGCCGGACTTGTGCTGAGATCCGTGGACCTCGGTTGATCCGACGGGATCTTGCTCCACAGGGTCTGCCGACGTCGGATCTGTGCCGACTTGTGCTGAGGCCCTGTCGATGCCCTGCCGACGTCTGACGGCTGGCGACAGACCCCTGCCGAGGCCCGAGCTTTGCCTCCAAACTCGACAGGCCTGAGGCCGCCCCCTTCTGTTCCTGCCTCTGTGCCTCTCTGCGTTGCCCTGCAGACATCGGGAGCTAACTCTTTGTGACGGGTTAAATCTAGTTTGATTTGGGAAACCTTAAGCTTGATCGTTGTGGTTCTCCCGTCTACCCTGACAGAATCCATGACAACCTCCTCCTTATATTCTGAAATGGGAACAGATCTCGGCAGACCCTGTCGACGCCGAAGTCTGCCGACCTCTGCCGACGATGCTCGGCAGACTGACTCTCGAGATCTCCCCGTGATTTGGAATTCTCTTAGGCAAGCGTGGAGAGCAGTCGTTGACACAGGGGGCAACCTGGGGTAACAGACCACACAGTAAGATCTTTACTGTGTTGAACGCTCCACCAGGCAGTGATCACAATGATGCTTGTCGGGTTCAACAAATCTCAACCTACGTAAAGATGCCGCTATCGGCAAAACATTGGTAAGTGAGCACGGCACGTTCAGAAACACTCGGAGGAGCCTGTCTCCGGGCCGGCGAGTCGCCCAATTGATCCAAAATTCTGATCACATCAGCTGAAAAATGAGCGGCTTGATCAGCACAGTTGATGGTACATTTGTGCCGACTTTCGGAGAGCACGGCACATGATGGCCGCTCCCGCCGGCCGCCCACAATCAGTCACATTGCGCTAAGAAATAATTGGCGCATCTGTACTGGAACCGGACATAAAATCCTTGAACTAGGAGGAGTAAGAACTACATATTTCCGCTTGTGCCGAGCTTTCTGTGACCGGTAAACATCGTCATATTCGGGAAAATGGGCCCCACGGCAGCTACGATCCGATATTTGGTCAAGTTGCGTCCGTCTAAGACGTCAGTACTAGCATGTTGCTGTCATGTACATGGCGAGGGAGATGTGAGCTAGGAACGAGCTAGATCCATTTTAACGTCTCGACTAAAAAAGCATGGGAAAAGTTTATCTAGCCAGAAATCATCCAATCGATTGAGGTAGGTAGGTAGATAGGTAGCATTACACGGCCGGTCCCGCTGAGGAACGCCGGTTTCCAGGAAGTATCAGTTGGGAATTCCCAGCAGGGTGGCCGATCCGGGGCGCCGCCCCGGGCCGGTGCGGCCGCTCACACGTGAACGTGAAGTTCAACCTGGGCTGGCTGAACTTCATGGTTTGATCCATAAATTTCATTAGCTTTGACAATCACCGTGTAATGGTAAGACAGGCGCTAGTCTCACACAATGAGCACGTATTTCTGGCGTTGTTGACACCCTGTAGCGGCACCACAACTGCCACAAGAAACAGAGAGGCTACCGCAGCGAAAGTAGTTCCTAAATGGAAGCCGCGGAGATTATTCTGAGTGGGAGGTCAGGCGGCTGCAGCCAAGCATGACATGACACGAGCTGGGTATGATTCTATGACTCGGCATGACCAAACGCACCTGTATAATACAGGCTATATCTCCGTGGTGATAAAACTGTCGAAGGCGGGAGAATGTTGCTAGTTGGTAAAGAAATGGTGCACTTTCACAACGACATCGAATGCCGCGGAGCGCTTTATCTCCGCATCCTCCACACCCGTGCAGTGCCAGCCCTACCTGATTTTTTTTTTTCCGCGCCAACACAAATGTGTTTCCAAATCTCACTCGAGGTTCCGAGTCAGTTGTTCTCTGCGTTCGCAGTAGTCTCAGCAACGGCCTCGATATAGATTGTTGAACTGAATCAGCGGGTCACTTATAATAGACTCTGCTTCGGGAAATATCATTTCGGTACGATCAATGTGCTGTCATGGCCGGCTTCTCCCCGTCGACCGCGTGAAGCTCGTCAACTTTGTGCTGAATTGTCCCATGAGCCGCCACCATAGAAGCAATGTCCAGTGTTATCTGTGCGATCGCTTATGTCTGTGTGCCAATCTGCCCATAGTGATGACGGACACCTGCCCATATGACGGGCATGGCTCAGTTCAAGTGTCGGGGCTTTTCTGGGCACGCGCATGTAGGCCGAGAATAGAAATTGATGTATGGAAGCTTCTGGCGCCAAAGCGTGAGCTTGAGGCACCCTCCGATACAGCAATGGACGCGACGAGTACCATTCACTCTCCAACTTAAGCGTCCTGTGTGTTATCGTTGAAAATTAGAAACTTCACTACCCAACTAGGAGAAGACGAGCTCAACGCGGGGGTATCTAAATCTGTCTGATCATTGCACATATCAGTGGTGCTCTTTGAGAGGACAATAACCAGGAAAACGTCCTCGGATCATGGTCAATACCCTCCTCGGGGGAATCTCCGGCTGTGATATAAAGCGCGACATAGAGCGGGGCCCTCGTCCATGCAGCATGTCTCTCCCTCGCGTCGCACTTATCGTTGCTCAAGCGGTGTCCAACGAGCTCGCATGCACGCCTCCCAATCCTACGCGGCCTAATGAACGGTTCTACATGGACGAGCCGTATATTTTCCAGATTGCGCCGCTGATTCTCAGGGTGAGTCGTGCCCCTTGCCAGCTGGATTTACACCAATATTTGTTACTCGCCACTGCAGGCGCACCAATTGATCCTCCGCATCTGTGTGGTGTTTGAGACCCTGTTCTACCTTGCATCGCTGCCCCAGTTTTCTGCGCTCTCTACTCATGCGCACTATTTCCTATTGATCCCCCAGGCTCCCCTTCGAGTCACGCCGCTCTTCGTTGTAGGGGTCGTCGCCGTCATCTCCGGCGCCGCGATGCGCCTGACCAGCTTCCACGCCCTAGGCGAGCTCTTCACCTTCGACCTCACAGTCCACCCCAAGCACCGCCTCGTCACCTCGGGCCCCTACCGCTTTGTGCGCCACCCCGCGTACACGGGCACACTGACCATGATCGCTGGCCTGGCGTTCTCGCACCTCTCGCCCGGGAGCTGGCTCTGGGAGTGCCTGCCCCTTCACCGCTCCCCCGTGATCGCCGTCGTCCTCGGCGTAGTCTGGTGGCTATGGATGCTCGGAGTTGGGCTGAGCCGGGTCAAGGCAGAGGATGCGCAGATGCGCAAGCTCTTCCCCGAGGAGTGGGTTGCGTATGCTAAAACGGTGCCCTGGTGGTTTATCCCGCATGTCGTTTGATATAATCAGTAATGTATTTCTCATCCTTGCAAACCGTTGTCGAGCAGATAGAATATAGAGCTCAACTAGTTTAAGCTTCGTGCTGTTCTCACGCCAATCCCGACCATAATTCAGGTGGGCTTGATGGAACTACCCACTGAGATAATTTATAATCCGATGTTTATCTCAATCCACCGCCAAAATCTTTAAATCTCATCACGTAATGCAGTCGGTTTGGGTTCGCAAGATTTGTTTGTTTCTCATGCTATTTTATTGAGTGCAGCTCCAACTTATAGTCAACGTATGGCGGTTACGTCCTACATCATCTAATCTAATCTCCCTTCACATGTGATCTGAATCATTCACGTGGCTCGTGGCTGTGCCCACCTATCTCTCTTCCCGCCACCACCTCGCTCGAGAATTCTTCACGAAGCTGGTTCTCTGCCATGGTCTCGGCCGACAATGTGAATCTAGACGTTCTAGAACTGATCTTTAGCTATCTTGCTGGGAACGACCTCCCGTCCGTCGCGCTCGTCAGTCGGTCCTTCTTTGCAGGCGTTATACCTCGCCTGTACTGCACCCTGCTCTTCCGCCTTTCGCATGCAAAGCGCTATCCAGCAGTTATATCTCCTTTTTCTGCAGTCGCTGCGCACCCAGAGTTTGCGATCCACGTCCGCCATGTCGGTGAGTGGATGCCACCACTCGCATTATGGACATCTCAAGGCAGCGTAGACATCCGCACGGTGCCAATCGTCAAGGCGCAATATAATCCCAAATTCCTGTTGGAATGCACCCGGGCACTGGAGCTCTGCCACAACATCACGTCGTTCCGGTGTAGCAGCATCAACGCGCTCCCGCCGTTTCTTCCGACGCTGCAGCAGAAGGATAGGCTGCGGAGTCTCCGGGTGTACGCGAGTCTCACGACGGAGCAGTCTTTGAAGCTCGTTAGCCTTGCTAAGATACGGCACCTGACACTCGACTTCCCGTCGTGGAACCTCATGAATCTGCTCCCGCGGTGGACAGGCTTGCTTCAAAACAATCTGACGACGCTCACCCTCTTTGTACGGTACCTTTCGGCCTAATGCATGACATTCTCTCATTGCGTATAGATGGCGAACGAGCTGAATGAAATGGTGCTCGAATCTGCTCTAGTGGAGGTGCCTCACCTGCTCGGCCTGCACGTCGTCGGCTGTCCCAAGGTCGACCACCTCGTTCTGCTCTCTCTTCTCTCACACACCCCGGACCTCGAGAGTCTCTCCATGACCACCGGCGTGTGTATATTATCCCTGCTCCTATCTCCACTGCTGGGCTGACGCCGCCGCAGGACTGCACCTACCCACTCCCGCAGCCGCCCGCCCCGCTCACGAGCCTCCGCGCTCTCTCACTCGACACCCGCATCACACCGCACCTCCCGCCCAGCACCGCCGTCCTCTCCGCGATCCTCACGCACGTCACCGCCGCCGGCGCGCGCCTCCGCGCCTTCGTGCTCAAGTTCCCCGACCGCCAGCTCGGCCTCGGCCCGGGCGCGCCCTTTGTCGCCCAGCTCCTCGCCGCACACGCGCGCTCGCTCACGGTGCTGGCGTTCCTAGACTGCACGCTCGGCACGACGGACGCGCTCCCTGCGCTCTGCGGCAAGTGCACCGCACTGGAGCGCCTTGAGATAGCGATCCCCGTGCGCGATTTGGTACGTCCCCGTACCGCCGGTACAGCTCGTATCTGCTTCCAGTGGCTGAGCTTGTCCCGCGGCAGACGATCTTCACCAGGGCGCTCGCGCACTCGAAGACGCTGCGCACGCTCATCGACGTCGCGCCGCACGCACACAGCGTGCGCCCTACGCTCGCGCAAGAGGGCGTCTCCGCGCTGCTCGCCCAGCTGCCCAGTCTGCGCACGGTCGTCAGCGGCGGGCGCGTGTGGTCGGTGCGTCTTCCCTTTCGCATGCGTTCTACTTCTCGTACTTACCCACCCTGCAGCGCCGCCCCACCGGTGGAGTCACACTTGAGCGACGCCCGACGCACGTCACCGCAAGCCACTGGTTCATGCCCCGCGACTAGAGCTCGTGCCATCCCTCTATCACAGAAGCGTATGTATGTGGCGAATTCGAGATATCTATCTTGCATCCTGTGCATGTTGATTTAGATGATCCGGGCCGGAGCCTCCCAGTAGGTGGCCGTTACACTCAGCAGAACCGGAGTATACTTTCCCAGCGTCCTTGTGAGCTACTCTTTTACCCACGCAATGGAGCAGACGTATGCATGCCTTCGGCGTTGCAAGAACTCCTCATCCTGGCGACCTGTTGCGAAGATTCGAATATCAGCTTACTGGAAGACATCTCCAGACCTGAAAAAAAAAACAGCCGGCGCGGTGTTCAGCTCTTGCGAGGACTACGTGGCTCGGCGCAGGGCTCTTTGGGATGGTGCCTCTGCTGTCCACATGCTTACGTCGTACAATCCTTCGTAAGTAATGCAGCCTACTTTTCCACATCGGTGCAAGGGTATCCACACTACGATTCTTATCTAGCTGCTCTGAGGGGTGCCCCCTTACCCCCCAGGCACAACCGCTACTTCCCTGGCACAACCGAACGTTCATAATTCGACAATGTTTGACGGAGATTGGTTCCGTGAGTAGACGCGATCGGTCACGTGTCTGTCAATCCTACTGACCATGGTTGTGTTCCTTGAATCTGGAAAGGGAGGTCGGACAGTGAGGATGATATCCCATGAGAGCGAATCCCAACAGCGATCCCCCTGCGCCAAACTCAAGGTACACGGGACAAGACTAATTTAGTCAAAATTTGGTGGCTGGACCAACTGGGGCTGGTGCACTCGGCGGCCAGTCTTCCCGCTCATTGCGGAGATTACATCCGCGGACTCTACCTGCAGGATACTTACGAAGACTGAAGCAGAACATCACAACTGGGGCTGGGTATCTGCGAATCCGCGGCGGAGATCAGATCGGTGCTCGACCCGCTCCGACTTCATTCGGCACGCCACAGCGCCCGCAAGGGACATATTGCGCTGCGTGATATATCGCTGGTCCCGATTCTCACCTGAATCACCTCTCCGATAGAGTTGTGCTTCCTTGCGGTGGTATTCGTTTCTCTCGAGGTCTGCGTGGGACGACAATACCTTGGTCTCCCCCGCCGACCAAGGCAATCAAATTCCGGGTGGCGATAACGGCGATGTCCACGTCCTTCGCTTTATATTTTTATCTTCTATGGGAAGCGCAGTCAGTCGCTGAGACTTTCTCCGGCACACCGATACAGGCCGGGCCGATGTTCATTTTGCGTCGGCTATACTTCTCTGTTTCCTCCGCCGCAGTAGAGCCACGTCGAGCCACAAGAGCACGAGTTCTTTCCGACGCCCTGGAACGGTATCGACTGGTTATTATCCGGGTCGACATATCATCAGTTTGAAATAACAGAGGACTAGTGCACAACAAACTGCGTTTGTACAAGGATCATTTAGCACATGCACACAACTCAATGTATCATAGCACAATGATCCTGTTTCAATGCCCCATTGACGTTCGTGGTACTCAGGACCCCCGTTAATAGACCAAAATGCCTGATCCGGATACCGACGAATTTTGGATTTTTCTTGCATTTTGCCTGTGCAAAATCCCGACAGAATCAAGCCAAATGGTGGGAAGGCCTGCGTCCCGATCTCGACAGATTGGACCTTGGCTGACTTTGGTAGGATAAAGACAAGATGACGGAGTGGCTTTCTCCCGCTTGAGGCTGGTGGCGGTCGATTTCGCACGGTAGCGTTCGAGTACCCAGCAAGGCAGATTTGAGGCCTTTTTTTCGCCCCCACGTCGTGTTATGTCGGAAAAAAATTCGCCAAATCTGCTCCAGGCCTGTGCTAATCCCGACAGATTTTCGAAAATCTAGAAATCAGAGTCCCGGCAAATTCTCGGTCGGACGGAACAGACATTTTAGTCTATTAATGGGGGTCCTTGGTACTCCCCCGTCTATCGAATAGCCGCGTCTAATATCTATCCATCATGTCTTCCCAGTCGCCCTGAACGCTCATTTATCACATAGCCGTCCGGTACCGGGAGTAGAGTGAAGCTCCATCAGGACTACACTAGATGGACGCGAAAGAGCCAGTCAGACCAGACTCTGACTTCGCGTCGTACTGTGGTGAGGTCGGCGTATTAGGGCACCGGAGTACGGAGACTGCATGTCTAATCTATAACCCTAAGTAGTTTTATCTAATGGGCCAAGTTCATTCTCGAATTTCATTCGAACCTCCATTTGATTCGGGCTCTCAGCTCGCCATGAAAGAAGAATTCGGTACGTGTTCGCTTCAACCGCTTTTCATTCTCGAGAGGCCGTTTCAACTTTGCAGCTCAAGACCCACACACCAGATAGGGGCCATAGCGGTACTTTTGTCATTGGTCCGGCAATTTCCGAGGCCTATCGCCGCTCGCCCGAAGCCGGTCCGGTTCCGGCCCGGTGATCTACCGTGACGCTAGATTGTGATGACACGTCACGATCCCTCTTGACATTGTCTTTCACGACCTTGTCACGACCCCACTCACTGAGTCTTTTGTCGTCTCCCCTGTATACAAGTCTAAGCGCTCGGATTCTTGCCTCGTATTCCTCTTTCTGTCAGCTGGGTCCCTGTCGGCGCAAGCCCATCGGATGATCATCTAAGGACCAATGTCCAAACACGAAGCTCACACCGTCAAGTTCTTGAGCGTCAAGCGAGTGGTCAACAGTCTATCAGACCAATACGAAGGTCAAGAACTTACAAATAGCGCCCATCTGACGGACGCAGGGTCCTCCTATCCGAGCTGTTTGCAAGTTTACCGACCTCTTTCCGATGGGGACATGCCAGGGCTAACTTGTGTTTCGGGACTTACAGTCAGTCTGCATGCTCCAACTACTCTGAAGGCTCCTCGAACGAGCGAGACTGTCGGAGCATTGGAATCCATATGGATCGTCTGATATAGTAGGCAGGCTGTGTCCCTCGAAGCTGTGCAAATTACAGCGAGCACTGACGAGTGTACGTCTCTCCACCTTCGTTCCTGCCAATATTCCGTCGTTTCTTGATCCTACGGCGCAAAAATGAGTCGCGAGTTACGTCAAGATTTACCTACAACGTCTGGCAGCGCCCCTACCATTTCCTTGATCCCTCTTTTATCTCTATCCCTGGGGTCAAAAATCTTTCCTGTTCAAATAACTCCCGCCGTCCGTCTTTCTGGAAAGAATGATCCTCATTAGTGAATCGCATGCCCGTTTCTCTCCACCTACTTCGGGAACGCGTTCTGTCGTCAGACCTTGGGCTATTCCCTCCTCTCTCGTCCACATGTCAACTAGTTCCGTGGTGTTCCCACGTCGACAAGACCCGCGCCGAGAAGCATCGCCTCCAGACCTCCATTCAACCTGCTCCGTCCTCCCCAATTCCCCGTGCATTCCATTCAAAGCGCGCCGGCAACCTATGGATGTTCCCACGTCCACAAGGCCCGCACCGAAACCCTCGCTTCCCGAACTCCGTTCACCTTGCTCCGTCCTCCACAATCCCCCCCACATTCCGTTAAAAGCGCGCCGGCAACTCATGGCGATGCGCAGTGCAGAGTGGGTCTGTGAGCAAGCCTGGTGGAGCATTTGTGGAGGATAAGACTGCTGTCAGACCACGTGCCCGCTCCGATGGCCTTGATGCAGCGAATCCCCCAGATGCTATAGAGTCTTTCGCCATGAACCGTTACTCCACCTCTCTGCCTCAACGCCGACTTCTTTTGGGACTCGCTCTGGGCTCATTCGTAATGACGGGGTACATTCCATCTACCTCTCATCGGCTCGTGCCCTTTGAAGCAGCGCTTCAAGTTCCTGAGCGTTGCACTGCAATCCCCACCCTCGTTTAAGAAGTTTGTACTCTCGCATATCCTCCCCCGATGTCACTGACCCGTCCATGTTGAAATGCCATAACTTGACAGTTTCCGCCGCGCCACATCTCGGAGCGCGTCGAGCGCTCCGCGTCTCGCTCATGCTTACTTGTACATTCCGATCTCCAAACATTCGACCAATGTGGAATCAATCTCTGCATACCTGCCACAGTATCTGTGTCTTCTCAATCCCAACACTTCCCCGGCAGGTAGGTAGCGTTACACGGCACGGTCTGAATAACGAATTCCGGTTTCTAGGGATTATCCCGGTGTACAAACCTTGCCGCACGCTCATTTATCCCCGGTTTCTCTGATTATTTCTGGGAATATTCCGTTAGTAATCGGCGCGAATGGAGGTATATTTGAAATAGAACCTCGAGTCCTGACAGATAGATCCAGCTCATGCTTGACATGGCTATATCTGGTGTTCCTCGAGTCCTTTGAACGGTGTTCTCCGTGTCCAGCCGTAGGCTTTCATCCAAACGAACGGGGGAACGGGTCAACCTTGCCGGAGCTCCAACATTCCATCATAGATCTTACTGCGCCATTTCATAATTGGTGTGGGACTGCGGATCTGCGTGCGAGACAGAGAATTTGCTTCCTGAGCGACCTCCTACATACCTTTTCATCGCCGGGCTTCAGCCCAGCTCCAATCCACAGTATTGATGGGACTCTAGATTCCCCCCGAAGTCCTTGGTTCCACCGATGTCCATGGGCTATTAATGATGCAACAACTTATCAGGCGCCCGAGGCGTGGGCTGCGTGGGCGTTAGGTACACTTCTTGCGCTGGTCCGTTTTTCTGCTGGATTTTATTGGAGGAATTCAACCCGACGTTCCATTTCCCTATTGATGGACAGTATCCCCGCCTCATGTAATGCTTAGACTCCGAACTGCGGGGTATTTCAAATTTCCTCGATTTCACTTGCTCTGTCAAAGTTCAGCGCGAATCCGTGGGCGTCACCAATCTATCTCACCGGCCCTCCGTCTCCGTGTTTCCCACAGAATTGCTACGATGGTCCCGCTTTGACAAAGGGAAGACAGATGATACGGTTGAAGGAATTCTGTTGAACTTGTACTTAGTAGGAGTGCTGCTATACATACATGTGCACGATTAGAGTTTTGCATTCCGTGCGTCCCATCGCACCGGCCAATGAAGTACTCTATTTGTTGGGATTTTAGTTTAGCGATGGTTTCCAACTCTTATTAGGACTTGATTACGAAAGTGCCGATCTTTTTGACGGCTCGCCGAAGATATCTGATAAGCGGCGGCTTCGGCTCTACGCCGGCCGGCCTTCCGCGGCATGACGGCTGCTCCTGCGTGAAGCTGACTTCAACTAGTAGCAGCTACTAGCCTCAAAGCTTTCTTTAAGAATCACCGTATGCTATTCTCGACAGTGGATCCACCTTGTGGACCACTGCTTAATGAAATCAACTTCCAGGGCTAGCGGATCAGTGAGTCAGAGCCCTATTGATGAGTCGGAGCAAGTTTAACGGCGATGGCTGTTCATCACGATTCCACTAATTCTCCGTGTCTAGCTGCCGAAAACTTACTGCGAGACCCACGGTATGGCGGAAAGTCAACGGACTTCACTGCAAAGCTAGATGAGGTATTATTAATTTCTTCTTCGTAAACTTCTTTCACGTCGCTTCCAAACAGCTGGGTCGAGTTATCCTGGTTACAATCTTCTCGGGCACCATCACCAGATTTATTAGAGTGCCACAGCGCAGCGCCAATGCCGTGGCTCGCGCAGCGCCGACGATCTCCTGTGTTCATTGGTGGGGATCGTTCCTTCGAGCACTGTATCTCCGCACTTCTCAACGGGCTGGCCCGATCTAATATTGGACGGGGATCTGGTAAGTCTACCAGCCCCAGCTCTAATTAGACTTATAAAGCCCCTTCACGGGGGGCGGCTCTACTGACCTCCCCAGCCTAAACTGAACATGTCATGCATTTGGGCTCATGGCGACACTATGTCGGAAACTTCATCTGCTGAATCTTGGACTCCGCCTACCCCATCCTCAAAACTCCCCTCACCCACGTTCACCGATAGTCTGTCTCCAACGCAGAGCGGAAGCACGAGGCATCTCCTGCAGGCGGTGATCAAAGAGCGCAAGATCTGGAAGACTTCGAGCGCCGGAGAGGCAATTTGGCCAGTGGAGCTCGAGGCAGCGCTGTTGGAAGGTACGTCGATAAGACGATTACCACCGACTACTATCCTGACTGAGAGCATACTCAGGTCTCAAGAAATACAAGCCGACGGACTGTCGGGAAACGCGCATGCTCGGCCGCTTCCCTCGTCGGAATAAGTTTATATCCGATTACATCTTCGAGAGAACTGGGAAACAGCGAAGTGCCAAGCAAATCGGCAGTCGGTTGCAGCAGCTGCGGGAATCTTGCGGCGGCGGGGAGTGTATGCTTTGCTACCATTCCCCTGGATATTCCGCTCATCGACCAGACTCTAGTGCTGCACCTTCTTTCTCCCTTCCGAGAACCAGCATATCTGGACTCGGCGACGTCTGGCGAAAGAGCATTCTCATCACCCGTCTCGCCCGACTTTGGTGGCTCTCCCCGGCATACCACCATTTATATCGATATCCTACCCCCCGGACCCCATCCATCGCGGACCGTTTCCCCCTCAGACAATAGCGACATCGTCCATGTCTCCCAGTACCCTCGGTCCATTAATTCCATAAATCCTCTCGTGTCCTTCACCTGTCGCGTCCCTCTTATCGCACACTCACGCTTCAGAGTATCCTCCGAGGGGCTCATTCTGCACGCGGAGACGGTGCCGATGACGCTCTCCCCGCAATATGCGCCCCAGCCTGGAGATTTTCTGTACAGCACTCGCCTGATTCCGATGTACTGGAAGGTGATCTTGGAGAGCCCTGGTGCGTATATCCAGCCAGCCCACCCACCTCTTGCTCTGAGACATCATACACCTAGATCCTACGCGCTTTGAAATATTCCAGGAGGTCGTACGCGAGGATACCTCCTCCGTTGTGTTCTCCGCGACGTATAAGTTCGCATACCCCGTTCGGAATATTGGAGAATCCCCATCTTCTCTGCCACTGTCAGCTCAACAAAGGTCCTGGCTAATTCAATCGTCCGACGCAGCCGCCCCCGACTACCCCATTTCCCTCCCTGACAAACAAGGCCCCGTGTGCGACGATCGCAGATTATGGGGTCCGAATCCGCGGGAAACTCTGCCCTTCAAGAGATACCCCAGTCCCGGCAGCAGCGCTTCGGCCTCGTGCTTCCCCGCCGAACTGTCCAACATGTGTGTCTCCAGTGCTTCACCTTTCATCCGCGCTGTCGTCTGACTTTTGATCCACATAGGTATCATAGTCTGGGCTCTGGCGGTTTCGAAAGCGGAGTGTGCTTTGACTAGCTGCATGCTTTAGAACATCATCGGGAGATTTATCTGTCCATATCCCTGTATCACTAGGATCCCATCTCCCAATTTTCCTTTGGAGTCGGCATCGATATTCCCGTACGAGAAATCAAGGTTCGATCACAGCACCGGGCCCTCGATTTAAGTGGCTTCTCGATTGACCGCATTCTTAGACCACAAGTAATATGTCCCACTCTGATTCGATGCAATGACGGCGCTACTTGAATGTCATCTTAAGTCATACCAATTGAGGGTCCGGCGCTGCCAAGGTTCAGAAACAACTTACGTGTCCCATCGACTCGGTCAAATCAGTGGTACAGTGGATCGGCCTTACTTACAGTCTCACTACTGTCACCGACGTTCCACCCAACACAGTGTCAGAAGAGACGTGCAATTCCATTGAGCTCCTGTGTCTGAACATAAATTGATCCTTGTTGGCTTTCTCTTTGTCCACGCGAACGGTCACGTTGTACATATGCCCCCGCGGTCAGCGTGAGCTGTATCGTACTTATTTAGTTCAGCTCTGAAAGCGATACTGCAGCTTGTAAATTTTATTTTGAAGCAGCAGGGCGGTCTTGCCTTCGGCCTTCCTCGTTTTCTTGGCTGCTGGGTGATACGGATCAGTAATCCGATTACTACTAGCACTGCCACCCCCTAGTCAAACATCGACGATTCTGAGTTCAAGTCGCTTCCAGAGATATGTCATTGACTTAGTTGCAGTTGTGTCTCGTAGCTCATTTCCGGTTCGTCCGTAGCCGTTCAAATGTACAAAAAAACTCAAATTTCCGTAAGTCAGGCGCACTACACTACATACATGTTCCAAGTAGCTAGCTCATACATTCACCGCGTGGTCCGGGGCGGGGCCCGTGGAGAAGGGAAGGACTCAAGGGCAGAAGGTGATGGTGTACCCGACGCGCTTGTTCTTCGGGCAAGTCCAGAGGGCGGTGCCGCTCGACTCGTCATACGCGTACGCGTATGCGTTCGGGCAGTTGTTCTCTGCGCGGCACGGTCAGTATGGGCAGAGACTGAGAGGGAAGAGGGAATGAAGACACACTGAAGTAGCCGTAGTTGCGCACGCCGGAGTTAGGGCAGGTAGCGGGCGTGTCGTGGATGCCGGAGCAGCAGTTCGGGTTGTCGTCTGCCACACGGGCACCAAATGAAAAGGTGAGCAATGAGGGGGAAGGGGGGGACGCACTGGGGTGGCCGGCGAGGGCGTCGACGTTGCACGCGCTACGGCAGCCGACGGGGAACCCGGTGGAGTCGAAGGGGCCCTTCTGGTCGCCCGGGCCTGCGGGGGTTCAGTCGTGGGTGTGCGGAGTGTTACGAGACACACAGTTTGGGCCGAGATCAACGGGGCACGACGCGACGGGGCAGCCGCCCGAGTTGTCGATGCGCATAGGAAGGTTGTACCCATCGACGAGCGAGACTGCGCACATGTCAGTAGATAGTAACCGGGGGGGGAGCAGGAGACGCACCATCATACCAGTCCGAGTCGCCGCCGTTCAGATTCCATTCTGCATAGGATCGTGAGTCAGGCTCGCACGATTGTGTGTGGGCTTACCTCCAAGGGTAGCGGGCGGGACACCCGTACCCCTGTTGACGTCGCATTGCTGAACGGGGGTCAGCAGAAGGAGACGGCACGCTGCGAGGACTTACGAGGCCGCCTTCGCAGCCACCGCTGAGGCACGAGAGCGCGCCGGGCTTCGAGAAGTCGCAGTTGCGGCGCCCCCAGATGCGGCCGTTCTGTCCACGCGTGAGCTTTAATCGCAGGAGGGGCAGGAGCACGCACCCAGTCCTCGCCGACTTCGAAGGTCACCTTGGTCCATTGGCGAGCCTCCCATCTGCGATATAAATCAGCTTCCGAGAATCGATCAGCCTGGCTGTTTGTCGCACCCAGTCGGGTGCGACGGGCGCCCCCCGTTGGAGGTGAAGAGCTGCAGAGACGCTGATGAGGCGCTGTTCAAAATTAGATCCGAAACGCGCGTACCGCGGGCCTGCACATCATGTCAGCTCGTTAGACACGACGAATGAACGGCGCTGCATACCAAATGGTGAACGGGCACGCGTTGTAGACCGTCATTGAGCGGGCGGCGACGGACGTGGCCATAGCGGCAATAGCGACGAAGGACTTCATGATTGGGCTCGGAGTGGGAGGCGGATTTCGAACGAGGCGAATCCGAGTTTCTCGCTCTGTCGGCATGGCCTTTATACGCGCCCCCGAGACCGTATCTTGCCTTGGCAGGGAGCGCGCGCGCCGGGGCAAACGCGTGATAGAGAGTCGAACCTACATCATTGTCATCAACAACGACTTTCCCCACACTTCCCCCTAACCCATGACCGCTTGATCGAGGGATCTTCGGACACGTGCAGATCCATGATTGCACAGGCACTGGAAGAGGCCCCCGGTCACTACCATATAACTTTGTCCGCCTTTTGGTGAAAAAATCTGCTGTTTTACCCTAGGAAAATCACCATCTGGCCGCTGATTTACCCTATTTCGGACAAGGTTGCCCTAAAAATCGCATTTTTTTCTCCAGGGTCCGTTCTTGGGCTCCGGGGCCGCTCCAAGCATCAGTTTTTCCATCAGATATCTGTGTTGTTACGATTTTGACAGCGCGGGGGACACCGCTGCCGGACTTTCCGCCCATACTGAGTCCAAAATTTTTCTCGCGCTGCGCGCGTTTTACCCTACGTCGGACAGAGATTGACCATTTCCAGCCTGATTTACCCTATCTCACGGACAAGGATAGGGCCCTTTTTGAAGGCCTGATTTACCCTATCCCGGACAGAGTTATACCTTAGTGACCGGGGGCCTACTGGAAGACTGCAGGGGCAGCACAAGTCAAGGGGTGAGACGCATACAGTGCGGATCGCCAGCGATAATTAACGGAGCCTTTGGGCTACGTTGCTGAAATAAACATCATAATTGCATCATAAGCACAGAAATAATTGCCCCGGACCACTGGCCAGGATAGTAGCCTGTAGCGCACTTGGAGGTGGGGCTTCCATGTGAATAGGACGGCATGCGTGGTGACCACGCACGGGACGCGCAGCATTGTGCCCGGAGGCGCCGGAGCGGGGTGGATGACTGGCTTGATGCGGCAAAGCGCCGTGGTCTGGCAGATTCTGATATGCCTTGACGCGGGCGGATACGGTGATGATGGTCCATCAGCGTACTTGGGGCGCACACTGCGGGGTATCTGCGGGCACGGGATGCAGCCGACAGGGGACGCATGTGGCCGCCGGCCTCTGATTGGCTCGCACTTGCCCAGGCGCTATGAACGAGACTGTCCGAGAGATACAGCAACGCACACGCCCGAACTGCGCTTTGGAGAAATGTTGAACTGGCACGTGCAACCATCGCAAAGAATCGATCTTGATGCGCGATGGAGAACGCGATGGAGAACGCGGTGAGGAACACGTTTCGGCGCTGGTCTCGGAGAAGTGTGTTCTGGCGCCAAGATTTTTGGTGAACTGCTGCTGGATCATAGAAGACCAGGTCCTTTGTGATAGTTGCAATCCGGCACGAAACGGCAGCGCCCCGGCACTATGGAAATCACCGCGTGATGCGATCCTCGTGACACACCCGGATTCGGCGGCTGGTTGCGATGGTCAAAGACTTACACCGCCGCTCCAACCGGTGAACCCGCTCGCTCCCTCGCCGGTGCTACCTCATATAAGTACTGCGAGCTCTGAGTCTCAGCTCATACCAAATCTTCTTCAAATCTGATGTAGAAAGTTGTCAAGGGACACGTGCAGCCGCCGGCCGGGCCCGGCAGCATGCCGTCGCAGCGAGAAACGAAGCCGGAAGCCTATGATTCTCGGAAAAGTCAAGTCACACATCTGAGTCCCTTGGAGCTGGCCACTCGCAGTCTGCACTGGAGCCTACGCCTCGGAGCCCTCAATGAGTGGTAAATCGCGAGCTGATGCTAGATAACTGAACTCGACACAGCCACAGATTCCACCAACAGCTGTTCCTATAGAGGATGTTTGTACTTGACTGAAGTGTTCGAGCCAGAGTGAATCTGTGTCGTCTTGGGTATTGTGCAGGAGCGGCTGGGGTGGGCAAATCCTCGAACCGGGGTTCTTTGGAGGAGTCTCAATTTGAACACGTATCAATCATCTAGATAGAAATAGAATGAACGTCAACGAGGATCAATTGATGCACAAGTCGGAATCTGACCTTCAACTCGTGTGACGTAGGAGCTGCGTGATTACTAAGTTTTTCTAAGACTATAGCATTTGATAACAAGTTGCTTTGGAGTGATGCTTGAGTGATAGTTGCTGATCACCCTTTTTCCTGATGACGCTTTCGGGAGTCTGATGAGGACATACTGGGAGTCGAAGGCTACGCGGATAAGTTCTATCAACAAATCACCATAATTGCAGAGAGTGATGCTCCGCATCTTCCGGAACATCATGGCCGCAACCTCTCCTCGACTTGGGTTGAACAGCATGTGAGCACTTTTTTCAAGGTCGGATCTTGCATCATTGCGTCATTAATTTATGTAATTATATAGTATCTGGCACTTCAGCAGCACTCCGGGCATATCGCGAATTTCTGAAAACATGATACTTAATATGACGGTTCAATTACAGGGGAGGTAGAATGACCTCCGATACTGAGAGCCTGCACAGACGATACCAATCAAGCTTGCACATCTAGCGTCGTTAGATACCATCCTTGTAGCACCACTTACCCACTGCCTCCTCGTGAGAGTGTTAAATGCGCCTGCTGCCGCGGACCTCAAGGACGGGGGAAGGCCGGTCGAGTCCGTCAATCAGATAATAAATTCGCGCTTTCTTTCTTTCTTCGGCGACCTCGGCTACCGTCATCCGAATCCTCACTGCAAACGGCTGTAGAAGCCTGGTTGAACCTAACTTTGCAGTATCGCCGCTATCAAATCCTTAGAGAGGAACCCTATCGTATCCCCCATTTGATGCTCTGCACGGGCCAGGAGATATCAAGGATATTCAATTGATATCATATATAGTTGGGCCCGGAGGTATAAGTTTGATGCTGTTCTTTCTCGAGCTTTGATGTGGTATCTGAGTCTCATTTAGATAGCCAGAGGAGATGACGCACCCACGCATCGTACGAGCTCCTTCGTCACGTTGTCCGCGAACTGATCTGGTTAGGTCTGGCTCGTGCCGGATCTCCTCCAGGAGAATCTTCTACGCACCGCGTCAAAGGCTGCAGCTTCCTGGCCAACAGAAGAGACCACCCCAATGACACCTGCGTCTGAAGTTCCCGATTGAGGGCCAGAGACGAGGGCGGTGGAGGGCGCACGCTCGAGCGTGAGTATTCACCGTTCATGTTGTAGACGTCGCGAGTATAATAAATCCCCTCCGAGCGCACCACTGGGCGTCCCCGGCGTGCAGCTCAGTCTCCGCCCTCCGGAGAGCTTCGGGTCGCGCACCTGCATAGCCATCATGAGCGCCTCTACACGCCGAGCTCGATCATGCTGCTAAGGATGCTGAGCCCTTCGGCGCGCAGCGGGTCCACACCCGTGCGTTGCAGCGCGAGGAGGCTTTTTAGTTACGCATTCTGGTACATGTGCCCGCTGTCGGCGCGGAGCGCCCAGTCGAAAGGCTTAGCACTCAGGTACGTGAGCGGCGCGAGGAGGTACATGAGCGCGCGGACGAATGGACCGCAGGCGGTGCCGGTGGCGCATACTGAGCGCCTGACGGATTATCCTGTGCAGATATCAGTGCGTTACGCATGACGGCCGGCGCAAGCGGAAGGCGACGTACTCGCTAATAGGGTTAGTTGGAGCGCTAAAATGATCGAGAAACGGCAACAAGACGAGGTGTTATGATTAGCATATGCATCCGAGACGGTGCGGGCGAAGATTGCGAAATCAAAGAAGACTGTTGAGCATCGATAATTCAGGGCTAGGCAGGGCTCACCAATTGCTGGGGTAGATATTGTCAGTCGGAGACTCGGAGCGACCGCTGCAAGCCTGCAAAGCCGCCGCCCATCTGGTGGAGGGATGTGGTTTGCAGATTAAGCTGGGCGCCCACTGAGCTGTCAAAAAATAACCTGGGATACAGGATGAAAAGCAAAGAGCATGAGGCCAACTAGTCTTCAGCTGACGGCGACATGGTGGTAAGGAAGGAGGAGGCGACACTGCCACTGATCGCACTGCCACTGATGAGGTAAATGTGACGCCAAGCTAGAGTGATTCTCACAAATTCGCAGAAGTATTCTGCTTCACGAGATATAACTAAAGCCTGGACCTTTAAGCTTTAAGGCCTGACGCGGACGACTGAATATTGAATGCGCATCTCTCATTATGTTTATTGTCATTATGTTCAATAAACATAATGAGACCGCTGGTCTGGGACGGCGGAACGCTCAACCAGACGCCCTTCGAATCCAGCCAGGGTGTAGAGTTTCAATGACTCTGAGGACAAACTGCTTCGGGTGAGTCTCAGCTTGAAGAATATACATGGGGTGAAGATACAGGGTGGATAGAGGTTAAAACATACATCCCTGCTCACGCGAACAAACATCCTCGCAATCCATGGAGCGATGCGATTCAATACGCGGTGACGCCTGTATGCTCGGTGTGCTCGGTACCACTGCGTTGAGGCCCCTCACAGACAGAGGGTCTGCGTACCCCCCTAGACCGAGGTGTAGACACATGTCTATGTCTAGATGTATATACATTAGTGCATGCCCGTAGACAACCCTTGTGGGGATCAGTGAAGCTGTGCCGAGGTCTGCCTACTGCCGTAGACAGATATAGGCAGAGGTAGAGCATCTGCCTAGATCTTCCTGTACTTTTTTGGCCTTCCATTTTTTGCGCTGTTGAATTTGCAGCTGACTTGCTAGACGGAGGGGTGCCGAGCAGTGCCGAGCTATGTGTACATGGGTCAAAGCGGTTCGGCAGAGGTACAGCCACATAGTCACGTGCTTGCACAGCCTGTCTACCGTGGTAGACCGGATGTAGTTTATGCGCCACAGACCCCATGTAGACAGGGGCTGTCTACATGGATTGATAGATGTACACCGAGGTACACCAATATAGGCACATGTAGTTTATGCTGGACATAGTCTGTCTAAAGGGGGTCTCAACGCAGTGTACCCCTGCTCGCCATCCAGCTCTCGGGGCCCTAAGCGGAAAACACATCAGCGGGCAAATATCAATCGGACCGATGCCAGCATGGACGCATAGCTAGGCAGGCCTACCTTGTAGTTCGTGATCCGCTGGTACCTGGTGCGCCGCATCAGCCACTCGAGCGCTGTCACGCCCGGCTCGAATTTGCGCGGGTCCGGCGCGCGCCCGACGGCGTCTGCGATGAGGGGGCTGGCGTCGGTCAGCGCGCGCAGGACAACAAGGTCCGCGGGGCGGTGGAAGTAGACGAGCGAGGCGCGGGGGAGGGTGCCCTGGCTCCCCGGGGGATTCCTATGAGGAGGAATGAACGAAAGAGTCAGTGGTGTGCGTACGAAGCGCAGGGAAAGTTGAGCGAGGAAGGGGAAGGCAAACGTACACAACGCGGTGGAGATTGGAGCGCAGGATCCCGCCGCTCAATATGGCGAGCGCGTCTCCGATGTTGCATATTGCGTGCCCCGGGATCGGCTTGGGTTGATGATACGAGGATCAAAAATGGGATGTGGGTCGGGGAAACGGACTAATCACCTTGACGTATTGCCATGTCTCCGCACCCGGGACGAATACCTGGAGGCCGCCGAGACGATTGTGGAGGAAAGACTGATGAAACGGTGAACTTTGAGCATATAGGAGAGGTTAGACATATACCAGAGATCCAAAGTCTGCACAATTGACGGTGTCAGGATGGGAGGATCAGATTGCGACTGAGAACCCACCAGTGTGCGCGCTTATAACCTGCCGATCCACGATCGGGGGGCTCAGCGTGGAGCGCGTTGTGCACCCGCTGTGCTCGTCCCGCGGATGTAGCTTGAGGAGGGTTCCTGCGGGCAGCCCAAGCCGCTCGTTGAAGATCTCAAGGAACGTGTTGTTCACCGTGATCGATTTTTCGACGAAAGGACGGACGGTGGACGTCATGCGGGCGTTAACGGTGGACGGATACGCACGGTGTGCTTGCGCAGGCCATGCTAAGGCGTCGTCCTTGGCGATGTTGAGGAACTCGACCGTGTCGAGAAGGCCGGCGGCGTTGATTGCGTTCGACCCCGCAGCCTTGTATCCGAAGGACGCCCCGTCACTGCCCATATCGAATTTGAGCTTCTCGTCCAGCGGCAGCGCCATTGTCTCCTCCCCCAGCTCAAACATCTTCTCCACCTCTTCGTCAGCGCCGTGGTTCTTCACGCTGTCACCACGCTTTAACTGAGCCACGCGGAGTAAATTTCGCACGCACTACCAGAACCCGAGCTTCGTCGCGGCAGTCCACAAGCGCTCGATCTCGTCTCTATCCCCCATCTCGATGCGCGCGTAGTCGACCACAAGCAGTGGGTGCGTCGGGATATTGTCTGGGAAGGGCGGGAATGCGGTGGAAACCATTGGGTGGGTAGCGGGTGGTAGGTGGAGCGAGACGGGATTCCGCAACAGCCTAAGTATAAGTAGGCGAGCCGCAGCTTTCAGGCGCGTGATCATGCATTTGATAAGGAGAAGCCTGGCTGTGGAAGATTGGGAACATATAGTCAGTGTCGCCGAATGAGCCGATTGCGTCAATATGGCATGGGATAGAGGCGGCTCCCTAGCTTGAGCATCCAATTGTTGAGCTCGCTACAAGAGATATGAGAGCGCGAATCGGAGGAGGATGAGGACAGCGGAGGAGCACATGTTCGGAAGAGGACATGGTGGACCAGATATCTGTACTGCAGCTCACGTTATTCGTAAAATCCCACCTACCGCCGAGTTCCCGGCTTAGCGTAAGCATTCGCGGAGCATCCACTGCAGTCTGCGGAGCCTAGGGCCACAGATGCTCTAATCGAGAATGCGATTTGAAGCGTGCACGAGACACGGCCGCCTCTTAGCTGGTCAGTAGTGATGTGGCTGAGTAGAAGACCTGAGCGGCGTGCATTGAGGGGTAGAAGATCCCACCTTAGCACTCGATAAGGTATTGGCATCTACGGCGATGCAAGTTTGCAACATGAGCGACAGACCAAAGAGCGTTCGGCGTGGTGGTGGTGGGAAGCAGGAGACCGCGATCATGTGATCGCTTGGTCATCGCCGATATGCCGAACCGGAACGGTTACATAAGTGTTTCGTTCAAGTTTTGTTACCCATACTCAATCTCTTACTAGTTAGTGCTAGTTTTGCGTACCAAGATCTAAACTGGAGGAGCCAGCTTTGAAATATACTTGAGCTTGAACTTTTCAATAACTTTCAGTTCGACCAGGGTGTGTGGCGTGTGACACAGTGAGAGCGGCAGATTGTGGAGATTTTCAAACATCAGGCTGGCGTCGGACGCCGGACGATAGAGTATATCTCACACCAGACCAGAGAGACCAAGGCTTAGCTTTCTTTATTAATATTATATACTGCTACAATAATGGTACATAAATGGGTCTAGAAAATGTGTAAAATACCAAAGAGCCTGATTTTAACCTTATATGGGAGCAATCCCAACAGATCTCGGGCCAGCTGATATGTGCAAAAACAGGTAGGGATCAGGCCGGTTGAAAGTCTTATTCCCAGGATTCCCGAGTTACCTTACGATGAATCGAAAGACAACGCCATAGCCTAATACGTACTCGTATGATTATAAATGAAAGCCCCGGATTGAAGAACAACTGACCCTGTAAAATTTTCGAATGCGCGATCCATGTGTGATCGCTATAAACAACAATCACTTGTGCGGACGCTCGCTCAGGTGAGCCTCCTGACAGGCATCGGATTTGTCCTTGTCTTGTACTTGAGACTCTTGTTGTCTTGCTTCAAGTTGCAGTTTCAGTGAAAAGCAAAACCAACGTCAAACACCCTGTAAAGACCAAGAGCAATAGTGGATCTCGTCTGCAATCGGCTTGGGTGTCTGCCTGTCCACTGGTTTCCTGCCATTTCTAGCCTGGAGTTGAGTGTGCAATCGGCACGTCGGCAACATGTCGGATCAACGTCGTGGCACAGCAGTGACAGTGACAGTGACTGCTCACAGACCTAAACGACCATGTCCAAAACGACGCGCCAGCTCAGTCTCATTGAATCCATCGCCGGACATTCCAACAAGCTGATCTCTCGATTTCCGCATCCCGCGCACGGCGCAAGGCCCCCGTCTCCGAGTGGACGTCCCGTGGTGACTGATTTCTTGTGCGCTATGGCTGTGCATCCGGGAGTGACGTCCCTCCTGACTGACTAGGTGACTATTTCTCTCGCCTAAACTGACCTCGAGATATCGAATCGGATCCTCCCACAACCTGGCCCCCCTAAATCCCGCTCAGGACGGAAAAAATCCCCCTTAACGGGACAAACCGCGCGTCGTACCGGAGCGAAACATGGCTGCCTCCGGGGGAATGTAAAGTCCGACTCGCTTGCGCGCGCCATAGGTACGCGCTGACCCGACCTCTCTTGCCAGTGCTTGATCCTGCACAGCCCGACGTTCAGATTCATTCACCGACGGCACTGTGCCTTGTGGGTGTCGGACTTGGCGCGATTACAACAGCATTCCGCACTTATTTTGTCCCCGGGTTCAACGTTCAACTCCGAGCGCCCACACCGCCGTCTGTCTTCGGAAACAGTTTAAAGGGCCGGCCTGCGTCCTTAATCCTCTCCATCCCTCTTCGCCTGGCTGGTTCCTTCTTCTCAAATCTTGTCTTTTTTTCCCCATCTCCTTCGCATTTCTCCGTCTTATATCTTCATTCCCTTGTCCGCCGGGCTTCCTTACGACAATTATGCGGTTCCCATTCGGCGTTTTCATATCCCTGGCGCTGGCGCTGGCGGCTGTCGCGACGCCTGACCCAACGTTCGACCACCCAAAGGTGCGTCCTTCCACCCGACACAAAGCGGGAACTGACATCTCATCCCCAGGACGTCGCAGCACCCACCCGCGAAAAGCAGGTCGCGGCGTATGCCCTGTCCACGGGCGTCGCTGATCGTGCCCTAGTAGGTCTTCGCCCATTCGTTATGGAGCTGCAACTGACCGACCAAAGGCCTACGTAGTTGGGCGCGCCAAGAAACCAACGAAGCCAAAGGCCACGCCCAAACCGAAGCCCCCAAAGGCGACGAAGCCAAAGCCGAAACCGAAGCCCAAGACGACTGCGAAGCCGAAAGGTGCGCCCGCATTGAATTGCAGTTTGCAGAATCAGCATCGCTCATCCCCACGCAGCTACGACCAAGGCGAAGCCGAAGACCCCTGCCAAACCGACCACTAACCCCGGTGCGTATTCGTACAGTTCGTGATGATTCAACTTACGCGGAATGCCATAGTTGTGAAGCCCGGTAACATTATCTTGCCTGTCAATGTTGTCCGATTTGTAGGACTCACGCGCTCCCCCGAAAGCTACGAAAACGACATCGAAGAAAGCTGGTACGTTCTGGTATGAGCTATGTCCGCACCTCAGCTGATACAATCGACAGTTACGAAACCGACGAGCAAAGCGGCTGTCAAGCCCAGTACGTCTTTCTACCTAGATTCCTAGTCCCCTGAAACGCTCTTCCCTGCGTCTGACCTCCCTCGCAAACAGTCACCAAACCGTCAGCCAAGCCCTGTAACTATCCTGATATCCATAGAAATCCGAGATCCTCAACTAATCCGACAGCCGCCAAAGCCTCTGTCAAGCCCAGCGCCAACCCTCCTACCAAATCTGCGAAAGCTTGTACGTATCTTTCCCACGTCCAGTTTGATTGTGCTTAACTACGACCTCACAGCCGCGCGACCCTCCGCAAAAGCCTCCGCCAAGCCGAGTGCGAAACTCCCGACGAAGTCGAAATCTGCCAGCGCGAGCGCGAAGCCCTCCGCCTCCGCGAAGACATGCGCCCTGAAGAAGACGAAGAGCACGAGCCGCATCAAGGCGCGCGCGGGCGTCAGTCACCCGTCGGGCACCGGCACGACCACGCTCTTCCACGGGACGACGGCGCTCAGCGCCGCAGCGCTCGAGGCGCAGGGCGTACGCCTCAAGAGGACCGCGGGGCGCGGCGACTTTAGCCATCGCCCTGGTGCGTACTTAGCCCCTTCGTGTGCTGATGGGCACTGACACACGGGGTGTAGAGTGCGACGGTGGTTTCTATCTGACGGACAGTCTCATTGCAGCTGCGCAGTTTGCGTGCCACGAGCGCCAGCAGCCGCGGGGTGACCAGGTCGACGTTCTCGGTATGTCCGCGCTGCATCAGGTCATCAGGACGGACTTTCATTGCAGTGCACACAGAGTTCACCTGGCGGGGTGCAGGAATGGGCATCAAGGCATTCCCGAGTGCGACCCAAGAGTTCGACGATGTACGCATCATAACTCCACTTACTTTATTCGACTAACCAACCCTGCTTAGTTTCTGGAATACAACGAGGGTCCTGATGTTGATGACGAAGAAGATGTGGAGAACTTCGATGATCCCTTCCACGACGAGGCACGGGAGATATACGACAACAGCGACATGATCACTGGGTGCGATCCTCCTTTGCCCCCTCCCCGCTGCTCCTGATAACAGTCCTCAGTCCTCTCCCGCCGGACGGGTTGTTCGGTAGGCCTCCATCTGCTCATTTTACGTATCTCTGCTGACCTGTATCTTCTAGACGTCGATCTCAACAAAGCGCTCTTCCGGCAATACGCAGTCATCAAGCAGGACGCGGCGGACAACAACTTGGTCCTGACTGCGCGGCACCGAAGCATCCTGTGCAAGAACGTGCCGAAGAACACCGCGCTGACGGCGCAGATGTACGAAGAGCTCCAGGGTGGGAACCCCAACTTCAAAGCCGCGCTCCTCTCGCTGCAGGACCCAGCTTGTGCTGTGTAGTGTAGAAGGAGGGGAATACTACCAATATTAGTTCAGAAAATTAAATTAATTCGGACTTGGGTGCTTGAGCTTTGAAGCTTAAGCTTGAGTGAGATTGTGCTATGTCACTTTTCTTGGAATGGAAAGTTGTACTTGAGGGATCGGTGTACTAGGGTTCCATGTGTACTAACTCCCTTGATATTCTTCCCATCCCGTTTGATGTTTTCTACCTTGAATAAATAGTCTCCAGATCAGCGCAAGATCAACGAGCAGGTATATCGAATAGTCGTATCCCTGTCACCACCGCCCATCGCCTTTCGACCCCCACTTCAATATCCCAGCTGCGTCGAGCCTCGGCAGTCCAGCGCATGCTGCAGCATAGAACGCCTCCGCCAGCCCCGGGTGCTTCTCGTCTTCCGCACCATGCGCCCAGAAGAATGTGACCTCCCGGAGGTACGGAAACCGGCGCGGCGTCAGCACCTGCGCGAGCACGCTCCACTCCGCTGCAGTCGGACCGTCGGAGATCGGGCGCGCGCCGGTGATGGTGGGCCCGATGAGGAGGCTGATCTTGTGCAGCGCGCTCGGGGTGTGCGTGCTTCCGTGCGAGTGCAGGAGGTCCGCGAGCCAGGGGACGAACGGCGCGGCATCGGGCGACGAGAAGTTGAAGTCAAGGCAGAGGCAGATGTGCTGGAGGTACGCTGCGCCGGCCAGCGAGAGGCGCGTCGCGCGGTGCTGTCGGATGACAGCATCGAAGACTGCCGCGGGGGTTAGGATACGAATTACTGCGCAGTGAGTGGGGCGGGCGCACATTCGCTCGTCGTGAATAGGATAAGCTTTCTGAGCCTCACGCTAGATGCGACCAGCGTCTGCAGCCGCGCGGTCGTCTCGCAGTGCCACCAGACGCACAGCTGCCGCAGGCAGGACTCTTGGCGCCCGCGCACAATCCAGGGGTAGATGCTTGTTAGCCCATCGAAGTGAGGGCTCGACAAAGTGAGATGAGTTAAATGAGATGCGCTGCTGGGAACCGCATCTTCTGCAGCTGCACGCGCGGCGACATCCAGGTCCAGATCCAGGCGCGTTAGAGCTGGAGAGGCTGTGACCTGTACGAGCTCTGAAAGACTGAGCTCGCCCGTGCCCTTGAGCCGCAGTCTCGTGAGCTTTGGTCGCTGGCAGACCTCCCAAATGGCGTTCCGTACACCAGGAGGCAAGCACGACCAGTCAAGCTCGGTGACCGTGAACGAACGCAAGTTTACGAGCGAGGCTAAGATTGGGACCAGCGTCGCTTCTAGATCGACTAGGACGTCTTCCGGGAGAGGCTCCTTGTCGTCGCCGTGAGTGATCTTGAGGCTCCGGATATACTGAATAAGATGCGGTGAATTCGAGAGTACGTCGTGGAGCCGCTCCAAGCCGTGCGACCGAGTGGAAGGAACCAAGACAAAGTCGATCTGTGAGAAGAGCTGATACTGTGCGCGGGGGTAGAAAGCGCGAGATACAAGTGCGCAAGACTGGAGAGTGGGTGCAGACGTGCTGGCCTCGTCTATGACGAGGTCAATCAACTCCTGCGGAAAAGTTCGGGGCATCGACTTAATTGACGCTGTTATCCGGGTGAGATGAGCGACGCCAACCGTTGAGGGTTTAACATACCGAGCTGCCTCTTGAGCTGCGGCAGAATCGGAGATGATGAAGGTCGGAAGCAAGGTGGATTTTTGATGGTGGCAGTGGCGCGACCGGCCCGGGACTCGACCCACGTGATAGACTCTTTTTATTCGGGTTTATCTAAGTATCTTACTCTCAGTGGTCAAGATCTCTAGGTACGTATGCACCTATATATTGGACGCCCATCAACACATTTTGTGTCCCAGAATGACTGTAGTTCCTGCTCGGGTTCTGCCAGATTCGATCAGCGATAATATGTACTGCATGAAGTTTTTTCTACGCTTAAATAAATACTTATTTAATTATTGATTGGCCTGATTCAACATTGCATGAGTCAACCTTTGGTGGGGTTTTTTTTCGATCATTAAAAAAGTCGTTGAAAGAAATCAAAAACAATTTTCGCTTTTTCGACTTGAAGTTGGTTTCATCAGAAAAATCGCCTCAGGTGTAGATCCGAAAAATCCCAGATAGAGCAAGCAAAGTGAAATCTGATATCAAAGCGCCTTTCCAAGCTCCTCCGCAATAATCATTGCAGCCTTCTCTCCAACTGCGATCGCCGCAGAGTATGTGTTCTGATCCTGTATTCAGACAAGCTCGATCAGGAGGAGTGCGGACACGTACACAGTTGACATTCGACGGCGGAATGGAAAGATCAGCGACCTTCAGATTTCGTATCCCATAAACGTTTAGCTTGCTGTCGACCACACCTCCCTGCTCACGAGGCTTCATTGCGCAAGTTCCCAGCTGATGCCAAGGTTTAGCGGTCTTTTATGAGCAGTAATGAATGCGCCACATACGGAGTGCCAAGTCGTTTCAACAATCTGCCTCACATGTGCGTCGATAGCTTTATCGTCTTCGGCCGAATAGACTATCTTGGGAGCGTCGAGAGGAGCGGGGACCGTCTCGATGATCGCCGCGGGACTTTCCGGGGAGAATTGCGGGTTCGCAGGGCCAAGGGGACCTCGGAATGCGGACATGCGCCGGAGGAGCTCACGGCCTTTCTTGTAACCCCATCGGAGAGCGACAACATCAGCGGGGCTGGATAAAATGCACAGATCAAAGACCGCGCCATCAGATCAGGGAGGCTCATCGTACTTGGAAAGATATCCTGCATCGAAATCCGGTGCGGCGTAGGGATCCGAGGAGGAGATGTGAAGGTAGCCTCTTGAAGCTGGGTAGCCCTGTGAGTGATATTTAGTTCTTGGGGTCATTTGAATCTATGATTGAATACCAAGATGCATCCTGAGCACATGAAGTTCAATGGCGGGAGAGCGGATTGATCTGCAGGTATACTAGAATGAGGGTGAGATACTGCTCGCGCGAAAGAGCTAAAGAAATCCAAATGCGTACCCGGGCAATGCGCTGAGCCAGAATAGAGGCTTGTCTGGTTTATTGGCCAGAGTATTGTTCCAATACTCGACGAAGTCGGGGCCAAGCTCGGGTAGCTCATCTGGGCGGGGACGCATCTTGATCGCCGAATCGACTCCGCTGTCCATAAGTTAGACTGGCAGGATAGATGGCAGGGAATTGATCACTTGGAGCCTAATCGCCCAGTTCCGTCTTTCTCCCAGGCCTCTTGGGCTCGGGCCCACACCTCAGGTTCGCCGCGAAAGAGTGTATCCAGCGTCGTAGTCTTTGGGTCAGCGATGTAAGGCGTTACAAGAAATGTATGGTCTGAGTACCACAACTCAGTCAAGTTGCGGCGAGTATCACAGAAAACTCACCCTGGTAGTTCTCCCCAACGCCTGGCAGCTCGGCGACAACGGGGATGCCGGCGCGCTCCAACACTTCTTTCTTCCCAACTCCGGAGCGCTCGAGAATCAGAGGGCTCCCCATCGTGCCTGCGGAGACAACGACCATCTTGCGTGCCTTCACTGTGCGTATATCCTGGGGGGCAGACTCATGAATCTGGTTGTTGAATAGATACTCCACGCCAGTGGCGACATCATTCCTATCTGAGTATGAGCCTGAGTACCCAAGTTGAAGGGGTGAAATCAACCGCACTCAATTACGACACGCCGGACAAGGCAGCCGTCAAGGACGGAAAGATTCTTCCAGGTCTTATTGTAGATGTAATGATGCTGCATTGCGCAAGATTAGCCAAAACTACAAGCGCGCTCCCGAAGAATAACTCACGGCGACATCAGAGCGGCGTGCGTCGCTAGAGATCCATTTCGGCATGCGCTGATGTCAAGCGAGGATCTCAGAAGCGGGAGAGGATGAGCTGAGGCGACATACGAAGAACACATTGATGGACGCCAGATCGAGCCCGTTTCCCTCCTCCCTATACGGGCGGTCCTTTTCCAATTTAGGTCCGAGCTCGAGGAAGTTCATCCCAATGTCAAGGACCTCCCCACCATATGAGACTTTCAGAGGGCCGTCGGCGCCGTGGGTAGGCTTTTGCGGATCAAGCTCATACGTCTCAGCCTGTAAAACAAATTTAGAACAGATAGAATACAACTGGGAAGAGCAAAAACCTTCTGCAGCATCGGGATCATCTCCTTGGCCGACCAGCCGGGATTCCCAAACTCTGTCTCCCAATCATCGAAATCAGACCCCGAGGGCCTATTGTACAACATGAAGTTAATGGACGAGCCGCCGCCGATGCAGCGCCCAGACGGAACCACGACGGAGCGGCCTGCAACGTGCTCCGATGCCTTCGACGTGTAGAACTGCGCCGTCTTGCTGCCTGGAGCGAGATGCGTGATATAATGTCCCGGCTGGATGTGGTCCATCTTGTCCTTAGTAGTGGGCCCGCTTTCCAGAACGAGGATCTGGAGGTCTGGGAACGCGGTTGCGAGGCGGCTGGCGATGATGCATGCAGCGGTGCCTCCTCCGGCAAAAACAAGGTCATACTCGACGTCGATAGAGTGTGGGGATGTCATAGAAATAGCAGCCGGTGGTGGAGGAACTCGGAGGCGTCGATGCCCTTATATGTCCAGAATCGAAATGCGATGGACGGGACGAATGATAGATAGCGCTTGGAGTGATTCGCGTTCTGCGGCTGACAACCAAGACTCAAATCATTGGCTACAGCTCGCACAGCTTGTGTCAGCAGATCTACTACAGATCTACTGACTTCGTATCGTTGACACATTGTGGGTGCTGCATAGATGGCGAGGTCCGCGGTGCCTTGAGCCGCCGCGCCCCGTATATAATGCGCCGCAGTACCACAGACCAGAGAGCCTCCAGGACTATATCATTTCCTACTCCAGCCACTCTTGATGTTCACAGTGTCCAACCTTTGGTGCCCATTTGATGCTAGCCTTCAACCGTGAAATCTCCACGCCGCGAAATGTATTGAGATACCGGTCGCTGTATGGGTGCGGGAAACTCGTACACGACCGGCGGAATTCCTTCGGGATAACGCGGCTCCATACAATTGAACTGCATCATCTTCTTCCATATTTCCATTCTGGGACTGATGTTCGTCCCTTATCAAGTCACGAGGAAATCCTGCTTCCATTGATTCCGGCCTTCTTCTTGTGGGTCAGATATTCACACGGCAAAATCCGAGGTTCCGGGACACCGAAAATGTAATCTGAAAGTAGTACTCTCTGGTTCACAATAGTTGTGTAGGAAAGTGTACCTAAAACTACAAGTTTTGGGTTCCATTTCATCCCACCTGATGCTGAAACTGGAAGTAGTAGTTTTGGCTTCCGCTTTGGAAGCGCAGAAACAATAAGTTTGGGGTGCTGGCCAAAACAGGATCAAAAACAATAGGTTTAGGGTGTTCCGAAACCAAATCTAGACCGCTCTAGACCGCTCTAGATTTGGTTTCTGGGGGTACAAGATTAGTAATTTCCGGTGCCGCCGGAAAGTGTATCCGAAACCTATTGTTTTAAAGGCTCCAGAAGCCGATGCCAAAACTACTAATTTTGGGTTCAATATCAGAAGGGACAAAATGCGAACCAAAACTTATAGTATCTGATTGGCTTTCTAGTGCACTATTTGTGAAACCAGAACTTGAGCTTTTGGATACATTTTTAGCCACCTCGGAACTTCGGGATTTGCCGTGTGATTAGTCATCTGTGTGTACAGCGTGATTGGACATATCATTTCGTGAATCGTGAGAACTTGGAGGCGAGGTTGAGTATGGGCGGTATAGCTTGAGTTGAGTGAGTTGAGCAAAAGTTGATTCAAGCTTTATTACTTTGAGTTGTTGAGGTCGAAGCTGATCCCAAGCGGCACCTCTGGTACTCAGCAGGAAGTTTCGCATTGCGCCATTACTTAGCCGACCCTTGAGAGCGAAATTGAGATCCGATATGGCACGTGAGGCAGCGGGAATTATCCGATGGGGAAGTTCGGGAGTTACCGTAACGGTCCGAACTTAACTTTACTACATACACCAAAATGCTCGGGCCCGTCCCGCATGTCATTTTGGGTACCACATAGGCTCTCGGCGGCGGACTCAAGCTGCAGATCCGCCATCCAAACCAAACTATAGTTAGATCCTAAGTCAGATGAGTCACGATCAAGTCACGATTTAGGTCAAATTCTTGGTTGAATCAGCTTTTTCAGCGTCAAACTTCGTGCCGCATTCAAAAACAGCGGGAAGTTATAGCGGTGAGATCGTTGTGGATTTTTCTGACCTGTAGGATTGGATCCTTCTTGGTCCATATAGTACAGATTCATCTGAATCGCACGATTCGCACCTCTATCGTGCCGAACAAGAATTGGCTGGTTTGACCTGTAGGGACCTAGCACTTTGGACGCTGTCCGGTATCTGATTCATGAGACCCTGATGTTTCTGTGGGCGTTGTGTGGGCGCAAGTTTGTGTGAGAGATTCAGCCGCAATGATCTGATCCGATCGGCCCGCTTAATTTGGTCAATCTACTAGTACGGCGCTAATCGAGATATGTATGCTATGTGACCACCTTGAGAATGCCAACAGAAGTAAAAAGAACCACGCTTCTTATATCCGCAGCCCTGCGTACGCACCCACAAAAAAAAAAGTGATGGTAGGACGGTCCTCAGGGAAGATGATCAACGAATATAATGGTTGGTCCGGGACGCCGAACAATTCAGGGTCAGCGGAGTTGATCGGCCTCCCGGGCGGCTCCATAACATGATAGGTATATTAGCGGCCAAAATTGGGTGTTTCCTTCCAAGCCATAGTGCTCCTCCCCTCGTTGCGCAATGGCCCCCGTCGTTATTCCAGGCAACGATATCTCTCTCCTGTGAGTTTATGAGTTTCAAGTCCTGCCTGAAAAACTCTAACCTCGACCGAAGGACAGGCCCACTTGTATGGTGATTTGTGCTTGGAGTAGCTGAACTAACTAAAATCCAGGTCTTGGGCTACATGTGGAGCTATGGACTATATGGAATGCTTGTCGTTCAAGTCTGTGAGTGACCACTTCTGGCTGGCAGTGCGGTTGATGAGGTTTGCACTTCAGATATGTACTCTGAGGTGTTTCCGAAAGACAGGCGCGGCATAAAAATTCTCGGTATGTCCTCCCCTGTGTCCGTACATAACTTGATCAAGAATTGCTAAGTTTGGTCGATGTTCATCCTGGAGACCATCTTCACCATTTTTACAACCATTGCGGCATGGAACGACTACGGCCGTGGATGGGGTGACCTGCAGACGCTCGTAGTGATCGACTGGTCTTGGTCGCCTCTCCCTGGTCTTAATGCAATCTGTACGTCTGTGCTTGTCGGCAGTTGTCAAGATCCTCACTATTTTCCGAGTGGCTGGAATGGCACAGAGCTTCTATATCTGGCGCATATGGAGCTTGATGAATGCGCTGTGGCTCCCCATCGGCATTGGATGTGTGAGTTCTCAATAGAGATGAAGGGAATCAAATGACAAGTATCTGCAAGGTAATGGTCATGCAGGTCACAACGGCCTTCTACTTCGGAGCAGTTGTACGTTTCTTCATCTGACGCTCTTTCAATGATTTATGATAGCGCGCAGGTATGCATGGAAGGACGCAGTATACAGAGTCTATTTGCCCTCACGTCGGAAATCACGGTGTGTCATTAGAATGTATTGCTCGGAATCGCTGTTTATTCCGGTGAAGATCTGGCTTACCGGTAGTGCTGCGTGCGATGTGCTTATAACAATCTCGTTGGTGTGTATAGTGAGTTCGTTGCTCTAATTGGGGTCTATCTCAACTCATCCCCCGACGAGCTTTCTCGCCAAAAGAGCCGTACAAAGTTCCAACATACCACCGGTCTCATCAACAAATTGATCCGGTTCAGTGTTGAAACCGGGTGCGTTACAAGTCTGGGGGCCATTATTGAGGTCACTCTGTGGCTCACCTGTCGCAAATGGAATTTCCACTTTACTTTGTAAGATGCCTCCTAGATTGTTATTCGGGCTCAGCTGTGAGGCATCGTCCTATCTCACCTTCTCGCATAACAGATTCTTGATCCTCGGAAAGCTGTCAGCAGCCTTCTCTACTTGTAATATTCGCCGCTCACTTGACACAGATACTCGAATATGCTAATGGCAACACTCAACTGCAGAGCTCCCATGTTCCAATCCGATTCCCCGAACATGGTCAGCGTGCCGCAGACCTCGTTTTGGAGCGAGCCCATAGATAGGCCCGGGCATCCGTCCCGCAATGGTGTCGGGCTCATTATTTCGCGCACGACTAACATCGCGAATGATCGAGACGAGATCATGATGAGTGCAAGTCTGGTCTTGCTTCAGTATCTAGAGAGTGTGCTCAACGGCGATACAGACCTTCGGCTCGACTGGGAGAAGAAGCCAGGACAAGACGTACTCTGTTACTTAAACGCGGTTTCGTCTAGGCAAACTGTTTTGACAACGATTTCTGACAGTATGCAGACCAGCAGCCCGAACCTCAGTGTTTCACATATGAGTGCGTCGCGGGTCACCTCCGGGTTGTCTTGGGGGGATGGGATGAGGCCCCCTGCTCAGTTCAGAAAGCTCATCCACGCTCCATTCCAATCCGGAAATTCGCAGAGTTGATTGAGACAAACTTCGCTCCGAGCTGTAGATTACGGAAATGTTCACCCCACTACCTCACGCCCGCACGTACCGCCGCACGAGCAACGGCATCTGGTTCCCTGCCTCTGGCGCGCTCCGTAGAATCGGGCGCTGCACGATAACCGAGCGCTTCCCGATCTCCGCCGCCGGCACCGCGAGCTCGAACTCGAACGCGCGCACGAGCGTGAAAAGCAGCGCCTTCATCCTGTCGCGCGCCGCCATCAGTCAACTATCCCGGGGGAGGAAGAGGGGGGACGCACTCGACGAGGGAGAAGCGGTAGCCCTGCGGCGGGGTGAGTAGGGAGCGACTCGGTGGGGAGGAGACGCACGATGCAGGCGCGCGGGCCGCCGAGGAAGGAGAGCATGTGTCCCCAGATGCCCGGGAGCGCGTTGTTGATCGGGGGCTGCGCCTCCCAGCGCTCGGGTCTGCCCGCTCGCGCGTCAGGTCACTAATCCGCTGGGGAAAAAGTCCACGCACACAAACTCCATCGCGTCCGGGCCCCAGATCACGGGGTCGCGGTTCATCGCGAGGATGGGGATGATGCTGCGCGTGTCAACTGGGCTCGCGGTAAGCTGGGGAGAACAACGCACAACGTCTGCCCCTTCGACACGCTTCCGGATGTCAGCGACTGCCGGCGCGCGCAATGGGGCGGCTCACTTTAGGGTCTCGTGCACCTTCCCGTAGACGTCGGTGAACGGGGTCGCGAGCGGCACCACGTCGTCTTGCGTCGCCTGGCGCACTGGAATCGCGCCTGGATGAGCGCGTGCAGCGTAGGGACGCAAGGAGAGCGCACCGGTGGACCCCACGGGCGCGTGGATGCGCAGTGTCTCACGCACGACGCAGTCGAGGTACGGCAGCGCGTTGAGAACGTCCATCGTCGGCGTGTCCGTGTCGACAGCCAGCAGCTCCGCGCGCAGGCGCGCCTGCACGGCGGGGTGCTGCGTCAGTGAGAACAGCGCCCACGTCGTCGCCGAGCTGCCTCGTAATCAGCCGTGTGTAGCCCGCGCCGTCAGCTCAGCTAAGCGCACCTCGTCGTTTCGTGCCCCGCGACCAGGAAGGTTGGCACCTCTGCGCAGCCAGCCAGTCAGCGCGCGGGGGGGAGGGGTTGGATACGGGCGCTTACGCGCGACGACGTCTTCGTCGGAGAGGCGCTGGCTCGCGGGCAGATCCTTCGCGGTGTTCGCGCGCACGAGCAGCGAGAGCAGGTCGCGCGCTCGCTTACCTTCCGCGTCCGCGGCTATCTCGCGCTTGCTCTCGGCGAGCAGCTCGCGCCCAATACGCTTCATCGTGCTCTGTGCCCCTCGCTCGAGCCGGTCGCGCGCTGTCGGCTTGCGCACGCTCTCAGCTACGCGCAATGCGGAGGGGAGGGGGACGCACGATGAGCCCGAGGGCGGGGAACCACTGCTGGAGGAAGCGCAGCGGGCTCATGGTTGTCCCCGACTCGAAGATCGTCGAGAACGCCGCACCGAGCTCGCTCGCGCCCTCCCCGCCGCTGAGCGCATTGAAGGGATAGTTGAAGCCTGTTCGTTAGATTTATTTGGTCGGGTGTGGGATGGGCTTGGTACCTGCGAGCCCAATGATGTCGAGCGTGGCTTTGGTGAGCCACGCGAGGACGTCGATGTTGGCGGTGCCGCCGGCGTTGCTCGCTTGCGCGGCCCAGATGTCGCGCAGCTGCAGAGATGGTTATTCTCCGAGGCGGGCGGGCAAGAGTTGGACGTACCTCGAGCGACTTGTCGACGAATATGCTTGTCAGTTCCCGCACCTGGGGGGCACCGAATGCGGGGTTCTATACGGGCAGGAGTTATAGGCTGCCCAGGGAAGTGCAGGAGTGTAGATACCATGATTTTACGCTGCATTTTGTCAGTGACGGCAAGATTTGGACAGAATTAACGCACCTGATGTCTGTGCTCTTCGCCCTCAGCGACGATAATCCCTGGATGATAAGTGTGAGTAGTCCGTCCCCGTTCTGTCCACGGAGGGGCGCACCAGGGCCTACAACGCGGCCGATTGAGAGCCGGGACGCCGCCGGCTTCTGATAGATGTTGCTGTTCGTGAGGAAGTGGTTCAGCGCCTTGATGTCGGTAGTATAGAGCCGCTTCATCTGCAAACACAATTGTCAGAGCACCCTCTGTGTTGCCCACAGAGATCCCTCACCCCGAATAACACCTTGTATTGCAGCGTGGGCCCGTGCTCGTGCACCCACTTCTCGTGCAGCACTGAGTTGTCCTGTACCGCGTCTCAGAGTCTGTCTCAGATCAAGAGGGGGAGTCTCTGACCGCCTTGTATATGTCTAGAAGGTTCCCGTAGAAGAAGTGTGTGGATTTCGGACCCGGGAGGTGACGAAGGGTCGAGCGAAGCTCATGATAGACGATCTTGAGGAGGCTGTAGAGCGCGTACGCACCCAGACTCCCCAAGCCATACGCAAGGAGCTTGATGGGCGAGGAGCCAGATATTATGCTGTCCGTGAGGGAAGCCATTGTCGAGGACCGTGGGGGTGATCAGTGGGCCATCGACGGAAGCCAGACGGAGGTTTTAAACAGGCCGGCATGACACGTCGCAAGGGGTACGGCGCCGAGTTGCCGCTCCAGCACGTGATCACCCATCGGACATCCCGCCGGGTGATGACAGTTATCAAGACGGAAACGCGGAAAGAGGATGGTGCCGAAATTGACAGGGCCGCGCAAGGCCGCGCAAGGCCGCGCAACCACAGTGCGCCGAGTGTATCTTCTTGATTGTAAAAATATCCCGAACGCTTCACAAAATAGACACAAAACCGCGCACTGGCATGTAGCGGCTAGCCGAGGCAAGGGTGGCAGGCTGGCAGCATCGAGGTAAGTACTAGGTAGATGTATCGATGAGAGAGAGATCTACGACGACATTCGTTATCTCTAGTAGACTCTAGATCATACGAACTATACGGTATATTGTTATGACCGACTTCCGTACAGTGGTGAGCAGATTGTGCTCTCCGGTTCCGAATCGTGTCTGTTTGCCATTGGCGAGCTTCAATTTTCTTGCCGTGACAACCAGATCTTACCTGTGGACTCGAGTACTTGGTCATATCTCACTTAGCCCGAACAATTTGCCGATAATTGCTGAAGGCGGTCTTCCGAGGTGGGCATGGGTCAACAAAATCAACGGATCTGTGGTCAAACCGACGTATCTGTTCCGTAGCACATCCATATCCCACTTGACAATCACTGCATTGAGGGCCCACCTAGATGGCATAAGTAGCCGCCTCCGCCGACCTCCCACGGTCTCGCGAATCGGCCGACGAGCCGGCCCTTGAATGCGGCGAAGGCAAAGTGAAGGCGGGTTTTGTGGTCAGTGCAGGCAGTTTTTCGTAACTTCCTTATGTTTGGGGCATGTAAAGAACAGATGAATCCATTCACACGGCAAAATGTGGGCTTTTGGGCCGCCCAAAAACATATCGAAAAGTAGTAATATTGATAACAGAATAAGGGTAGTGGAAATTGAAACTTAAAGTAATTGTTTAGGGATTCCTGAATGTGAATACAAAAGTAATAGAATTTCTAATCATTTGCAGCGGATTTGGGTGTTTAGATGTATAAAGTGGTTGTGGTGAGAGATGTGCATGGATACATCCAAGGCTGTGGATCAGAGATGCGGTGGATGTATTAGCTTAGAGCAGCATCCAGAAACGGAAGGCATACCGCATTTGGTTGCTCCGTTGCTCGCCCGTCGCTGCTCCTGTGCGGCGGCGCCTCCAGGGCGGCCGTTAGCGGGTGGCAGTGCCGCGCCCTCTCTTGCCTATTCGGGCCCTTGCGCCCCTGGGCACGCGGTCGCGAGCGCTGTGAGGGGAAGGTTAGATATAAGTTAGTATAGAGCATTCACCTACTCAAAAGGCTATTGGTGACCTTTGGGCCGCGCTGTGGCCAGCGCAATATCAAAGATTTAGCAGGCAGGCGGGCTGTTTACACATGTTAGGTCCCCAGGCTCCACTTCCTCCCCCACATTCCCTCGCCTGGCCCTGCCCTCCTGTGCTCCCTGCAGCCCTCCTTCTGACACAGGTCCCCCCAGGTCCCTACCTCCTCCCTCCCACTCTGACGGACCGCAAGCGGGTCCTCGTTCCCTGGCGGCCCCGCATCCGGGCCCGCGCGCACCCCCGCCGTTCCCGCCGCCCGCATCCGGCCCAGCAAAGCGAGCGGGGCGGGGCACGCTGCGCGACACACAGCTACCGCTACCCCTCGTTTGGGCCCGCCCGCCTCTGCTGCCGCCTCACCGCCCGGCCCCCTCCCCCCCGCGGGCCCCCCCGCTGCGCCCCCGCCCCGGATTTCCCCCCCCGCGCACCCCCGCCGTTCCCGCCGCCCGCATCCGGCCCAGCAAAGCGAGCGGGGCGGGGCACGCTGCGCGACACACCCAGCTACCCGCTACCCCTCGTTTGGGCCCGCCCCGCCTCTGCTGCGCGCTCACCGCCCGGAT
>JARJCN010000095.1:0-162551 GCA_029282135.1 Mycena belliarum
AGGATATTCCGCACCTCCATCGGCTCGATATGTCTCGATCGTATATTGTGCTCGCTCTTCTTGTAGGTCTGTTCAAGCTCTTCTAATGATAGGCCCGCCGATGCTAATCTTGGCTTACACTCAAGCCCTGCTGAACGTTGAGTCGGCCGTTGTGCCGACGCGGTCGGCCCACCCTCAATCCTACGCTGCCGTCTGCAGAAAATGCCCACGGCTTTGCATCTCGTCCGTTTATCCCGGGCGTCTAGCTTGAACTCAATCTTTCTCTAGATCTCTCCCACGTTGTGATTCAGGTGCGTTGTCGCGCTTTTCCTGCTTATGCGCACTTTCAGGCCCAGGCCAAGGCGCGCTTTGCTCTCACTCCCAGGCGCGCCACATTCTCGTACAAGCCGTCGGCCGCCCATATATTTTCGCTGACTGATACCGAGTCGAGCTCCGAACGCCCTACGCGGCGATGATTGAAAGAGACGAAGTGCGTTGATTCTACACGTTCTCAGTGATGCTCTGATTCGATGTTCGCCGCCCCGCGCTTCACGGGTGCCTCGATCATGTACCTAGAACCTTGTGTTTCGAAGAGCTTACACCGCCGTTCCGAAGATGCGCGTCTTGAGGAGCATTGGCGCGGTATCTTGGCAAGTCCCGCTCTGTCACACCCTCATCATCGAATTCAAGACTCCACAGCTGCAGAACATCTTTCAGCAGCGCCTCACCGGCCGTGTTTTTAGGTCGGCCGGAAGGGGCTCGTATGCCGATATGCGTCTCCCTTCTCCGCCAACCGATTCATATTTCGTGCAGGTCCTTTCTTCTGCGCGATCCTCTGAAGAACCGCTGCCTTTTAGCACGTTCAGAAGATCTCTGCTTTTCTAATCGTCACTATCTACGTACTATCGAAAGGTCTTTCACTTCACCAATCGCGTCGATCTCTTGCGAGCGCGTACTCAGCGGTACCGTGTCTCTCATTTTATCCTACACTCGAACTATGCGCAGGCATTTGTTTTAGCGCCGTCAGTCGTTCGTGCAATGTTTCAGCCCATTGTCTAGCGCCACGCTTCGTACTGCGTCTGGTCTATTTTCCCAGCACTTCGCGTCTTTTTTTTCATCCACCTAAGCCCTATTGCGCACAGGAGGACCTCGTACGCAGGTAAGTCGCGCACCATCATTTTATACTTGAGATCTAGGCTGCTGCGTTCATTAGATGAGAATGAGGCTCCCCGTTATGCACCCGGGGCGCGGGCTTGAAGGTTGGGATTGGACTGGACTGAATCGGGCGGGGCCCGAGTGGCGGTTTTGTCAGCGGGGAAGGTGGCGGCGACTCAACGCGCTGCGGGGCAGTCCTGACGTGGGATCACCGAGCCGCTGCGACGCGCGCGGTGTTAGTGACGGGTGTGCACGCCTCGCTCGAGCGTGTGTCTCTTCATCCAGTTGTATGCCGGATATCAAGTCTGACCGGATTCCCGCAGCTTCTGACGTGTTTGATTCTCCTCTGTATTACTGGCTGCTGCCAAGAAAAAAAAACAGTAAGTGAACATATTGCACGTGACCAACACGTGACCCCTCCCAGGAATTCCCGGGGAGACGAGCCCACATCCGTAGTACCTTGTCTCCTCTCGCAGACATCTCCCAAGGAGAAGCGAGGCCCCTTGTGGCTAAATCAGCCGCCTGCTTTGACTCTGACGAGTGTTGCTCTGCGGCCGGCGCGGTGGGCGCATCAAGTTGTGCACGAATATAATATATTCAAGGGATGTTCATTTTGCGCAAGCGCGCGGCCCACATTTTTTTTTTCAACCAACATTGCATGGGGCCTGCAATAATTGCAGTCCGAATCAGCGCTCGTTCGGTGCTCGGGGTCGCAGGCAGAGTGCGGATCACGGCAAGCTCCGGCCTTGCACACGTGGCCCTGCGGCTTTGAGGTATCGCTCTGTTCTCGAACGGGTCTGATTCCGGTCAGGCGAAGAACGGGGCGAGAGAATTCTGAATTGATCCTACGGTAACTACGATATTTTATACATCTCGCGGTACCGCAATTTAAAGGGGAGATACCAAGTAAAGTAATGTCGAATCATCAGATATGAGTCGGAATAATATAGCGATGTATCGGAGTCACGTCTGAAACACATCTGAGGTCAGGAGGACGTGGAAACCCTTGCCCTTATTATTCTTGAAGACTCGATCGAATATCTGAGACATTTATCTTGAATTAGCAAGGCGCGACCGTATTGGGACGGTGGCGGTGTGCGGTCGGGCCGGTCGAGATTTGCCGTGTGGGTCATACAACAGCTTGCTTCCCGCCACCACAGCCGGAGGCTCTCCAACGCTCTACCACGCGCCGATGGGCTTTGGAACCTATTTTGTGAGCTCAGTGCCCTTACCCGAAACTTTTATTGACATATCGCAGTACCTTAATCGCGCCCCGATTCGTTTGCGACGCCGGCGTACGGTAGACGATGTCATTGTCTGACTCGTCGAGTGAACCTCGTCGCGTCTTGAGCTTGAAAGCTTGATGCTTCAGCGAAGACCACCCTAGTCGACCTAACCACCTGAATCGCGCTGCGCTCCCGTGGCCCACCTCGTATTGCTCTTGTCGCTCCCCATCTCGCGGTCTGCGTCAGCGAAAGTCTTGCTTCCCGCCCACCATACGCCCACGTGTCATTGCCGGCGGCCGCCGTACTCGCTTCTGCGTGCAAGCGCTCGCAGCCCTCATCGCAGCCAGCCTCACTCCCTACGCTGACGCCGCGGCCGCCTAACCCTGCGCGCTCTCGTGTTGTGCCCCGGCCCCCTCATCTCGCTCCCGCGCCCACGCCGCCGCCCGCCCGTCGCCGCTCCTACCTGCGCAGCTCTGCGCCCTCCGGCCCGCTCGTTCGATGGATGCTGCCACGTCACAGCCGCCGCCGCCTTCCTCTGCGTCCTGCCCGTCCCCGCGCCGAGGCTGTCCACTCGCACGCCGCTACGTCCCGTCACCTTCGCGCTCGCTGCAACTTCAAACGAACTCTGGTATGTGATTTATTATCCATCACATCCTTCGTTCTGAATCGATCAGCAGCTAACGGCCTTTAGATCCAAGAACGTAGTTTGACTTGAAACGAGCTATAGTAAGTGCTCAACTGGTTTCGACTTCAAACAAGCGACGGTATGTGGTTTATTATCAATGATCACATCGTTCATTCTGACTGAAACTGTTAGATGGTAATTGTAACGGCCTTTAAATGTCAAGGCGCCCATCCGAGCTCGGATCGACTTCGAACAAGCCAATGTGTCTTCAAATTTATAATCCTCTGTCGGATCCTTTATTCTGACTTGACTTGATTTGACTGGAATCCGCCTTTTGATTCGAGCCCCTAGATTGACTTCTGGTGAGTTGTCGATAAGCCTTCGCATCCTTCACTGATCTGGGCTGGAAGATTTTAACTCCAATGACCTTAGAGTATGGCAGAAATACTGTGCAAAAAGATTTTACAACTTCGGTGAAATTTCAAGTCGGCAACTTCCCTCAGGAGAATAAAATGCTGGACAACTTGGATCTCAACTAGTAGGCAACTGTCATTTTGGTAACTTTTTGTTGAGCAACTTTGCTCCCATGCCACTTTCTCAAGGGGCAACATCAAGGACATGCTGATGCAAGTTGGAGAAAATCGAACTTTAGGTAACACAAGTTCAGCAGGGATCAACATGATTGGTTGACAACACGGGGACAGCCCTTTACCAACTCCCTCAATTCACAATCTGACCTGTAGACATGTGCTCCCAGCACTAAGAACAAGTAAAGAAATTCCGGAACGGGACGGGTCCCGTACGTACCGTCCGTTTACACGTATCTATACGGGTAATTTCCCCTTCAGGCAAGATGAGGCGGAACTGTACCAGAATGTGCTAAGAGTGTACTGAGGGTTTGTAGCTATCTGTAGATAAGCTTCCCAAGCCACATATCAGAGAGAATGATGCAAGAATAATGCTGGAACTGGGAAAACATCGGGTCCGCGTCCGGGCAACGACTACAGTGCCGGATTGGTGCCGGAGGTGACTTAAAGGCACAGGCAGATGGCCGGCTGATCATCAGGATGTCTGCCGATATCCGAGGACTAAATTCAACATGCAAATCACACCGCAGGATCCCGATTAAAAGGCTGCCTGAAGTTTAATTTATATTGTAGATAACAGGGTACAAAATAATTTTCTATTTGAGTACATAGTTCCTGGTACCGGTGACGGGACCAGGTCTCAAACACGAATAGTCGAATCTCTGATGGCTTGCTCGATCATCCCGGTCCGACTTCCGAGGGTTCTTAATTAAATAACTAATCAGCTTAAGTAGCTAAATAACTTATAACAAGGCGACGGGGGTTTCCCCCTCTTTTTAATTCCGTTCCATGTTCAAAAAGTCCAGCATAAATATTGGGCTACACTACGGGTAATTCTGTGTGGGTCTGAGCTCCGGAAATCTTGCGCGTCTTTGTGTTCAAGTGTTCATCCTTTGTGTACAAGCAGGGATTCAATTTATGTTTTATTGTACATCAATGAGCCAGGGAGGTGGACTGACTGTATGAAAAACGAGGTTGGTCATGAACTAGAGTTTGTGCTACATAGGAAAGAAAAGTGTAAGCAAAATGGCATAGGATGGAGTAGATTTTGACTTTCAAATTTATTCCAGCCCACAGGTTCTAGTTGGCTCAACGTGAGCTGGTCGACGCGACAGCGGCGACCGAGCAAACCTTTGAGCCGTCTTCTCTATTTTTTTGTATCTATGATCAAGTAATCTGACTTGTAGTGCTAGGTCCTGATGGAGGTACCAGGGGGTGCCCGGAGGGCCTTTGTATTATCCAATCAGAAAGGCCCGTTAGTATGCAGCCCAATTCAGCCGATAAAAATGTGCAAAACGGGGTCAATCATTTGTCAAATAAAATGATGGCGGCTAAACAGCCCATTTCTGCACATATTCTTTACCCGTTTTTGTACCAGAATATCATAAATAAAAGTGAAACTTGAGGGAGCCTTTTAACTGCGGTTCCCCGTGGTAGTGTCATCTGTATTGGAAAATAAGCAGGCACCTGGTACCCCCCAGCGCTGGACCACAGTTAAAAAGCTCATTTTTATTTATGATATCCTGGTACAAAATGGGTAAATAATATGTGCAGAAATGGGCTGTTTAGACCCAGGCTTTTTAGTTGGCAGATGATGGACAGTGTTTTGCGCATTGATTTCGGCTGAATTGGGCTGCATACCTCCAGGCCTTTTTTATTAGATAACTATGTACTTAAATAGAAAATTATTTTGTACCCTGTTATCTACAATATAAATCAAACTTCAGGCAGCCTTTTAATCGGGATCCTGCGCTGTGAATGAGGACCATCAATGATTTCCAATAATTTGATCTGCACCCTTATACGCGTAAACGGCTGGTTACGGCCCCCCCGTATACGGGTTGACCCGTACCGTACCCGTCCCGTATCAGGAGGTAACAATTTCGCTGACGGTACAGAATTGAGCTTGCATTGACAGTGAATCTTCAATTGTGACTTCCCCTAACGAGCAACTGAATATAATATTATAGATTCAAGGCTAAACATATTCAGATACCCATTAGAGATATCCAGTAAGGCAATGATGAGATCAAAGAGAAAAGCTGCAGTTGGGTATGCTCCAAGTTGCATCTATGGAAAGTTAAAGTTGCAACTGCGGAAGTTGTAATTGTCCTCAGGTTAAAGGCAAGTTGCAGCTTGGCAGTTACTAGAATGTAGTGTCTCTTTGAGTTGCACCACCGAAGTTGGCATCTCTCAGAGTTGTAAAACTCCCAAGTTGCAATTGTCTGAAGTTGAGTTGTAGCTCTTGCATTTTCATGAAGTTGTCACTCATGTGCAAGTTGTCATCAAAATTTTCGGAATCTTCCGTAAGTTGACAAAAATACTTTTTGCACAGTATTTCGCCCATATTAGAGTTCCCAGCCTGAGTTCGGCGCTCGCATTGGCTTCAAACAAATAGGTACCTCAACTTTCTGACTGGGTCACTAATCACGCGCTCTGAGTCGTCTTCGTGCGCTCGGGCCGCGCTGTTTCGGGCGCGAGTGTGAATTCAAATGAACACAGTGGGACGGGGCGGCACAGGTGCGCATATCTATGGCACATATACTGTCCCAAAAATAACAATCAACAATGTGCTACATTTTAGCAGTTTTTGCGACAATCAACAGTGATGAACAAGATGAAAAAAACACAATGGTTCCGTTTCCTCAAAAGTTGAAAATAAACACAAGATGCAGGTCTCAGTATGAAAAAAAATGCAATATAATCTCAGTGCTTGGCGGCCGGCAACCCTGCCGGAATGGAAGATAGCATTACCATATTTGGGAGTTCAAGCCCCTATCGCTAATATGTATGAGCCCAGCGGACCACTGTTATCGGAAGGAGGATCTCTGAATCTTTGCTGTATTGCACTCTAACTCACACCCCTTCTTTTAAGTTTGGGGCTTCTTCTCGATTCCTAAGGATATCATTGGGTATCTGAAAATGATAGCCAACTTCGAGGCATCCACCACAGTTCCTGCAGTAATTTCCCAATCTAACAAGGTACATAATCATCAATTTCATGAAAATTGTTGTGATCATACACATCCGGCGGCCCGGCTTGATGTGGCCCTGTCACCAGAAGAAAAACCTCCAAGTCACCATCGTGTTTTTTCCTTCTTCTCCCTTTGACTCTCCCCATTGCGTTTTTTTTAGGTTCAGAGTCCTTACGACACGTTTTTTCTGCCTATCGCACATTTTAATTTTGGGACAGTATACCGCCCATACATATCTTCTCGCTTGAGCCCGTTCTGCGCAGACTGCGCAGAGCACACCACTCGCGGGGGCTTGTGGTAGGGAGAGGGAGAGTGCGAATCTTCGCACGGGTGGACGAAGGCGCGAACGACTGCAGTGCACGTCGCGCTGGCGTAAGCATGCGCACGCGCGTCTCCGTGCGCGGACATAATAGATAAGCACAGAGCGGCGGGAGACTGCGAGGTGAAAGGCGACGGGGCGGCACCGTGCAAGGACAGGGAGCCCTTCCCGTCTTCAGCAGACGAAGCTGCACGGAGGAGGCTACGCTTGCCGCGTGGTCCTGCGGCGGTGAAGCCGTGGCGCGAGGAGAAAGGATGAGATCCATAAGTACTCTGTGTTGCACAAGTGTTGCATGCATAATCAATGCATATTATATTGTGGGAACAATGTAAGTAAAGCTCAGTCGGGACACGATGGGTGTAAACGACTATATTCCAAGTCGGTAGCCTTACCTATTGTGGGAACAATGTAAGTAAAGCTACGGTAAGAAGTAAGTAAGGTGATAAATGAGTATAGGATATACAAAGCTCACCTCAGTCGGGACACGATGGGTGTAAACGACTGAGGTGCACGATAGGGGTAGTAACCATGATATAGTAAAAGAACCGGAACAAACGGGTAGTAAAGGAGGTATACCGGAGCCGGCGCCGGGTCTCCTACAACATATTATGCGTTATGCATCGCTGCCTGGATGACTGTCACGGACTATAAACAGGCCTAGAATCCGAAGCTGGCCGCAAGTCAGCTTCGTCTACCAAGAAAACGAAAAAAAACATATTTTGAATAAGAGTTGAAAGTTGAAACAGATAACACGTGACCCTCCCAGGGATTCAGAAGTCCAGGGGATTCCCTGGAAGCTCTCGCAGTTTTGTTTTCTCACAGGGGAAAGTGTCAGGTCTTTTGAGGTCTAGGGAGAGTGCGACGGCCCTCGTGGCCTAATCGTTCGCCCCTCGCGCGAAATCCGCACAGTCAGACCCGCATCAAATCACCGGCCCGGGAACCGTCACACTGTGACAGCACCTTCTGTCCCTTCGCCACCATGGCCCTAGAGGCCTCCCGCTGCCTGCGCACGCCCACCGCACTCTCAGACGTGTCGCCGCCGCCGCCTGCCGCCCCGATCCTCACGTGACGCCGCCCCTTCCCTGCTCGCCAGCTCTCGAATCGCCTCACCTCTAGCCCGCCCTCGCTCGCTCGCTCGCCTGCCCCAGCCCCGCGTGTCGTTCCCTGCGCCCACGCCGCCGTCCGTGGGCGCCCGCCCTCTGCCGCCCCTTCGCGTGAATCCTCGTGTCCTTCGCACCGCTCGTTCCTCGGACAAAGGTGCGTCTGCTCGTGCCATACCTCATCGATGCCTCATCCAGCGCTAACTCCCGCACAGCTCCCCTTGCGCACGCTGCCGCCCTCACTGTCCCGCCCTTCGCTTTGATGCCGTCGCTCAGCGGACGTCCCGCCCGCTCGCATTCGCACATCGCATCACCGTCGCACATCGCATTGCCATCGCTCGGTCCGCCATTCGCCTCCCGCCGTCCGCCGTCCGCCGTCCCTCTCCCTCGCCACTCCCACGGCATCCGCATACGCGACCCCGCTGAACGATTGTCCACCCGCCGCTCACGCACACGCACCGCGTCACACGTCACCAGCCCCGGCCCCGCTACTCGAGGCGCCCTCGCGTACCCAGCGACTGCAACACCAAGTCCGCTCGCGTTCCGCTGGCACAACACGACCGAGCACGTCTCCACGCACGGCCCAAGTCCACGCCGCAGTGCACGCCGCCCGCCTTCGCCTTCGCTGCCTCCACGTCCCCCTCGCCACAACCGCCCCCCGTGCCGCGCACAGACTCGCCCGCGAATCCGCGCCCGAGGTGCGCGCGCGGCTCGAGCGACGGTGGCACCTCATTCACTGCCCTTTGCGCCCCCCCTCGCCGTCACGCGCGATCCCCTTCGCTGCAGGAGCGCGTTTCGCGTCCCCGTCCCCGGGCCACACCGCCGCTGCCGCTCTCGTACTCGGGGACGTCGAGCGCGTCTCGGACGCGGCCGACGCAAATAAAGACACGGAGCAAGGCCTCCCCGCGCGCGCGATCTACGCGGTAGTCGTACGCTGATATCCCAGCGGCGGATGTCGAGCTGGGCGGGGAAACAGGAGGTGGCAAACGAGGCGCCGGCGCACGACGTTGGGTATGTCGAAGCGGGTAAGTCGCGCCTCTTGATCCTCGGCGCTGCCACTCATGACGCTGACACAGTTCTCCAGCACCCGCCCGCTGCTTACGCCCCCGCCGCGGCGCATGCACGGCGGAACCAGCGTGCTCGCCACACCGCTCGCCAATCATAGCTCGCTGCTATGACCTCTGGCGCGCAGGACCTCGGGCGCTCGAGCGCTGCAGCTCCCTCCCGCATACGCACATCCGCGATCCATCCCCTGGCCGCTCGCGCTCGCAGCCCCGTTCCCGCGCGCGCGTTTTCAGGGCCCGTCGAGCGCCCTGTCCGCCCCCGCGTCGTCCCGCTCGCCCTCTCGCCACTCGCGCTCGCAGCCGCAAGCCCCGTCGCCGCTCCAGCCGCAGCTCTCTCGCCTCCGCACCTCGTGCCCGCCGCGCGCGACACCCTCCTCCCCTTCCCCGCATCTCCCGCGCACGCGACGCATATACGGTCGCTGCGCCCGTCTCTGTGTACGCCCTCGCCTCGTCGCTCCGCCTCACGTCGCCGTTCGCTCCACGCCGTGCCACACGCGTCCTCCGCGCTCGGCCGCGTGCGCTATGCCTCCATCGCTGTGGCTGCCGCGCCCTGTGCCGCGCGCGCAGACTTGCCCGCGCATTCGCGATCGATGCGCTCGCGCGGCTCGGGCACTGCGACCTCCGCTCCCACGTTACAGCCCACTGCTCGACGCCGCGATCGACCTCGACCTCACGCCGTCGCTGTTCCTGGCTGGGACTGCAAGCGGCGCTGACACGTTACAGCCTGCTCCTTGACGCTGAGATCGAGCACGCCGCTCCCAATCCTGTATATGGGCAGCATTCTACGTGATGTTCGGGGTCTTCCACGACGCGCAGCGCTCGCAGCCGTGTCCGCGGGCAGCGCCAGCGCGGGCTCCCATTGGCGCAGTGTCCGTCGCTCACAGGGGCCACTGGTCCCCGTGCCCAGCGACTTGTCCCTCGCGCCCGATTCTGCGATGTATGCTCCTCTCCTTACTACTTACTCCACGCCCCTGATCAAGCCCACAGGTCCTCACCCTCCGCTCTTCGCCGTCAACGCCGAACGCCCACGCCAGTCTACACTATGACTCTACCAACGCCCTACGCCCAACGCCCTCCGCCCTCCCACCTCCGCCCTCTGCTGCTCGCTCTCAACTTCGTCCCTGCCGTCGAAACGCAGTACGCTCACGCCTGCCTGCGCTACCTCGCTACACACACCCTCCGCCCGCCGCCCACCGCCGCCCACCGCCGCCGGACCGCGCTCGTCGCGCCCCGCGCCGCCGCCAGCTGCCAGGCATCCGACCATCGCGCTGCGTTCCCCGGCTCTTCCCTCGTCGGACGCGCGCGCTAATCCCAACCGCGCTACTCACGCCGGCGCACCAAGTCAGGGCGGCGGCTTCCGCGGCGCAATTCTCGGGCTAGAGCGGCACACAGCGCGCGGATGTGTCAGCTCTGCTGCACGACCTCAACTGCGCGACTCGCCTACGAGCGGCGCTCCGCAGCCAGTGCCTGCGAATCGCCCCCGGGACCATCGCAAGTGCCCGTCCGCTCCGCGCTGTCCTCCCGCGCGCCCGGCGCCGCAACGTTGTGTTTTCGGCGGGAAGTCGCGCAGGTGGACGTCGACCCACTCGCGCGAACTGCCTCGCGCTCGGGACGCACACCTCGCCCCGTCTACGCCCTCAGCGTTGCGCAGAGTCCGGTGCCTGCCCGTCCCCGCGTCGCCGCGCTCGTTTCCGCCGCTCGCAAGCCCCGTCGCTCCGTCAGCGCCCCTGCGCTCCATGCGCGCTCCTCACCTCACCTCGTGCATGCGGCGCTTGCCCCGTCTGGTGCCCTGTCCCGCGCTCGAGGCGCGGGACCTCGACGCTTTCCGCTTTCCCCGCGCCCGCCCTGCACTGCGCCGAGTCCAATGCGGGAAATCGCCGTGGAGATTTGCGGACGCGGCGCGGAGCAGACGAGCGCAAATCTGTCCGTCCGTCCTCGCGCCGCCGCGCCCGTTTACACGCCTCGCGCCGCTCGCCCTAGCAAGCCCCTGCGCTCCCTTCTCTGAGTCCCGCTCGGCGCCAGGTCTTGTCGTCCGCGCTGCACTGCGATCCTCGGAGCCGGGCGAACGGAGCGCGACGTGTGTGTGGCGACACTCCAGCCGCTCATCTCGCTCCGGAGTCTGCCTGCGCCCGCGGCCGTATGTGCAGCAGAGCGGCCTTCAGAGCCCGCCGCCCGGCGAACGGAGCAGACGCACAGCGCCGCTCCAGTCGCTGAACTCGGCCACTCCAATCGTTCGTGCTGCCTCGCGAGCCGAGTGCTGGCGCGTCACTTCGCGCGACCGCGCAGCGTTGCACTGGGCGTGGGACTCCTCGAATGGAGCATAATGGGGGGTTTCGAGACCTGTGAAGGTTGTCCACATATCGTTGACAATGGATAACGCACTGGATGTTCGGGCTCCGGTGTTGAACGCGCCGGGCGCCGGGGCCTGCGTCGGAGACGGTGTCGCGCTGCTTTGGCGCCTTTCTATTTAGTATTGCTGTTGTACCTTGCTGAATCGAATTCTTTTCTGCCCCTCTTCTACCGAGGTACTCTTCTGTTGCCGAAACCTCCACGATATCCCGCTCGACAGGGTTGAGCGGAGTAGCACCTCTGAAACAGTTCCCGTTGGGGTAAGAGTTATTTTTTGCTGGCTTCTCCCGGACTCGTGGTGATTTCGCGCACCTCTCTTGCTTTCTACTCTCATTATCTCTGCCTTTAAGTGCCTCGTTCTGGTGCTCGGTGGCTTTCTGTCTTAACGAAGCTTTGGCTCGGAACCTGGCTGGGCTCTTTATTCTTGACGGCTCACTTACTTTCTCGCGGAACGACTGGTTTTAATGTAGAATTTATTCTTCGACGGTTCGTCCACGACTCCCAGGCCCGTTAGGCGTCTCAACGCTTGGGTAAATTGGTCTCGGCTATTCTACGCTTGGACCAGGAGCCTCTTCGCCCCTCTGCTTGTGTTGTGCTTGATCCGTTGCCCGCGCGCAGTCTGTCTCAAATTAACGTCCGCCTGGGACGATCTGGTTGTCCCGCAACTCGTTCCCAGCCGTCTGCGGGCCTCAAGTAAATTCTCCGTGGTCAAGAACTCCCGCGCGCAATATTTGCGAGCTCATACTCGATTTTTCAGCTCCTCCTTCAAATGCTATGGATGTCTAGGTTCCGGCTTCTCAAGCCTCCGCATGTGTCCTTGTGGAATGCTGAGCCACAGTACGACATGCCGCCAATTTTCAGTGTTCACGCTACAGGCACACTTGCGCAAAGCACTGACCCGGAATCCGTTTGAGTCCGACTCTTCTGTCTGTCCCAAACTAGCATCCACCATCTATAATCCGTGCCGTTTGCCGCCCCCGATTCAACCTGCGGCCCGAAATCTGTCGCTAGATGTTGTGATAGGTAAGTCCCCCGTTCGATTCAGGTTATTGATTTATGGACTGGCTCTGAGCCATGTCCTGTGGGTTCCCAGAAACTTACAAGCCCGGACGGACTCGACCGAGCATTGCTACGAATGCAGCAGCCCTCCGACATCAACGAAGGAGTTCAGGTATGAAAGAGATGGCATATCCTGCTCTCTGACAATTGCATCGGTCCTCCGAGGGCAGATCTACAGTTGTTCATTCTCAAGAATATTCCTGCATGTGAGAGTTGTTCAGATTGATGCTGGCCCTATTTATCCTTCACAGGTGATCAAGGATGAAGATTGACTGACTACATGAGGTAACTGGCCCTAAAGACACTTTTTTCATGGTCATATACGGGGCAGTAGGGACGTCCCAGTGCAGGTTCCCTGGGCGCCGCAGGCGCGCAAAAAATTGCCTTTTTTAGCAGGTGTGGGACGTCCCAGCCAGGCGTAGGCCGGCCGAAAAAAATGCCTTTTTTGGCCTGGTTTAGGACCAAATTTGTGCTGTGGGACGTCCCACCAGCCCAGCAAACATTTTTTGCTGCTGCGTAGCACTGCATGCTATGTGCTGGGACGTGTAAAGATGCAGGGTATAGCACCTGCTACATATGTAGGTGGGTAGGACACATGTAGAACATGTACAATGCAGCCCTTGCTGCATCCATGGGCAGGTATGCCACGTGTAAAACACCACCAAAAGAAAATCAAAAGTGCAGGCAGGCTGGGACGTGTAAGCACATACGGTGCAGCTCTTATCTTACCCGTGGGCGGGTAGGACATGTGAAAACACGTACAGTGCAGCTCTTATTTTACCCGTGGGCGGGTAGGACACGTGAAAACACGTACAGTGCAGCTCTCATCTTACACGTGGGCGGGTAGGACACATGAGAACACGTACGGTACAGCTAGAACAGTAATTATATTTAAAAAGATATATGTCACGTCACACTTGCCTTCATGTAAACAAATGGGACATCCCACATGCAACACCGCCCCCACTTTTGTCTGCGGGACATCCCAGGGTTATGTGGGACCTCCCACACAAACTAAGTGGGAATTCCCACCGGCATGGGGGCCCCCACGTCCAGGCATGGGACCTCCCATTGTCTTGGCGCTGGTCGTGGGACATCCCACCCAACAACCTGGGACATCCCACGCAAAACCACTGGGATGTCCCACCTTTTCAAAAATATATGTGAGACGTCCCACCCAACGCCAGTGGGATCTCCCATGTTCTTAAAAAATATATGGGACGTCCCATAGCTATTTTCCCATAGCTATTTTCCCGATAGACGGGAAGTCCCAGTCAGTTGAATGTCTTGCGTGGGATGTCCCACCAATAATGATTTGAGGAACATCATCAAGGTACTCCATACAATCATAATCATTATTCACAGACACTTCTTCCTCCCTTACTTGCCTTTTTCGGTCGCTAGGTGTTTTGGTTCCCAATTTGGCATCTGGCTCTTTTGAACCAAAGTAGCTATTTTTTGATATCAAGGACCATGCAGCCTAGAAGATTGTGCTTAATTACTCAATGTATTTGTCTTAACTACATTCCCTGACTCGCTTATATACATTTCGCTCGAAATTTATGACTTGATTCATAATCGGACAGGGCCGTGCCTGTCAGGGGAGCCCCCGCTCCGGCCCCCGTTCCGGTTCCGGTTCCGGTTCCGGCTCCGGTCTCCGCTCCGGCCCCCGACCCCGCCTCCGCTCCGACCTCCGCCCCAGTCCCCGCTCCCTCCGCCGCTCCCCCCGTCGCTCCCTCCGCCCCCGCTCGCCCGCTCCCGCGACCCCGCCGGAACTCCGGTTCCGGATACCACGTGGCCTGTGACCGCGCACGGGACCTATGCGCGTCACTCCGGTTGCTCCGATCACCCCGCGCACGTGCTACTAGTCAGTAGGTATTTTAGGCGGCTCCGGGCGTGGGAATCCTCAGACGTTCTTCTCTTCGGATTCCCCACGCCAGGTGCGCTATACTTGTACTTAGTAGCACGGCCTGTCAATTAACCTTCGGATTCCCCACGCCAGGACCCTTGACTTCTCGGGCCGCGTGGTTGCCCTTACAGCAGAAGAACGTCTTCTAGGGATTAACCGGTCAAGATTGCGAAGTTCGGCGTCGACGGCTCGGACAGCTCAGATAGCGCCCCCGCCTCACCCCATTCGAATCTTGCCCCCTCCTCCCCCCGCATCGTCGCCGACATGCCCGGCAGTACCCCCGTCGGAGCTTCCGGAGCTCCGGTTCCGGACCCGACCGCGGACGCCCGGATGTCCGCTATCGAGGCGAGCCTCGCGCGCTTGACCGCCCTGGTCACCAACCTACAACCCGCACCTGCTCCGGCCCCTGCGGCACCCGCTCCGGCCGCGAGTCCAGGCTTATTCCCGGAGTCCACCTCCTCGAACAAAACGGTCCTCCGACCGAACCCCCCGTTCGTCTTCGACGGCGACCGGACCCAAGGCCGCGCGTTCCTGCACGCGGTCCGGACGTACATCCGGTTGGTTCCGGAAGGCTTCCGGGACGCCTACGGGGATCCCTCCGAAGACAAGGCCATCCGGTTCGCCATGTCCTTTATGGCGAAGGATGCGGCGCAGCGCTGGGCCGAACGCCAGAGCGCCAAGGAGCCCTTCCCCTTCCTTCTCTGGGAGGACTTCGAGCGGGAGTTCCGCCTCCGGTTCATCGAGGAGAACGAGCAGGACCACGCCCTGCACAAGCTCGAGTCCCGTGCGTACCACATGGGCAACCGGGACATCTACCGGTACACCGACGACTTCGAGGACCTCGTCGACCTCGCCGGCTTCGAAGACCAGCTCATCAAGGTCACGAAGTACAGGACCGGACTCGACCCGGCGATCAACCTCGCTATCACCGGCTCGAGCGACCCTCCGCACCTCGAGGACTACCCCGGCTGGCGTCTCCGGGCGTACCGCCAGTACGAGTCGATCCAGCGCTCGAAGATCGGCTCGACCGGAACGTCCGGAAGGCCCGCGCACGCCCCGAACCGTGCCCGGATGATCCCGGTTTCCGTCCCGGCCGCTCCCTCCGCCCCTCCGAGGTTCGCAGCGCCCCCGGTCTCCGCTCCGGTTCCGATGGACGTCGACCGGACCCGCGCGCGCGCTGCCCCCCGTCGCGGTTGCTTCCGCTGCGGCGACCCGAACCACTTCGCCCGGGACTGCACCGTTCCGGTCGACATCCGCGCGGTCGACGTGCTGGATGAGGTGATCCGGCAGCTAGACGGCGAGCTGCTGGAGGAGCTGCTGGCTCGCGTTGCGTCGTCCGAGGCCGCCGCGCAGCATTCCGCTGCCGCGGCTGCTCCTGGTCCAGAGGATTTTCCCCTCCGCGACGAGTGAGCAGTGCGCCCTCGTTCGCGTCCCCCAATCGTTTCGCCGTCCTGTGTAATGAGTCTGACAATATATCTCTTGCACCTTCCGAAACGATAGACGCACCCCCCAGCCCGAGCGCTCCTCCGGTCGCTCCGGTAGCTCCGGTTCCGGTCCCTCCGGCAATCCCGCGTGCACCACGGAAGCCCTCCTGGGAGCGAAGGCTCCCGAAGCGCTACACCGTCGCGGCAATCCCGGCCCCCAACTCGCTGCACCTCCCGCTCGAGTTCACGTCCACCGATAGCGCTGCGAAGCTCTCGACCAACGGGCTCGTGGACTGTGGCGCGACTTCCGAATTCATCGACTCGGAGTACGTCGCTGCCAATCAGTTCCCGGTCCGACGGCTTTCGCAGCCGATCCCGGTCTTCAATGTAGACGGCAGCCCCAATGAGGCCGGCTACATCCGGGACATCGCGGACGTGGTTCTCACGTACAAGGGTCACAGCGAGCGCGTCCAACTCGCGGTCACGCGCCTCGGCAAGGAGAAGCTCATCCTCGGGTATTCCTGGCTCCGGAAGCACAACCCGGAGATCAACTGGGAAACCCGGGAGGTCAAGATGAGCCGCTGCCCCGCCGGTTGCGCTACGTGCACCACCGAGGCTCGTTCCGAGCGCCGTGCGGCTCGCTCCGCCGCGCAGTTGCTCAAGCGGCTACGCTCCGGTCCGGTTCCGGCGATCTGCGTCGTAGACGTGGAGGACCGATCGGACGAGGACGAGGATGACTCCGAAGACCCTCCGGGGCCTCCGGAGAATGACTCCGAAGACTCCGGTACCGAGGACGACGACTACCAGATCGAGGAAGGGGATCGGATATTCTATACCCGGTTCACCCCTTCCGAAGACATCCGGGCCACCGGAACCGTTTCACAGCGGTTAGCGGAGGCGTTCGCCCGGAACTCCGCGCCCCCTCCGGACTCCATTCCGGAATGGGCCCGGGAGTTCGAGGACGTCTTCAACCGGGAGTCGTTTGACTCGTTACCGGAGCGCCGGACATGGGACCACGCTATCGAACTCGTCCCGGATTCGAAGCCCGCGAACTGTAAGGTCTACCCGATCTCTCCCCTCGAGCAGCGCGAGCTCGACGCGTTTATCGAGGAGGGATTGGCGACCGGACGGATCCGGCCTTCCAAATCCCCGATGGCGTCCCCCGTCTTCTTCGTCAAAAAGAAGGACGGAGGCCTCCGGTTCGTCCAGGACTATCGCGCGCTCAATGCGATGACCGTGAAAAACCGGTACCCGCTCCCTTTGATCAACGATCTTATTAATCGATTGAAAGGAGCTCGGTACTTCACGAAGCTGGACGTCCGGTGGGGTTTCAACAACGTCCGGATCCGCGAAGGCGACGAGTGGAAAGCCGCGTTCCGGACTAACCGGGGACTCTTCGAGCCCTTGGTGATGTACTTCGGCCTGACCAACTCCCCCGCGACCTTCCAGACAATGATGAACGACATCTTCCAAGATCTCATCTTGTCTGGGGACGTCATGATATACCTCGACGACATCCTCATCGCCCATTCCGACCTCACGCGCCACCGGGAGATCGTCCGGGAGGTCCTCCGGCGGCTCCGGGAGCACAAGCTCTACTTGCGCCCGGAGAAGTGTGAGTTCGAGAAGTCGTCGATCGAATATCTCGGGGTGATCGTCTCTCACGACCACGTGGAGATGGATCCGGTCAAGGTCGCCGGAGTCGCCGCTTGGCCGGTCCCGGAGAACAAGACGGACGTGCTCCAGTTCGTCGGGTTCACGAACTTCTACCGGAGGTTCATTCGGGACTTCTCCGACATCGCCCGGCCCCTATTCGACTTGTCGAAAAAGGGCACCACGTGGCGTTGGAGCGAGCCGGAGGCCACCGCTTTCCAGGCGCTGAAGGACGCGGTGACCACGGACCCCGTCCTGATCCTTCCGGACGAGGCCCGGCCGTACCGGCTCGAAGCGGACAGCTCCGACCGGGCTTCCGGTGCGGTTCTCTCCCAGGAGGGTCCGGACGGGAAGTGGCATCCGGTAGCGTTCTACTCCAAGAGCTTGAGTCCGGTCCAGCGCAACTACGAGATCCACGACAAGGAGATGCTCGCGATCGTCCGCGCGCTCGAGGAGTGGCGACACTTCCTCGAGGGCTCGCAGCATCCGGTGGAGATCTGGACCGATCACAAGAACCTGGAGTACTTCCGGAAGTCGCAGAACCTCAACCGGAGGCAGGCGCGGTGGTCGCTGTACCTGTCCCGGTTCGACTTCACGCTCCACCACAAGCCCGGACGCCTGATGGGGCGACCGGACGCGCTGTCGCGTCGCCCGGACCACGGAGCGGCTCCGGACAACCAGGACGTCACCCTCCTGTCTCCGGAGCTCTTCCACGTCCGCGCGATCGAGGGTGTAGTGGTGACCGGACCGGAACGTCCGGTGCTCCGGGACATCCGGGACGCGCTCGCGCGTGGTCCGGACCTCGAGGACCCCCTCGCTATCGCCGCGCGAGAGGCCCTCAACGTCCGGGGCTCCCGGTCGCTCCGGTCCGCGGAGTGGCGTGTGGACGACGGGCTGCTCTACTTCCGCGGCAAGATCGTGGTCCCCCGGGATCACGACCTCCGACGCCGGATCTTGGAGCAGCACCACGATACCCGTGTGGCGGGGCATGCCGGCCGCTTCAAGACGTTGGAGCTCGTCTCCCGGAACTACTGGTGGCCCCAGTTGTCCCGACACGTCGGCCGGTATGTCGCGACGTGCGACTTGTGCTGTCGCACGAAGGCGCTCCGGAAGCTTCCGGTCGGTGAGTTGCACCCGACGGAGGTTCCGGAAGAGCGCTGGAGCACGGTTTCGGTGGACTTCGTCGTCGAGCTTCCGGAAGCTCACGGGTACGACGCGGTGATGGTCGTCGTCGACGCGCTCGGGAAGCGTGCGCACTTTAACGAGTGCCACACGACCCTGGACGCCGTCGGAGCTGCGCGGTTGTACTACCGGAACGTGTGGAAGCTCCACGGGACCCCGGAGAAGTACATCTCCGACCGGGGTCCGCAGTTCATCGCGGAGTTCACCCGGGAGCTGTGGCGCCTCATCGGAGTCGCTCCGGCGACCTCCACGTCGTACCACCCGCAGACCGACGGTCAGACCGAGCGCGTTAACCAGGAGATGGAGCAGTTCATCCGGCTTTTCACTAACTACAAGCAGGATGACTGGGACGAGCTCCTTCCGGCCGCCGAATTCGCCTACAACAACCACATCCACTCGTCGACGCAGCAGGTCCCGTTCATGACCGATACCGGACGGCTCCCCCGGATGGGGTTCGAGCCGAACGGGCTGCGCTCGAAGGTGGAAGCGGTTAACGAATTCCGCGACCGGATCGCCTCCGGAGTCTCCGAAGCCCGGGCGGCGCTCGTCAAGGCTAAGGAGGAGTATAAGCGGTACTACGATCGCCGGCGCACTCCGGCGCCGGAGATTAAGGTAGGCGACCGGGTCTGGCTGGACGCCTCCGACATCCAGACCACTCGCCCTTCCGCTAAGTTCGCGCACCGCCGCTTGGGGCCCTTCCGGGTGCTCCAGGTCATCGGGCGGGGCGCGTACAAGCTCGAACTCCCTCCCCGGCTCTCGCAGCTCCATCCGGTCTTTCCGGTCGTCAAGCTTGAATTGGCTCAGGACGACCCCTTCGAGGGTCGGACTGGCTATGACGAGCCTCCGCCGGTCCTCCGCGGTGCTCCGGACGCTCCGGACGCTCCGGGCGCCGCTCCGGACGAGCCACCCGAGTGGGAAGTCGAGGCGATCGTGGACGCGAAGTACCGGTGGGGCTCGCTCTGGTATTTCGTGCAGTGGAAAGGTTATAATTCCTCTCATGATTCGTGGGTTAAACACTCCGACGTTTTCGCTCCGGAACTCGTCGCAGATTTCTACCGGAAGTACCCCGCCGCACCACGCGCCATCACGACCGCCACCTTCGACTCCCTCCCCTTCCGAGACCCCGACGTCCACGTCCGGACGATGCGTCGAGGCGCCGCATTCCAAGGGGGGGATGGTGTCAGGGGAGCCCCCGCTCCGGCCCCCGTTCCGGTTCCGGTTCCGGTTCCGGCTCCGGTCTCCGCTCCGGCCCCCGACCCCGCCTCCGCTCCGACCTCCGCCCCAGTCCCCGCTCCCTCCGCCGCTCCCCCCGTCGCTCCCTCCGCCCCCGCTCGCCCGCTCCCGCGACCCCGCCGGAACTCCGGTTCCGGATACCACGTGGCCTGTGACCGCGCACGGGACCTATGCGCGTCACTCCGGTTGCTCCGATCACCCCGCGCACGTGCTACTAGTCAGTAGGTATTTTAGGCGGCTCCGGGCGTGGGAATCCTCAGACGTTCTTCTCTTCGGATTCCCCACGCCAGGTGCGCTATACTTGTACTTAGTAGCACGGCCTGTCAATTAACCTTCGGATTCCCCACGCCAGGACCCTTGACTTCTCGGGCCGCGTGGTTGCCCTTACAGTGCCGAGATGCCGAATGCGGCCAAACAAAACAACCGCTTTTCATATAGAATGACATCTTTCCAGCAATCTCTTGAAGTAAAAGATGGTCTTTTACAGGTGGAGATTGTGAGGGAAAAGTTGGACTTTTACCTACGCAAAGCCCTAGACAAGGAGGCCATCATTTACTCAGGGAAACAAAAGGCATTGTTTTTCCCATGGGAAAATCACATTGGTTTCCTGCTGAAAAAGTAACAAAGAAAGCCAGCCTTTTTCTGCATGTTTTCCCCAGGTATAACAGCACCTTTTCATCAAGACAAACTCAGGTGAAAAAGCCAGCATTTTATTATAGCTTTTCTTTCTGTAAAGGTTGGCAGGGAAAGTGAACAACCTAGTTCTGTGCCTATTTTCCGGAGGAATTTTTTGGAGATCACTGCAGTGACTCATTACCTCTAGGTAAGTCTGCCTCTCCCGCGTATTGTAGTCAGTAGATAGTTAGTAAAGCAATGCAATGAATCTCCAGCCCTCAACGCGCCCCTTTGCCCCCCATTGAAGCGCAAAAAGCGCCCTAAATTATGTAGAATAGTTTATAGAAATACATGAAGTCCCCACCACCGCCATCGATTACGCTGACCGGATACACAGATCCCGCAATCTCTACATCGACGACCGTGCCATTGATGTGTGTGCGGACGACGCCGACAACGAAATGGACGACGAGGAGGACGATGCCGAGGCGCAGATCCGCGCAGCCGATGCGCGCGACTTCCCACTGGACGAGATTGTCGAAGGCCATGAAAGCAGGCTATGTGTGCCTGCACCATACCGCGTTCCGGAGTCTCTGTTGGTTGCTGGACCTTCCCGCACCGCCCTGGACATGCCGACTCCGACACCGCCTCCCGCAGGCGCAGCGCACGACCTCAGCCCGCCCTCCTTTGCAAATGACGCCTATACCAGTCTGGACTTGCTAGCTGCAGCAAGCGCGCTTCGCCAGCGCACCCCACTCTTCCTGCCCGACCCATCGTCGCGGGGCCCAACACCTATCAATGTCCTCGATCCCTACCCGGATTCTCGCAATATGAGTCCATTTTACGGTATCCCTATGTCCCGCGCACCCTCACCCACTGTCAGTTGACCCATCTAACCCTACCTTACTCTAACGGAACCGTAGCCTCCATCCTTGCCTGTCGAAGCCCCATCCGCACCCACACACTCCTGACCTTCTTCTCCGAACGTCGAACCTCCGAACAAGCGGGCCCGTAAACGATTCAATGCTGAGTCGCTTCGCCTGCACCGTGTTCGCAAGTACTTGGATGTCCACGTGTCCGATTCTGAGGATGGGGACAACGATGATGAGGAGGGTAGTATACATGAATCCGATATAGGTGAGTTTCATGACGCTGAACCGTATTGTACTCAACTATCTGCAGAATGGATTGACGACAAGGCTGCCGAGCCCGCCCATATTCTTCCGCCGCCTGTCACGCAGGAGGACTTAGACGAGGCAGACGATCTGCGTGCGCTAGCTAGACACTACGAGCTGGCAGCTGATTCCTACAACGACGGCAATGACGATGAAGATCCATCCGTTGACCCCGTTTCTGCGCCAGGCGAGCCTTTCGTTCGGGGCGAGGAGGATCCACAGCTCTTGTTGGCTGTTAGCGCCGGGGCGCGCCTGGTTATGCCGCAAGTTGCTGGTGCTCTCCCCATCGGCACCTGGTTTTACGACACTGCCGGCCGCCTTGAAAAAGTGCTGGCAGTGGTAGTTTCGCCCACCCAGCTCGTCAGGCCAAACGACATGCAGCCATCCGACTTGCCCGCACCGGAGGAGTACGATTCATGCAAATTGGTCGACGCCCGCATGCCGCTGCTGAAAACCGCGTATCAGGCGGTCAAGCCGACTCCTTCAGAACTTGTTCCGTTCTGGAAGAGCGACCTACCTCAACTGCGCGGACTGGTCCCTCTCCCACATCCCAGGGGAACTTGGGTCCGCTTACGAGGCCATCAGCGCAACCACCACCTAGCAGTCGTCATATCCGCAGCGCAGGGTCTAGTTCAACGCCTACCTAATACCAAGGGCCCCGATGTATCGACAACATCACACCTCCCTTCCTCAAAGAGAATTACACAGCGGTTCAACCTACACTGGATGAGATTGTGCCCTTTGAAGCCTCTCGACTCTCTGCAGTTGGCCGACTTCATTTTCGCGGTCAGTCGTCTGCTCTGGTCCCCGGCGATCGTGTAGTAATTCAAGACGGCCCCGAGCCGGAAGGGGAAGGTTTGGATGCGGGGGATAGCGGCTACATCGTCGAGATCCGCGATTTCGATGTCACCAACACGATTGGGACGGTTTTTGGTCAGATAGCCAAGGCCAAAGTCACTCTCATCGATTTCTCTCCAACCGACAAGATTACGGAGGGAGCACCGGGGCGCTGGTTTACGTTGTCCAACCTCCGGCGGCATTCTTTGGCCATCTCGCCGCCACTCCATCTTCTTGATCGTGTCTCTTGCCGTGAATCCCTCGGATCCGTGAAAAACATCGAAGACAATGTGGTAACTATCGAGTTGAAAGATTCCAACATGATAGAATGCCAGTTGATGGATATTCGTCGGGTCTTCGAGCGTGGAGACACAGTTGTTATCGACGCCGGTCAGCACAAGGGCCGTCAAGGCTTTGTTGTTGGTCTCCATTGCGGCGGTGTTCTTCAGATTCTTGACGTACGTACTGGATCTTGAATTATTACACTCAACACAGCTCACTGTTCTCAGAGCGCAGACGGCCCCGACAGTTCAGGCGCTATGCAAGACATTGGTGAGTTGATTACTGTCGGGGTCGTTATTTCTTTCTTGCTCTGATTCGTGATAGTTTCCAGTGCGGTCTTCGCATGTCAACTTCATCAACGAGCTCTCGCCTCATTTTAGCGACTGGAGCCGTCCGAGCGGAGTTATCCAGAGGGCAGCCGAAGCAGCGCAAAGCCTTCGCAGCGTCGGGCGGCGTTTTGAACGCATGTTCGTTCGAGTAGTGGGGGCGCAGAAAAAGACGAGGGAGGAGCGCGAGTCCGACAGCCGGAAGACCAGTGCACTGAAGAACAAAGTGGGCATTGTGGTGGGTGATTTCGACAGTCCAGAACGTGCGGCTCGTTTGGATGCCGCGAAGGCAAAGTTCCCCAAAATCGCCGACAGCTTCGACTTCCTCGACTTTCGCGGCATCATGGTCACTGTCCGGGAGGATATGAATAACGTCAACTTCACTGTCGACAGTCCTTTCCGGTGCTCCCCTATCCCATTATTAACCTGCTACTACTATCTAGGACGAACTGGACATTACCGGAAGCAGTTTTTTTGCACCCCTCCAGACGCTACACATGCAGGCTAAAGCTGGAGTTGGAGTCGAATCGCCCGCCCACGCGAGTATCCAGGGTACTCTTTTGAATACTGCAAAGCACGGCATAATTTAAGTACTCCACGGCTGAGTTCGAAAAGCATCGTAGCCTGGGCGAGAAAAACGGCGAGTGGGTGTGCTCGCCCAGTTTGATCAACAGACGGATCGACTTTTTGATTGAGGACGCCTCTACGTTCAAACCTACGAGCACGATGAAGACTAGCGCCCGGCTGGCTAGGCTGGACGGCTGCATTGGTGTGCTGGCCCTCGACCAGCCATTCAAAAATTCGGACATCGGGTTGAAGAAGCTGGTCGTATATTGGGTGGCCAAACCTGGGCCTGGTAAGATGCAAACCAGGGAAAATGTGCCAGCCAGCTGCCTCAGGCCATTGAGAAACAACGATGACGGGAGCTCAATCATGACTCGAGCCCAGCGCGTCTTGATCCTCGGCTCGGACGTCCAAGACAACAACTCCTTACTGGGTTCATACGCTGAAATTTGGCCCGAAATCCACCATGATTACGGGCTGCATGTGGTTGCTGTCAAGCTTCCGGGAAGTGCTGGCCCCTTCTTCTTCCATATACTGCACCTTTGTCGCTCGCTCAACAAACAGGTCGAGATTCCTGGCATCGGGGTGCTATCCGCAACGACATTCTAATATCTTACCATACGCGCAACTTGTAGTACATAGTGTAGAATGCAGCTGAGGCCAAACGAGCCTCCATGATTTCGACCTAATAACTATTTTAATGATCATGAGGGTGCGTACGCGTCTGAGTTTTCGAAAGACCAGAAGGGTGTCCGCGTTGGGCCGGTGTCACGTGATCGCATCCGCATGCCGAGGGCCTGCCAGGAGGCGTCATGTCAAGTGGCACTGCCAAACAATGGCGGGCGCCTATCTGCTCTTGCTCCCGACCACCACCATTGGTTGGGAGAAACGGGTACGGTGACTGACTAGAGTAGATGATCTGTAGAATAGTATCATAAAACCTTCAAATTAGTATACCACATTCAAAGACTGGAATCGTGGACTGTCATCAAGTCCTTCAAAGTAGTATAAACTAATTGCGAGTAGACGCGCACAAGGGTCGTATATACACTATTTACATACCACTTTATCGCGCTACACCCAGTACATAAGGACCATCTGTGCTACGTACACTTCCAACGGCTCCTGCCAGTCTAAATCGCGAAATAATGTGGGGGGCATCGTGATCTAAAAGTGCACTGCTTACTTCGCAACCCAACAGATACTATCATGGCACACCTCACTGCCCAAGCACGCAAGGCTGCCTACGAAACCATGCAGGCAGCGGGGTCCTCCGTGCCGGTCCTGGGTCCCAATGTTGGCTTGAATACCCGCACCAAAGAACCCTTCCACATGGCGGCGCGCCCCGACATATATCTTCCGAATGAAAGAACGCTGGTTCAGCCGCGGCTACCTCAGCTCAGCTACGCTGCAACTGGCAACGTACGTGACGACGAACATGAGGGATACGATGATCGCGACATGGTGGCGCCTGACCGCACTCCGCCCCCGGACTCTAAGCGCCATCGGGTGACCGTGGTTTAAGAGGGGACACAAGCCCCTCGAAGCTAAAAAAAGGGGACATGTCCCCCCCTGCGATGATTGTGCACTTCCACATGTCGCATCAGGCCGCATCAGCCCGCCACTGATGTGTCTCCCCCTCTGGGTGACGGTGCACGCGGTTTAAGGGGGGACACCTCTGCAGCGGCCAGAGACAGAGCTGAAAAAGGTCCCCTGTCCCCCCTCCGCAATGATTTTGCACAGCCACCCCGCCTCTGATGCGCCCGTCCCTCCCGAGCTCATGGTTTGCAAGGAAATGGGGGGACTCTGTACCCCCTACCATTTTGAAGGTGTCAAGGTGTGAAAACTCATTTTTCGTCCACCCTAAAGTCCCCCCCCAGCCCCCCACCGGGCATTGAAGCGTGGAGCGGATCTCCTTTACATCGCCTCTCCTTAGAGGGAACATGTCCCCTATGAGACCCCTCTAACAGGAGGGATTATGTGGGAAATACAGGTGGCGGCCTCAGGCTCCTTGGACGCGGACCATGGTGTGGATTTGATGTTGACCTTTTTCCCCCGGCCTGACCACCTATCTTGATCCTCCAGCGCGTATTCGATGGGGTCCTCTCTTCGGTGCACGGGAGGGCTCGGAGGGGATAATAGTTGCCTCTGGGCCCGCCACGGTAAACATGCAATGCAAGCTCTGCAGATGCACTCAAGGGGTAACCGATTTCCGAAAATCACACTATACCTCGACTTTTTTTTTTCAGCCCTTCGGGGGACCCCCCCCTCCCCCCTATGACATCATATGCCTATATGGGGACACATCAAAGTCACGTGCTACGGCTATTCATGGCCCCGTCAACCGTGCCGCTGTTGCCGGGTGCCTACGTATATTATAACTACATGCCCTGGACTTCTGTTTCTTCATCGGAGCTGTTTCCAATCAGAATCCTGACCGCCCCAAAGATATCTTCATGACTACCTGTCCCAATATAAGAAATCTGAGACTGTAACATTGATTAGTACTGATGAATTACCCAAGGCTGAGAGGCCGCCGGAAGGCTTAGCCTGATAAGAACAAGTTAACATGTTATGCTGCAATCATTATGTTTTTTGGACTCTCAGAAGCTACAAAATCACCTGGGAACCCGAAAGGACAGTGGAGAGAGGCTCCTAGCCCAAAATCAAAAGTTGGTATGAAACTTTTTTTTCAAGCTCGAGGGGGACCCCTCCCCCCCCCCAAATAAGGAAATTCCTTATCTTGGTAGCCCCTTGGATGCACTCTGTTTGTCAAGCCGACTGCAGTCACAGTCTGCGGGCACGTATTTTGCAACAAGTGCAGGCTCTCTCTCGTCCCTCCATTTCTATCTAGCTTACTCCCCCACCAGGTGTATCTCGCACTACATTAAAGAAAAGGTGCAATGTCCCCAGTGTGCTGCTACTGCGCTGCTCTATTGTCTCCTCCCACTCCACTTTGAAACTTAAACGGTGGGAAGACTCCTCAATCCATAGTGCTTTACTCTGCTCCTTGTTGTATGCGCACTGTTTGAAAACCCTGGACCAACCGCACTTCCTCTAGCTATCTCTCTCCCCACTATATCGGCTCGGATATCGCTGTATCTCACTCCCTATTGTTTTTTGCAACTTTGTTTCCGTTTCCATTCCTTACACTGCCATGATGATTATGAGAAAATGCTTCTGTGGATCCAGTTACGCCATTCATCTAATAGAAGCTATCGGATTCAGCCGCCGTACCAATTAATTGTTTGGCCCTGATGGAGCTTCTGGTTCTCGCAGGGTTGGACACCACTTCGGAACTGCATGTTGGTCTTCTTCCGTCCTCTTGTATCGATCGATATCCAGGCCTCCGCCGAGGTTCAGCCGGTGCAAACGAGCGAGGGCCCCAGGCGAATCCTGCCCATCCGAATTGTTACATCCAAAATTCAACCCGTGATATTTCGTTATGTAGTCTAAGTCTTGCAGCGCCAGATACGGAATCGAGCAAGGAGAAAAAGAAAAGATATTCCATTGTGAGTCAGTTTGAACCGTGAAGTCGTGCATGCGTACATCTAACCACCTCACAAGTATTTTAAATCCCAGATACGCCCATTACTTCACCTCCTCCGCATGCACCTCCTTTTCTGCGACTTCCTTGCGCTTGCGCGCCTCGGGTCTGCGCGTCGCAGCAGCGGACTTGCGCCAAAACAGCTTAACTACAGGTGGAGGCCGCAGATAATTCTGCGAAGGAGGAGGTGGACGACTGGGGCGAGAGCGTGGTGCTGTGCTTGTAGCTACCAGCGGAGTGTGTGCTCGTTCCTGCGGCGGTGAACTTAGCTGCACTCTGGGTGGCCGGCCTGCAAGATAATTCATGTTTTAGTGCGGTGATGAAAGGACACACTGGGGGAGCGTACTTTGACCACATAATGTCGTCTCCGGGATGCTTGATGGACGAAGCAGGCACAGAAGACCAGGGAGCTAACTTCAACACAAATAAGCTCCTCGATCAAACTGCATACAGATAAACGGGGTGAGAAGTACCAACCTGCCAATCAGGGTGAAAAGCGAAATCCTGGTCCAGTTGTCGCAGGGGACTCGGGATCGAACGGTCGAAACTACGGGGAGTAGTTGCCTCCTGCGTAGTTGGATGATTTAAAATCACGTAATACAACCAACACTCTTACCCTATAACCAGGACATGCTGTGGGACTAATGCTCCGGCCTGCAGCAATAGTGAAGAGTGAGATACGGCTATGTAGTTTTATCATACCAGTGCCGTCCAAGTGCTCAACAGCGGTCCCACACCGGTGGTAGCGGTGTTCTGGATCTGCTTCCCCTTTTTGCTTTGCTCTTTGTCAGGAAGTGGGAGAAGTGTTTGGTTGGATCGAGGGTCTGTCGCACCGTCACCAACGGAGGCATAATTCTTAAAAGACGTCAGCGGAGCACCAGTAGGCCTAGCAATTAGGTAGCCACGGGTGGCTAGAGTCATAGCGAGAGGCTTAAAGGTTATAGGGTATTGGCTTCGAGGGGCTTGTGTCCCCTCTTAAACCACGGTCACCCCAAAGGGGAGACACATCAGAAGCGGGCTGATGCCAGTCATCACAGAGGGGGACAGGGGACACTTTTACTGGGAAACCGTGTTTGGCCGAGTATTCTGAGTTTTGTGAGCTAATTAATGAATTTGAGACATGGGTCATTAGGTGAATCTGATTACTCTCAACAAGTTCTACAACTTTGGTTTTGGAGTCACAAATCTTTCTAATGAAGTTATAATTGAGGCACCCGTTTGGTCGAGTATTTTGAGTTTTGCGAGCCAACTAAGCCAATTGAACTGGGGGTCATTAGACGAATCTGAGTGTCCTCAGTGAGCCCTACGACTTTGGTTTTGGAGTCACAAAACATTTGTAATGAAGTGATAACCTAGGCACCCGTTTGGTCGAGTATTTTGCATTTTGTGAGCCAACTAAGCCAATTGAGCTATGGGTCATTAGATGAATCTGAATGGCCTCAATGAGCTCTACAACTTTGGTTTTGGAGTCACAAATTTCTCTAATGAAGTTATAGCATAGGCACCCGTTTGGTCGAGTTTTTTGAGTTTTGTGAGCCAACTAGACTAGTTGAGCTATGGGTTATCAGATGAATCTGAATGCTCTCAATGAGCCCTACAACTTTGCCTCTGGCGCCACAAGACCTTTCTAACAAAGTCACAAAACCTTTCTAATGAGGTTGCCTTTTTCAGCCGGGTTTGGCCGAGTATTTTGCATCTTGTGAACCAACCAAGCTAATTGGGCTATAGGTTATTAGACGAAAATGGGAGCTTGACACAGCATCTATATCCTTGGCTTTTACCTATCACAGGTTTTTGTAGCAGCACAATTATTGTCCAGTCCAATCCCGTCGATATTGATGGCCAAGCACAGTCACCTGTCAAATGGAAGCATCGGACCGATCCCCGGGACTCAACACCACCCGATTTGGACAACCACTATATTTGTGAAAAAGGTCAGATTGGATGTCTGGCCTTCCCTGGCCTTGCTTGCTGGGTATCCCAGGACTTTCTGAAGGAAGATAACTGCGATAAATCGAGCAAGAATCATTGCCGCAATACAAAAAAAGGGGGGCGCGTGAATACGTAATGGTACAATCGATTAATAGTACAGTAATGGCCCGCTATCATGCTACTATACACACTTCCGAGTCGACAATTAGATGATTCGGGGTTGGTGGTTTCCATTTGATAGTGTCAGCACAGCAGCTCTGATAGGGAACAACTATCAGTCTAGAAGCTCTCCCAAACACAACCGGTCACCAATCCCGATGGAGAGCCATGGGAGGCCCAATTGTTCTGATGCATCCATTTCTTTTAGCATACGGTTTGCCTCCTGGACAAGCTCGGCGCCGCGTGTGGAACTTGTGCTGATCTGTTGTAGTGCTTCCATAGCGCTCTCCCGCATGCTACTTCTCTTAGCCTGGCTGGAGGAGTGTAAGCCTGACACATAACAGAAGTTTAAATTATGCTCACCGTGACAAAAGGACCAGCAGCACACATTGGTACACTTCTTGAATTCCAGCCCCTGAGCATAATTTCCAGCATAGGATAAATGACTCTTTCGATCTAACTAATGAAGTTCTTCCGGTCTGCGAGCCTCGACAGTATTTCCGGTGTCACACCAGCAGGGGGTATGGTGATATGTCCTGGGAAGATCCGTTGTAAGGCATAGAGTGCCACGGTTTGAACTTGGGAACTGTCGTGACTCAACATTCAACAGCTCCATCAAATATGATTTATGATGCAATGTATCGGCTCACTGTAAAAGAAACTCCAGTGGGCCCCGAACTCGAGGAACTATTCCGTCGATGGCCAAATCCGACTCCATGAGGTTGTAACTAGCCAGATGGCCCAGCAACGTGCAGGCTTGAACCAGCACCGGGACCTCCCCTGAGATCAAAAGCTCCGCGGCGTGGCTGAGCACATTTGCATCAGCAGCAGCCCGGGCCACAACAATAGATGCCGACACCAATTCAGCCAAAGCACAAATGGCATGCCGTTGTACGAAGCATGCCCCCTTCATAAAAGTGTCTGATTGTTTGACAAACCGGCTGGCTTGGCTTCCACCAATCTTGGTCAATGGATCCTTCGAAAGCGCTACAAGCCGCTCAAATATGCTCTGACCGAGGGATGTGACATGGATGAAAAGGGGCTTGTTATGACCAAGCCTTCCAATAGTCCAGCAAGCCGCAAGCCAGGAGAAGATGATTTCCGGACTCGAACAACTTCATGACATAAGCCAATGTGTCCTTTGTAAGGACTACAGCTCGGGCCCCTTTGGACAAATGCCCGCTTATCCGAGATAGAATATACGCCGTGAGCTCGTGTGTTGGGACCGTGTGTTCCGACCTAGTACATGCTTGTGTTAAGTTTGTCTGCAACAAGTGTAGCAACGTACGATAGTAGCGGAACAAGCCAAGGGCATAGAACACTCGCAACGACTTCGGTCATGCATACATCATGTTGGACTATGTCGGCCCAGAGTGAAGCAGGGGATTCGAGGGCGTCAATATCCATCGCTACGAGCAGTCGCGGAGCCCCGGCAAGAACCCAGAACGAACTAATGCCTGTGCCTCTCCCTCCGATGTGGCCTCAGATGATGTTCTATGCAGTAGAGTCTCAAGAATCTCCATGACCGTGTGATGCGCTACATGTTTGTAACTTGTGAACTCACCCAATCCACTTCAGGCGCTACTAACCTGGGCACCCCATAGGGCCAAATGCTCAAAGGAATTCAACTGGCCCTAAAGGCATTTTTTTGGGGGTCATATATGGGGCAGTAGGGATGTCCCACTGCAGGCATGGGATGTTCCCCCACACTACAGGTGCACCAAAATTGCCTTTTTTGGCAGGTGTGGGACTTCTCATCCGGCTGAAGGCCAGCCGGAAAAAAAAAATGCTTTTTTTGGCCTAGTTCAGGACCAATTTCATACTGTGAGACGTCCCACCAGCCATTGTTCTTGCTATAGCACAGTCCTGTGTTATGTAGGCTGTATAAAATATGTATAGTGCAGCTTGCCTTTCTCTTGGTGGTGTTAGGCCCTCCCTCGCCTCGATCCTCACTGCCCTTCCTATCCAACCTTTCACGCGGGACACCATCATCCAGTGACTCTCATATGACAGCACGGCCTCAAGCTACTCCGACCGCGACGAGGGCCACGAGCTCGACGACGTCCGCCGTGGCGCCTCTCTCGATTCGGTCTTCTCGCCTGAGCACGAGACACCACGCGCTAAGTTCACCGCGTCACCAGCGTGCACACATGCACGCACCGCGTTGGCGTCCGAGTCCTTGGCTTACGGCGGCGGCGGCGCCCAGTACCGTCGCGCAGGGCCCCCGCGTACGGAGCAGCTCGAGCCCTGGCCAGCTATGCAGCTTCCCCTCGGTACCCTGCGTCGTAAAGCGGGGGCGGTTGGTGATTTTGACCTGTTGGGACTGGGGAATGGGGAGGGCGAGGGCGAGACAGTGGATTTAGATCTTTGATTGCGGGCGTCTGGCCGCTACGATCGGTTTGCGGCAGTGCCAACTTGGCCAACACATCATTCCTCCTACGACGGTCGGGCTCTTGGATTCCATTCATCCGCTTGACTCGCCTACAGTGTTGCTCCGTTAAACCTAGATAATCACAACGGAACCGAGGTGCGTCCTCCTCAGATGCACAGTTGCTCGACACTCATTGGCACGTTAGTACATGTAGCTATACTGCAGTAGCTTACCCCGGCGCTAATCGGGGCCGCCTCCTCGACCCATAACGTTAGAGAGTCACGCCTAATGCCTGCTGAGATCGACACCACTGTCGAGGTGATATATGTGACCTACATGGACTAATTCAGCTCATAATGCTTTCCCAGAAGCAGACATCCAAACCTAAAACACATTTTCTCCCTTTGGAATTCCGAGGCACACGCATCTCGTGAATCTAATTATCGGAAATCCGCCCCCTCTCGCTCTGAGGCCATTCAATGCAACCCGGCCAGGAATCATGGGCCCGCCCAAAAAAGGGGGGATCAACGGTGTCATCCCCTTGAGTATCTTCCTCAGATCGGCTACGACGCCTGCAGCGACTCACCCGCTAGTGGGTCCCACTTGTGCTTCTTCCGCTCGCGTTGCGTCCTGTTGCGTCTGCCGGCGGAATCTCACGGTCTGGAATAGATGGTGGGATCATGACAGAGAAGGAAGTCCTGGGGGATGGCTGCCGAGACTTGGCATCTCGAGCGTCGCGCCTCCCCAGGCTCCCGCACTCCTGCCAGATCCGTCTCGATCCTCCCACGCGGCTCCTTCGCGTGTATCCCACTGTCGCATGCAGATAATATTAGGACTGACAAGCCGCTGCTGACGGAAGCAGCCGGGGAGCTCTTCCTGAGCTTGAGCCTAGCTAGCAGGGCTGCGGGAGACCCTAGTTAATTTCCTGCTGAAGAACGAGCCGGCTCAGTCAATGCTATGATTTTCTGGACGGATGGACTTGATGGCAGTGAAATTGATCCCTGGATGATGCTGAGTAAGCTTTACACTTTACCACGACCAACATGTTCCAAACAACATACTAACGACATGCGCGCCCACCACGTTTTACCTCGATCTGGAGCAAAGTGGTTCCAAAATCTTACTCCCTCACCCGGAACACAGCGGTGAATGGAACGGACTCGTTAGCAGGGGGCGGGGGGAGCATACAGCCTGTTCAGGTAACGAACAACTTGTCCTGCTCGGCGCAGCTCTTGGAACCATATCGTGCGACATGGGCTCATCGTGTAGCTGATGGACTTTCGTCTCATTTCGCCTTTGTTGAGCAGAGCAACCCATTTACGGGCTACGCAGCCTTATCGCCTCTCAAATGACCTCGTTCCGTACTTAAGCCGTCGCAGGGTCGCGCTGTCCTTTGGCTTTCCTTATCAGCCGCATAGCAGCTTTCATGCACACATTTGTTACTCAGCTCGACACGGCTCTTTACCTCGGCCCGCAAGGTGCAAAATTTATATCTGTGCTAGGATCACGTACTCAACATCTTCACGAATTCAGGCGAGACTCTGAGCGACATCGCACCATTGCCAGTTGACGATGCGATCAGCTTATCTACCGCAATCTTGGTGCCGTGTGTTGCCTTGTACTCGATGACCGTATCACTGTCAGGTCTCTTTTCAGGTAAGTAGATTCGAAACAGAGCCAAAACTACTGCATATCCTATCATGATCTCAGCTCCGGCTCTCGTTATCCAGGTGTTTAGCATACCAACTTGCACGGTCTCCGTTCCAGCGCTCGGAATATGTGCGGCAATCTTGGCGGTGGCTGCGTGCTACCTTGTTTTTTGTTTGTAGGATTTGCAGCCGTCCCTGTTTATAGTAGGTACAGGTCCCCCAGCGCGCTGTGGTGTGGCTGACAGCTCTCGCGGGATATCGGAGTTAGTTTGTAGTTGTTAGCTTGGGATCGCTGTCTTCGGCAATCACATTGGGTTTTCTCTTCCTGCTTCCACCCTCCCGCTGCGAGCCCCGCTGGTTCTTCTCCCCCAGAGAGCCCGAGTGCTCTCCAGCGCATATCGCAAACTATGACAAATGAATCCACCAGAATCCACCTCATGCTCGCGGCACAGACCCCTGTAGATTTTCATGGTGCAGCTTCTCTTCTCCGAAATTCCCCGCTTCTTAAGTCAAGCTGCATTTGTGCTGTCTCAGCAGTGACTTCTGGTTATAATAATACTCGAGCGCTTATCTTCAGCAAGTGGCTTTAGAACGCATGTAGAAGAAACATGACATCAAGTGCCGCCCAGCTGACCAACTGTCGACCAAGCGTGGTCAATTCGGCGGACTCCCACGGACGCACAAACCAGTGCGCTCTCAGTGCCGCCGGAAGAATAAATGGCTTCTAGCGAGGTAAGCTTGTCGGCGGATTTAGTGTATCAGTGCCCGCCTTGTTCGGTAATCCAGACTCTACAACGAGGCAAAACGACTGGGAGGCATGCATATCCCCAGCGTCTGTCGCCATGCGACAGAACGAAGAATAGATAGAGCGTGTGCACTGATTCTTAATCTTCCCCAGGCTCGCATGGATGACCAAGTAGCTTGGGAAGGCGGAAGTCACCGGAGGATGAGTCGGAAGATACACTGGTACTATAGCGTTCATCGCCGGTTCTACTAGTCAACGAAGAGGGGCGAGGAGCAGGACGCGCAGACCATCCACAAAAATGCCTGGATCTGCGCAGCATGAGTCGCCGTGATCAATTATCACAGCACGCACCAAGCCTTCGCATTTCCACCCTTCCGCCTGCCTATTTCAGCTCCGCCAGCGAACACCGTCGATGCTGCAAACACGTTCAACCAAAAAGGATTTCGGGTTGTCGTTATATAACGCATCAATCTCGATCACCCTTCCTTTATGGCCGGCGTGCATAAAAGAATGAGTTCCACATCTACGTCTTGCCCACAACCACGGGCAATATTTTGACGGCCCTTCGTAGTACTAGATCTAGAATTTAGATAAAAATAAGCTCAAGCTCAATCACAACTTGTACAGCCGGTGTCCCTAATAACACTGTTGAGAATTAATTTGAGCTCAGTCATACTCATTTCCGATAATTCTTTGTGACTGTCCAGAACCTCGGTCAGATAACTGTCAGGTCCGGCATAAATATCTGGAGCGCGCAGCGCCTGCTCAGATTTTACCACCCCCCGAAGATCAGTCCAAGCTATGTCCTTCTACCAATCTCCGTACAATGGCAACCAGATGGGTGGCAACTCGGTGGTTGCGCCAGGTCCACCTTCCCAAAAACAAAGCCAGGGTAGAACCATGCAAGTAACGGTACGGGGCAGCATTTCCTGGAGGCTCATTAGCGCATTAATACTGATTGGTTTAGGTCAATCTTGTGGCCGTGAGTCGAATTGACGGACGTCCCAGTGTACCACCTCTTAACCGCGTACCACGCGCCTGCAGAACCAAAGCGTTGAAGTGCGGCTCAACGCGGACTCCCCATGGATCATGGGTTTAGTGTTGGCCGTTTTGACGATGGCAGAGCGAGTAAGTCCTCATTCTCGCCCGACTTCAGACCGTGACCTCCTCCAGAACTTTGGGGTGCAATATGAGATCCGCTACCAGACTGGTAATCACACACACAAGCATGTTTCCTGCGAACTCTCCCAATATCCGAGTGCCCCAGTGAAAACGTGTCTGTTGATTTAGAAAAGATGCATAGGGTCGGATAATTTGTACATTACATATCTCCAGGTCACAGGCGCTCCGTCTTGTCTCTATCTAGTTTAGTTCGCAGTCAGGGGAATATCGATCAAGATTAGGCGTACCCGAGCATAGCGCTCACGGCTCCCAAAGTAATTGAATGTGATAATTGTGCAACACGCGCTGCGGATGAAACGAGGCTTTCGGTATGTAGGTCGTTGCGACCTCTCCTGGGATTTCGTCTAGTGGAACGTGCTGCTATAATTGCATTCGGTCTGGAGCACGCCGGACATCCAGCTTTTGTGCGGCAGCGTGGCGCTCCTCTTAGCGCCGTTGATACATCCACGTTGTAGATGTACCCAGAAAAGTGACACGCTATAAGCGACCGTCCCGAGTTCTGCCGGTGCGTGGCAGCTCTGCTGTTTCTTTGTGACGTTAAAGCTTAACTTTAGGAGTTCCGCAACGGCCTGTTGACCCCACCTTCGACGCAGCAAGGGCAAGGTAAGCTTCGCATGCCCGTTGCTCCCGTCCTTCACCGCAGTTAACTTCCTATTTATATAGGCCCACCACGCCAACCAGCTCGCCCTCACGGCCCATTGGCAGAGGGTGAGCATGCTCAAAGTCCGTGTTTCATTTGCTGTGTCTTCCCTTGATTCACTAGAAAATCTAGACCAGGCACTTTTTACACCTCCTCAAACTAACACGGCTGCGCGCGTGGAACAGCTGAATGGCGTCAACATACAGGGAGCTGTTCAGGGACCACCAGATCAACGAGGTCCAGCTGGGCGAGGCGGTCGAGGAGGTGGTCGAGGGCAGGGAGGTCAAACACGACAGCCGGCTGCGCAGCAAGGGAACGTACCCCAGAATTGTGAGTGATTAGTTGCCATCCCGCAAGCAGATATTGATACTTGCTATAGCGCAGCCGCGGCGGCGAGCCCCTTGGCGTTATGAACTGTTCATGGCAGCGTGCTGTGAATACCAAGACCCTGCGTGCACCTATTGCGGTGCTCTGCACTGGGCCGCTGAGGCGACTAAGTCGTCAGGGGCACGACCCGAGTTTGGCATGTGCTGTAACCATGGCAAGGTCGTACTGCCGGAGCTTCCTGAACCCCCGCAGCTGCTTCGACGGCTCCTGGTAGCCGCTGATACTCAGGCGACCGAGTTCCGTACCCATATCACTCAATATAATGCTGCTTTAGTGTTTACCTCTCTTGGGGTCAATGACGACAAAGCCATCAATCAGCAAGGTCGGAGCGGGTGGGTCTTCCGCATCCTCGGGAACCTTTATCACTTGTCGGGTGCTCTCACTGCTCCTGAGGGAGTTGCACCATCATACTCCCAGCTTTATATCTATGACCCGTCTGTAGCCCTGCAGCAACGCATGCACAGGAACAGCGCTCTGCACCGCGACACATTGCAGGCTCTGCCGGAGATGCTCCTGCAATCTCACCCATACACGGCTAAATATAAGCAAGCGTACGAGATCCTCAGTGAAGACAATGCCAGAGTCCAGGATGCGGAAGTCCATCTTCGAGTCGTTCCAGGTCAAGACAAGCGCAGATATAACCTCCCCACTGCGGATGAGGTTGCCGTTATCCTCCCCGGTGAAGGAGGAGGTGGTGTCAATGGGCGCGACATAATCCTTTGTACCCGCTTGCCGGACCAGTCTCCCCTGCTCAGAATCTCTGATCGCCGTCCAGCCTATGCTACATTGTTCTTTGTTCTGCTTTTCCCTCAGGGAGAACACGGATGGTATCCAGATCTCCGGTTGAACGAGCCTGAGAAAAGAGATCCTGGCAGGCTCACTCAGTCACGCTACTACGCTTACAGGATCTCACCGCAAGCTGACGAGTTTTCAACAGTTCTTCGGGGCGGTCGACTGTTTCAGCCATATCTGGTTGATGGTTATGCCTCTGTAGACCAAAACCGGCTCAGCTACTTACGCCACAATCAAAAAAATCTCCGTGCATCTCTGTACAACGGTCTGGAAGATGCTATTTCCAACCGCGACGACAATGTTGATCTCGAGGAGTTGGGAAGGTGTTTGATCCTTCCTTCATCGTATATCGGGGGTCCGCGTCATATGCAACAGAGGTATCAATACGCCATGGCGATAGCCAGATATTTCCGCAAAGTTGACCTTTTCATTACGGTTACGGCAAATCCGCGCTGGGCTGAGGTCACGGTGGAGTTTCTACCTGGCAAGACTTTGTTTGATCGCCCGGATTTGGTTGCACGGGTCTTCGAGTTGAAGAAACAAGACATTATAGAGGAGATACAGAAATATGGGATATTCGGGGAATGTGCTGCCTATGTTTACACCATTGAATTCCAGAAACGAGGGCTGCTGCACATGCATATGCTTATTTTTCTTCAACGTCCATTCAAGCTGCTCAACCCCGAGGTGATCTCATGAGTTGTTCCTATATTTGCGAAAGTTTATCCCTTCTGCAGGATGTCGATTCAATCATCTGGGCATGATGGCCAGACCCACAAACCCAGCCTTTGTTATTTGAAACCGTACAAAGCTGTATGGTTCATGGGCCCTGTGGTGTGTTCAATGTTCGTGCTCCCTGCATGGAGAACGGGAGATGTACCAAGTACTATCCGAAACCTTTTCAAGAGGTTACATCCATGAACGTTGACGGCTACCCCCTGTATCAAAGAGAACAGGATGGACGTACCTATAAAGTTGGGAGCCACATGGTCGATAACTCATGGATTGTACCGTATTCCCCTTACCTCTCGGCTCGCTATAACTGCCACATTAACGTCGAGTGTGCAGCTACTATCAGATCTATCAAGTACCCATTCAAGTACATCAACAAGGGCGGTGACCGTGCGGCTCTGCAGATGGATCTGGACGAAATTAAGTCCTACGTTGATGGGTGATACCTTGGTCCATCCGAGGCAGCCTGGAGAATATTTCATTTTGATATGCACAATCAAACTCCGAACGTCGTCCGCCTGCCAGTTCATCTTGAAGGACAGCACATGGTTACCTTTGACCCTGGGGAAGATCCGGATGAAGTCGTTGAACGTGCGAAAAGCGAAGTCACCAAACTCAAGGCCTTCTTCGTTGCAAACCAGGATGAAGGACTCTTGGGAGCGGAAGCACGGAAACACACGTATCAAGAATTCCCACAATATTTTGCTTGGAAAAACAAACCACAGCCACACTGGGGTATCCGTAAGAAAAGGTGGGCGCTTGAGCGGATGTATTTTGTCTCCCCAACTGCAGGGGAGCGGTTTTATCTTCGCACCTTGCTCTCCATTGTAAAAGGCCCATGATCTCACGACGATCTCTATACTTATGAAGGTCAGAACAATTTTGTCTATAGGCAACAAAACTGATCATTTTCAGGTATCCGCTATCCGACATACCGCCAGGCTTGCCTCGCTAGAGGAATCCTGCAAGATGATGGGGAATGGCGGCTCTGTCTGTCGGAAGCTGTCAAAATGCAGACAGGTGAACGGTTACGCCACCTGTTTGCGACTCTGCTTCTGTTTTGCGACCCCCGCTGAGCCACGCAAATTATGGGAAGAATTCCGCTCCCATATCTGTGACGATCTTGGATGAAGGCTTCAGCGGATGGGCCGTGAAAACCCGACAGAAGATGATGCATTTGACTATGGTCTCTTTCTGATGGATAGGATTCTAAAAGCATCCAGCCGGACTCTGGCAGACTTTGAGATGCCGACCCCGCAGATTGACTGGAGTTTGCAGGCTGAGAATCCACTCATTGCCAAGCAGCTTGACTACGATCAGGATCAAGAGCGTGCATTGGCAGAGGTCAGTGTTAGAAAAATGAATGTTGAACAGCGGGATGCATTTGACCGGATTGTCACATCGGTTGAACAGAAGCTTGGCAAGGGTTTTTTTCTAAGCGGTTCCGGCGGAACAGGGAAGACGTTTGTATACACTGTGGTTGCTCACCAGCTCCGAGGTCAATCAAAGATTGTCCTTTGTGTTGGGTCGGGAATCTCGGCTTTACTTCTCCCCGGTGGGCGAACTGCACATTCAATGTTCAAAATTCCCATTGACGTGTTAACGGATGAATCAACCTTGCTATCTGGGACGAGGCCATGATGCATAATCGCCGATGCCATGAAGCTGTTGACCACACCTTCCGGGATGCGGAGGTCAACACCAACATACTTCACAGACTGGCCTTGAGCTTTGTTGATCGATATTGCGAATGCGAGGCGAGCGGGGAATTGCAGGCGGGAGATGTGGAATGCGAAGTTGTTTGTGTTTCCCGATGGTGTCAGCTTTACTTGAGGGATAAATTCAATCTTGCCGTTATGGTCTCCACCCAGAATCTCGACTTCTAGGACACCTTCTGACATTCGGCGAACGACCATTCTAGTGCCGTTGCACAGCCCTCGACTTGGTCCAAGGTTACGGATGAGAATCAGCGGGCATCCAGGCTTCAGTGTCAGCTCTCCAGGGGGGAGGCCAGCTGCGTCTAGCGAACGAACTTCAACGGAGGTATTCTACGGGGATTGCATCATTCACCTCCGGATCGTCAGCCCCTGCCTCGGTGATGATCTTGTCAGCGCTGATGAAGGTCCTGGCTTCGCCCGTCATCCTGTCTAAGACTGTTTCATTGAGCCCAGAAACATCAGTGTTTCGTGCAGCCAGAATGGTGCGCTCTAGAAAATAGTTTGGCAGCGAAGTTGGGCCATCAATCCCTGGATAGATGAACTCGATAAGTGAGTCGGGACTCCTCTGCACCATGTCAGCTGGGAGGTCAACAGTTCCATCTGCCCAAAGGTTCCGGCCATACCCAATGTCCAACAGCCAGCTCGCAAACTCGGACTCCTCGGGACCCACATCCAGACGCATGTTCTGCATCTCGAGGTGCTGCCACAGGTATGACCGCTGTAAGCAGGTATCAAGAATTTCCTCCTGTGTCCCTTTCGGCACAACAGGAAGTGTTTGCTTGGGGTCCGCACCAAAGACCATGGTTTTCCCTCCGTATGGCCGATCTATTCCACAGATATCGACAACTGTATGTGGCGCTTTCACGAGCAACATCACGCCGTCGTGTCAAGGTTTTACTGCCGGAAAGATCACGCAAGAACAAGACACTCAATGTTGTATTCCCTCAGATCTTCCAGTAGCTCATACGGAGTATGCATAGATAGTATTGCAGCAGGTTACGAAGCACTATAGGCGAGTATCGAATAGAAAGAGTTTTGATTGACAATCAATGTGGTCTGCAATGCGAGTGTCAGCTGCCGTGGTGTAACACAATGTAACACAAGTATGTGGACATGGCCACTGCCTCTCTTCTGCATTTCGAAGATGCCCTTTGGGCGCTGGTTCCCTCCCTTCTGCACGGCATCTGAGTTCGCGGGCTGTTACTTCATCAATCCAAACATATATCTTCGACAGGCTGCGGCTACTTGCATTCATGTTCTTGCTCTGGTCTGGAACAGTCAAAACAGGATCTTTTGGATGGTCACCCGCCTTTGAAGCATCAAGTCAATATTCTCTAACTGCTTGAAGGATAATGAAGTTGATAACTTAGGCACCCGTTTGGTCGAGTATTTTGCAGTTTGTGAGCCAACTAAGCCAATTGAGCTATGGGTTATTGGATGAATCTGAATGGCCTCAATGCGCTCTACAACTTTGGTTTTGGAGTCACAAATTCTTCAGATGAAGTCATAGCATAGGCACCCGTTTGGTCGAGTTTTTTGAGTTTTGTGAGCCAACTAGACTAGTTGAGCTATGGGTTATTAGATGAATCTGAATGCTCTCAACGGTGGCCAAGCACAGCCACCTGTCAAATGGAAGCATCTGACCGATCCCCGGGACTCAACACCACCCAATTTGGACAACCACTATATTTGTGAAAAAGGTCAGATTGGATGTCTGGCCTTCCCTGGCCTTGCTTGCTGGGTATCCCAGCCACTATTCAACGAACTCATGAGGAATTGACACTGCAATGAATTGCCAGAGGCTTTGCTTTCAAGATTTAGCATTCCTCTACTGACTTGCAGATGATGGACTATGCCCAGTATCAGTACAAGTAGAAGCACAAATAAAGGGTGTATAGTAAGTACATTATGATGCTAGCCTCTGAAAGGGAGAGATACAAGCCAGCATCATCAGCACCATCTTCAGTGTTGTTATTGTTTGACTGAAAATGCTGGCCATTCTGTGGGCTGGGCTGGTATAGATGAGGCCCAGGGATCTAGAAGAGACCTAATCTATCTCAGGATTGCCCCCTGAGAGGCTTGATAAGCTGTTTACCACTAATTTGACCAAAGTTCAAATTTGGTGTGAGTTGCTTGTTTTCATCAAATACAAGTGCTGGAGGGGTCCAGCACCAGATTGGAGTGTCTCAAGGACCTCCCAAGACATCTGAGACAGTTGGTCACACATTTGATAGTTGAGGTCCTTGGACACTGGTGAACGGGAAAAGTGGTCTGAGTTGTGTGTAGGAATATGTGCATATTCTTGCAATCCATGGTCGAGTTTGATGCAGAAAAATATATCATTTTTTTGGCTCGATCAAATCTCATAAATCTGAAATATGTTGTAGGTGGATATCATCCTAGGTTAGAAAAAAATTGAGGACCCATCATAGACAGTATTCACTACCCAGTGCTCTTTTTGATGGGTAGAGTATGGATATCGGATTTTTCGGCCGAAGATTTCCGAAGCCCTTCACGGCCACATTGAAGTCAGACGAACTTGACCTCATTAGAAAAATTTGTGACTCCAAAACCAAAGTTGTAGGGCTTGTTGGGAGCAGTTAGATTCATCTAATAACATATGGCTCAATCGGCTTAGTTGGCTCACAAAACACAAAATACTCGACCAAACGGGTGCCTCACATATGACTTTATTGAAAGGTTTTGTGACTCCAAAACTGAAATTGTAGAGCTTGTTGAGAGCACTCAGATTCATCTAATAACCTATAGCTCAATCGGCTTAGTTGGCTCACAAAATGCAAAATACTCGACCAAACGGGTGCCTCAGTAATAACTTTATCAGAAGGATTTGTGACTACAGAACCCAAGTTGTAGATGTTGTTGAGAGCACTCAGATTCATCTAATAACCTATAGCTCAAGTTGTCTAGTTGGCTCACAAAACACAAGATACTTGACCAAATGTGGTTCAAAAATGTAGTCTCATTAGATTGGTTTGTGACTTCATTGAGAAATGTTCTGACCCCAAGCACCAGGTTGTAGGGCCCATTGGGACCATCCAGAATCATCTAATAACCGATAGCTCAACTGGTCTAGTTGGTTCACAAAACACAAAATAGTCGGCCAAACCCGGTTCAAAAATGAACCTCATTAGAAAGGTTTTGTGGCTTTATTAGAAAGGCCTTGTGGCGCCAGAGGCAAAGTTGTAGGGCTCATTGAGAGCATTCAGATTCATCTGATAACCCATAGCTCAACTAGTCTAGTTGGCTCACAAAACTCGAAAAACTCGCAAACGGGTGCCTATGCTATAGCTTCATCAGAAAAATTTGTGACTCCAAAACCAGAGTTGTAGACACACGGACGGATTAGATGAAAACGGCCGCCGTTTCTTTATTATATACTTCTACAATAATGGTACATAAATGGGTCTAGAAAATGTGTGAAATAAAAAAGGGCCTGATTCTTACCTTATATGGGAGCAATCCCAACGGATATTGGGCCACCTGATATCTGCTGATATGTGCAAAAACGGGTAGGGATCAGGCCCAAATAGTGGATAACCGGCCTGATCCCTACCTGTTTTTGCACATATCAGCTGGCCCGATATCTGTTGGGATTGCTCCCATATAAGGTAAGAATCGGGCTCTTTTTTATTTCACACATTTTCTAGACCCATTTATGTACCATTATTGTAGAAGTATATAATAAAGAAACGGCGGCCGTTTTCGTCTGATCCGTCCGTGTGAGAGCTCATAGAAGCCATTCAGATCCATCTAATAACCCATAGCTCAACTAGCTTAGTTCAGTCACAAAACTCAAAAAACTCGACCAAACGGGTGCCTATGCTATAGCTTCATCAGAAAAATTTGTGACTCCAAAACCAGAGTTGTAGAGCTCATAGAAGCCATTCAGATTCATCTAATAACCCATAGCTCAACTAGCTTAGTTGGCTCACAAAACTCAAAAAACTCGACCAAACGGGTGCCTATGCTATAACTTCATCAGAAAAATTTGTGACTCCAAAACCAAAGTTGTAGAGCTCATTGAGGCCATTCAGATTCATCTAATGACCCCTAGTTCAATTGGCTTAGTTGGCTCACAAAACTCAAAATACTCGACCAAACGGGTGCCTCAATTATAACTTTATTGGAAAAATTTGTGACTCCAAAACCAAAGTTGTAGAGCTCATTGAGGCCATTCAGATTCATCCAATGACCCATAGCTCAATTGGCTTAGTTGGCTCACAAAATGCAAAATACTCGACCAAACGGGTGCCTCAATTATAACTTCATTAGAAAATTTGTGACTCCAAAACCAAAGTTGTAGAACTTGTTGAGAGTAATCAGATTCATCTAATGACCCATATCTCAAATTCATTAGTTAGCTCACAAAACTCAGGATACTCAGCCAAACACGGTTTACAAGTAAAAGTGTCCCCTGTTCCCCTCTGTGATGACTGTGCACTGCCACATGCCCCATCAACCCGCATCAGCCCGCCTCTGATGTGTCACCCCTTTGGGGTGACCGTGGTTTAAGAGGGGACACAAGCCCCTCGAAGCTGAAAAGGGGACATGTCCCCCCCTGCGATGATTGTGCACTGCCACATGTCGCATCAGGCCGCATCAGCCCGCCACTGATGCGTCTCCCCCTCTGGGTGACGGTGCACGCGGTTTAAGGGGGGACACCTCTGCAGCGGCCAGAGACAGAGCTGAAAAAGGTCCCCTGTCCCCCCTCCGCAATGATTTTGCACAGCCACCCCGCCTCTGATGCGCCCGTCCCTCCCGAGCTCATGGTTTGCAAGGAAATGGGGGGACTCTGTACCCCCTACCATTTTGAAGGTGTCAAGGTGTGAAAACTCATTTTTCGTCCACCCTAAAGTCCCCCCCCAGCCCCCCACCGGGCATTGAAGCGTGGAGCGGATCTCCTTTACATCGCCTCTCCTTAGAGGGAACATGTCCCCTATGAGACCCCTCTAACAGGAGGGATTATGTGGGAAATACAGGTGGCGGCCTCAGGCTCCTTGGACGCGGACCATGGTGTGGATTTGATGTTGACCTTTTTCCCCCGGCCTGACCACCTATCTTGATCCTCCAGCGCGTATTCGATGGGGTCCTCTCTTCGGTGCACGGGAGGGCTCGGAGGGGATAATAGTTGCCTCTGGGCCCGCCACGGTAAACATGCAATGCAAGCTCTGCAGATGCACTCTGTTTGTCAAGCCGACTGCAGTCACAGTCTGCGGGCACGTATTTTGCAACAAGTGCAGGCTCTCTCTCGTCCCTCCATTTCTATCTAGCTTACTCCCCCACCAGGTGTATCTCGCACTACATTAAAGAAAAGGTGCAATGTCCCCAGTGTGCTGCTACTGCGCTGCTCTATTGTCTCCTCCCACTCCACTTTGAAACTTAAACGGTGGGAAGACTCCTCAATCCATAGTGCTTTTACTCTGCTCCTTGTTGTATGCGCACTGTTTGAAAACCCTGGACCAACCGCACTTCCTCTAGCTATCTCTCTCCCCACTATATCGGCTCGGATATCGCTGTATCTCACTCCCTATTGTTTTTTGCAACTTTGTTTCCGTTTCCATTCCTTACACTGCCATGATGATTATGAGAAAATGCTTCTGTGGATCCAGTTACGCCATTCATCTAATAGAAGCTATCAGATTCAGCCGCCGTACCAATTAATTGTTTGGCCCTGATGGAGCTTCTGGTTCTCGCAGGGTTGGACACCACTTCGGAACTGCATGTTGGTCTTCTTCCGTCCTCTTGTATCGATTGATATCCAGGCCTCCGCCGAGGTTCAGCCGGTGCAAACGAGCGAGGGCCCCAGGCGAATCCTGCCCATCCGAATTACGTTACATCCAAAATTCAACCCGTGATATTTCGTTATGTAGTCTAAGTCTTGCAGCGCCAGATACGGAATCGAGCAAGGAGAAAAAGAAAAGATATTCCATTGTGAGTCAGTTTGAACCGTGAAGTCGTGCATGCGTACATCTAACCACCTCACAAGTATTTTAAATCCCAGATACGCCCATTACTTCACCTCCTCCGCATGCACCTCCTTTTCTGCGACTTCCTTGCGCTTGCGCGCCTCGGGTCTGCGCGTCGCAGCAGCGGACTTGCGCCAAAACAGCTTAACTACAGGTGGAGGCCGCAGATAATTCTGCGAAGGAGGAGGTGGACGACTGGGGCGAGAGCGTGGTGCTGTGCTTGTAGCTACCAGCGGAGTGTGTGCTCGTTCCTGCGGCGGTGAACTTAGCTGCACTCTGGGTGGCCGGCCTGCAAGATAATTCATGTTTTAGTGCGGTGATGAAAGGACACACTGGGGGAGCGTACTTTGACCACATAATGTCGTCTCCGGGATGCTTGATGGACGAAGCAGGCACAGAAGACCAGGGAGCTAACTTCAACACAAATAAGCTCCTCGATCAAACTGCATACAGATAAACGGGGTGAGAAGTACCAACCTGCCAATCAGGGTGAAAAGCGAAATCCTGGTCCAGTTGTCGCAGGGGACTCGGGATCGAACGGTCGAAACTACGGGGAGTAGTTGCCTCCTGCGTAGTTGGATGATTTAAAATCACGTAATACAACCAACACTCTTACCCTATAACCAGGACATGCTGTGGGACTAATGCTCCGGCCTGCAGCAATAGTGAAGAGTGAGATACGGCTATGTAGTTTTATCATACCAGTGCCGTCCAAGTGCTCAACAGCGGTCCCACACCGGTGGTAGCGGTGTTCTGGATCTGCTTCCCCTTTTTGCTTTGCTCTTTGTCAGGAAGTGGGAGAAGTGTTTGGTTGGATCGAGGGTCTGTCGCACCGTCACCAACGGAGGCATAATTCTTAAAAGACGTCAGCGGAGCACCAGTAGGCCTAGCAATTAGGTAGCCACGGGTGGCTAGAGTCATAGCGAGAGGCTTAAAGGTTATAGGGTATTGGCTTCGAGGGGCTTGTGTCCCCTCTTAAACCACGGTCACCCCAAAGGGGAGACACATCAGAAGCGGGCTGATGCCAGTCATCACAGAGGGGGACAGGGGACACTTTTACTGGGAAACCGTGTTTGGCCGAGTATTCTGAGTTTTGTGAGCTAATTAATGAATTTGAGACATGGGTCATTAGGTGAATCTGATTACTCTCAACAAGTTCTACAACTTTGGTTTTGGAGTCACAAATCTTTCTAATGAAGTTATAATTGAGGCACCCGTTTGGTCGAGTATTTTGAGTTTTGCGAGCCAACTAAGCCAATTGAACTGGGGGTCATTAGACGAATCTGAGTGTCCTCAGTGAGCCCTACGACTTTGGTTTTGGAGTCACAAAACATTTGTAATGAAGTGATAACCTAGGCACCCGTTTGGTCGAGTATTTTGCATTTTGTGAGCCAACTAAGCCAATTGAGCTATGGGTCATTAGATGAATCTGAATGGCCTCAATGAGCTCTACAACTTTGGTTTTGGAGTCACAAATTTCTCTAATGAAGTTATAGCATAGGCACCCGTTTGGTCGAGTTTTTTGAGTTTTGTGAGCCAACTAGACTAGTTGAGCTATGGGTTATCAGATGAATCTGAATGCTCTCAATGAGCCCTACAACTTTGCCTCTGGCGCCACAAGACCTTTCTAACAAAGTCACAAAACCTTTCTAATGAGGTTGCCTTTTTCAGCCGGGTTTGGCCGAGTATTTTGCATCTTGTGAACCAACCAAGCTAATTGGGCTATAGGTTATTAGACGAAAATGGGAGCTTGACACAGCATCTATATCCTTGGCTTTTACCTATCACAGGTTTTTGTAGCAGCACAATTATTGTCCAGTCCAATCCCGTCGATATTGATGGCCAAGCACAGTCACCTGTCAAATGGAAGCATCGGACCGATCCCCGGGACTCAACACCACCCGATTTGGACAACCACTATATTTGTGAAAAAGGTCAGATTGGATGTCTGGCCTTCCCTGGCCTTGCTTGCTGGGTATCCCAGGACTTTCTGAAGGAAGATAACTGCGATAAATCGAGCAAGAATCATTGCCGCAATACAAAAAAAGGGGGGCGCGTGAATACGTAATGGTACAATCGATTAATAGTACAGTAATGGCCCGCTATCATGCTACTATACACACTTCCGAGTCGACAATTAGATGATTCGGGGTTGGTGGTTTCCATTTGATAGTGTCAGCACAGCAGCTCTGATAGGGAACAACTATCAGTCTAGAAGCTCTCCCAAACACAACCGGTCACCAATCCCGATGGAGAGCCATGGGAGGCCCAATTGTTCTGATGCATCCATTTCTTTTAGCATACGGTTTGCCTCCTGGACAAGCTCGGCGCCGCGTGTGGAACTTGTGCTGATCTGTTGTAGTGCTTCCATAGCGCTCTCCCGCATGCTACTTCTCTTAGCCTGGCTGGAGGAGTGTAAGCCTGACACATAACAGAAGTTTAAATTATGCTCACCGTGACAAAAGGACCAGCAGCACACATTGGTACACTTCTTGAATTCCAGCCCCTGAGCATAATTTCCAGCATAGGATAAATGACTCTTTCGATCTAACTAATGAAGTTCTTCCGGTCTGCGAGCCTCGACAGTATTTCCGGTGTCACACCAGCAGGGGGTATGGTGATATGTCCTGGGAAGATCCGTTGTAAGGCATAGAGTGCCACGGTTTGAACTTGGGAACTGTCGTGACTCAACATTCAACAGCTCCATCAAATATGATTTATGATGCAATGTATCGGCTCACTGTAAAAGAAACTCCAGTGGGCCCCGAACTCGAGGAACTATTCCGTCGATGGCCAAATCCGACTCCATGAGGTTGTAACTAGCCAGATGGCCCAGCAACGTGCAGGCTTGAACCAGCACCGGGACCTCCCCTGAGATCAAAAGCTCCGCGGCGTGGCTGAGCACATTTGCATCAGCAGCAGCCCGGGCCACAACAATAGATGCCGACACCAATTCAGCCAAAGCGCAAATGGCATGCCGTTGTACGAAGCATGCCCCCTTCATAAAAGTGTCTGATTGTTTGACAAACCGGCTGGCTTGGCTTCCACCAATCTTGGTCAATGGATCCTTCGAAAGCGCTACAAGCCGCTCAAATATGCTCTGACCGAGGGATGTGACATGGATGAAAAGGGGCTTGTTATGACCAAGCCTTCCAATAGTCCAGCAAGCCGCAAGCCAGGAGAAGATGATTTCCGGACTCGAACAACTTCATGACATAAGCCAATGTGTCCTTTGTAAGGACTACAGCTCGGGCCCCTTTGGACAAATGCCCGCTTATCCGAGATAGAATATACGCCGTGAGCTCGTGTGTTGGGACCGTGTGTTCCGACCTAGTACATGCTTGTGTTAAGTTTGTCTGCAACAAGTGTAGCAACGTACGATAGTAGCGGAACAAGCCAAGGGCATAGAACACTCGCAACGACTTCGGTCATGCATACATCATGTTGGACTATGTCGGCCCAGAGTGAAGCAGGGGATTCGAGGGCGTCAATATCCATCGCTACGAGCAGTCGCGGAGCCCCGGCAAGAACCCAGAACGAACTAATGCCTGTGCCTCTCCCTCCGATGTGGCCTCAGATGATGTTCTATGCAGTAGAGTCTCAAGAATCTCCATGACCGTGTGATGCGCTACATGTTTGTAACTTGTGAACTCACCCAATCCACTTCAGGCGCTACTAACCTGGGCACCCCATAGGGCCAAATGCTCAAAGGAATTCAACTGGCCCTAAAGGCATTTTTTTGGGGGTCATATATGGGGCAGTAGGGATGTCCCACTGCAGGCATGGGATGTTCCCCCACACTACAGGTGCACCAAAATTGCCTTTTTTGGCAGGTGTGGGACTTCTCATCCGGCTGAAGGCCAGCCGGAAAAAAAAAATGCTTTTTTTGGCCTAGTTCAGGACCAATTTCATACTGTGAGACGTCCCACCAGCCATTGTTCTTGCTATAGCACAGTCCTGTGTTATGTAGGCTGTATAAAATATGTATAGTGCAGCTTGCCTTTCTCTTGGTGGTGTTAGGCCCTCCCTCGCCTCGATCCTCACTGCCCTTCCTATCCAACCTTTCACGCGGGACACCATCATCCAGTGACTCTCATATGACAGCACGGCCTCAAGCTACTCCGACCGCGACGAGGGCCACGAGCTCGACGACGTCCGCCGTGGCGCCTCTCTCGATTCGGTCTTCTCGCCTGAGCACGAGACACCACGCGCTAAGTTCACCGCGTCACCAGCGTGCACACATGCACGCACCGCGTTGGCGTCCGAGTCCTTGGCTTACGGCGGCGGCGGCGCCCAGTACCGTCGCGCAGGGCCCCCGCGTACGGAGCAGCTCGAGCCCTGGCCAGCTATGCAGCTTCCCCTCGGTACCCTGCGTCGTAAAGCGGGGGCGGTTGGTGATTTTGACCTGTTGGGACTGGGGAATGGGGAGGGCGAGGGCGAGACAGTGGATTTAGATCTTTGATTGCGGGCGTCTGGCCGCTACGATCGGTTTGCGGCAGTGCCAACTTGGCCAACACATCATTCCTCCTACGACGGTCGGGCTCTTGGATTCCATTCATCCGCTTGACTCGCCTACAGTGTTGCTCCGTTAAACCTAGATAATCACAACGGAACCGAGGTGCGTCCTCCTCAGATGCACAGTTGCTCGACACTCATTGGCACGTTAGTACATGTAGCTATACTGCAGTAGCTTACCCCGGCGCTAATCGGGGCCGCCTCCTCGACCCATAACGTTAGAGAGTCACGCCTAATGCCTGCTGAGATCGACACCACTGTCGAGGTGATATATGTGACCTACATGGACTAATTCAGCTCATAATGCTTTCCCAGAAGCAGACATCCAAACCTAAAACACATTTTCTCCCTTTGGAATTCCGAGGCACACGCATCTCGTGAATCTAATTATCGGAAATCCGCCCCCTCTCGCTCTGAGGCCATTCAATGCAACCCGGCCAGGAATCATGGGCCCGCCCAAAAAAGGGGGGATCAACGGTGTCATCCCCTTGAGTATCTTCCTCAGATCGGCTACGACGCCTGCAGCGACTCACCCGCTAGTGGGTCCCACTTGTGCTTCTTCCGCTCGCGTTGCGTCCTGTTGCGTCTGCCGGCGGAATCTCACGGTCTGGAATAGATGGTGGGATCATGACAGAGAAGGAAGTCCTGGGGGATGGTTGCCGAGACTTGGCATCTCGAGCGTCGCGCCTCCCCAGGCTCCCGCACTCCTGCCAGATCCGTCTCGATCCTCCCACGCGGCTCCTTCGCGTGTATCCCACTGTCGCATGCAGATAATATTAGGACTGACAAGCCGCTGCTGACGGAAGCAGCCGGGGAGCTCTTCCTGAGCTTGAGCCTAGCTAGCAGGGCTGCGGGAGACCCTAGTTAATTTCCTGCTGAAGAACGAGCCGGCTCAGTCAATGCTATGATTTTCTGGACGGATGGACTTGATGGCAGTGAAATTGATCCCTGGATGATGCTGAGTAAGCTTTACACTTTACCACGACCAACATGTTCCAAACAACATACTAACGACATGCGCGCCCACCACGTTTTACCTCGATCTGGAGCAAAGTGGTTCCAAAATCTTACTCCCTCACCCGGAACACAGCGGTGAATGGAACGGACTCGTTAGCAGGGGGCGGGGGGAGCATACAGCCTGTTCAGGTAACGAACAACTTGTCCTGCTCGGCGCAGCTCTTGGAACCATATCGTGCGACATGGGCTCATCGTGTAGCTGATGGACTTTCGTCTCATTTCGCCTTTGTTGAGCAGAGCAACCCATTTACGGGCTACGCAGCCTTATCGCCTCTCAAATGACCTCGTTCCGTACTTAAGCCGTCGCAGGGTCGCGCTGTCCTTTGGCTTTCCTTATCAGCCGCATAGCAGCTTTCATGCACACATTTGTTACTCAGCTCGACACGGCTCTTTACCTCGGCCCGCAAGGTGCAAAATTTATATCTGTGCTAGGATCACGTACTCAACATCTTCACGAATTCAGGCGAGACTCTGAGCGACATCGCACCATTGCCAGTTGACGATGCGATCAGCTTATCTACCGCAATCTTGGTGCCGTGTGTTGCCTTGTACTCGATGACCGTATCACTGTCAGGTCTCTTTTCAGGTAAGTAGATTCGAAACAGAGCCAAAACTACTGCATATCCTATCATGATCTCAGCTCCGGCTCTCGTTATCCAGGTGTTTAGCATACCAACTTGCACGGTCTCCGTTCCAGCGCTCGGAATATGTGCGGCAATCTTGGCGGTGGCTGCGTGCTACCTTGTTTTTTGTTTGTAGGATTTGCAGCCGTCCCTGTTTATAGTAGGTACAGGTCCCGTGGTGTGGCTGACAGCTCTCGCGGGATATCGGAGTTAGTTTGTAGTTGTTAGCTTGGGATCGCTGTCTTCGGCAATCACATTGGGTTTTCTCTTCCTGCTTCCACCCTCCCGCTGCGAGCCCCGCTGGTTCTTCTCCCCCAGAGAGCCCGAGTGCTCTCCAGCGCATATCGCAAACTATGACAAATGAATCCACCAGAATCCACCTCATGCTCGCGGCACAGACCCCTGTAGATTTTCATGGTGCAGCTTCTCTTCTCCGAAATTCCCCGCTTCTTAAGTCAAGCTGCATTTGTGCTGTCTCAGCAGTGACTTCTGGTTATAATAATACTCGAGCGCTTATCTTCAGCAAGTGGCTTTAGAACGCATGTAGAAGAAACATGACATCAAGTGCCGCCCAGCTGACCAACTGTCGACCAAGCGTGGTCAATTCGGCGGACTCCCACGGACGCACAAACCAGTGCGCTCTCAGTGCCGCCGGAAGAATAAATGGCTTCTAGCGAGGTAAGCTTGTCGGCGGATTTAGTGTATCAGTGCCCGCCTTGTTCGGTAATCCAGACTCTACAACGAGGCAAAACGACTGGGAGGCATGCATATCCCCAGCGTCTGTCGCCATGCGACAGAACGAAGAATAGATAGAGCGTGTGCACTGATTCTTAATCTTCCCCAGGCTCGCATGGATGACCAAGTAGCTTGGGAAGGCGGAAGTCACCGGAGGATGAGTCGGAAGATACACTGGTACTATAGCGTTCATCGCCGGTTCTACTAGTCAACGAAGAGGGGCGAGGAGCAGGACGCGCAGACCATCCACAAAAATGCCTGGATCTGCGCAGCATGAGTCGCCGTGATCAATTATCACAGCACGCACCAAGTCTTCGCATTTCCACCCTTCCGCCTGCCTATTTCAGCTCCGCCGGCGAACACCGTCGATGCCGCAAACACGTTCAACCAAAAAGGATTTCGGGTTGTCGTTATATAACGCATCAATCTCGATCACCCTTCCTTTATGGCCGGCGTGCATAAAAGAATGAGTTCCACATCTACGTCTTGCCCACAACCACGGGCAATATTTTGACGGCCCTTCGTAGTACTAGATCTAGAATTTAGATAAAAATAAGCTCAAGCTCAATCACAACTTGTACAGCCAGTGTCCCTAATAACACTGTTGAGAATTAATTTGAGCTCAGTCATACTCATTTCCGATAATTCTTTGTGACTGTCCAGAACCTCGGTCAGATAACTGTCAGGTCCGGCATAAATATCTGGAGCGCGCAGCGCCTGCTCAGATTTTACCACCCCCCGAAGATCAGTCCAAGCTATGTCCTTCTACCAATCTCCGTACAATGGCAACCAGATGGGTGGCAACTCGGTGGTTGCGCCAGGTCCACCTTCCCAAAAACAAAGCCAGGGTAGAACCATGCAAGTAACGGTACGGGGCAGCATTTCCTGGAGGCTCATTAGCGCATTAATACTGATTGGTTTAGGTCAATCTTGTGGCCGTGAGTCGAATTGACGGACGTCCCAGTGTACCACCTCTTAACCGCGTACCACGCGCCTGCAGAACCAAAGCGTTGAAGTGCGGCTCAACGCGGACTCCCCATGGATCATGGGTTTAGTGTTGGCCGTTTTGACGATGGCAGAGCGAGTAAGTCCTCATTCTCGCCCGACTTCAGACCGTGACCTCCTCCAGAACTTTGGGGTGCAATATGAGATCCGCTACCAGACTGGTAATCACACACACAAGCATGTTTCCTGCGAACTCTCCCAATATCCGAGTGCCCCAGTGAAAAAGTGTCTGTTGATTTAGAAAAGATGCATAGGGTCGGATAATTTGTACATTACATATCTCCAGGTCACAGGCGCTCCGTCTTGTCTGTATCTAGTTTAGTTCGCAGTCAGGGGAATATCGATCAAGATTAGGCGTACCCGAGCATAGCGCTCACGGCTCCCAAAGTAATTGAATGTGATAATTGTGCAACACGCGCTGCGGATGAAACGAGGCTTTCGGTATGTAGGTCGTTGCGACCTCTCCTGGGATTTCGTCTAGTGGAACGTGCTGCTATAATTGCATTCGGTCTGGAGCACGCCGGACATCCAGCTTTTGTGCGGCAGCGTGGCGCTCCTCTTAGCGCCGTTGATACATCCACGTTGTAGATGTACCCAGAAAAGTGACACGCTATAAGCGACCGTCCCGAGTTCTGCCGGTGCGTGGCAGCTCTGCTGTTTCTTTGTGACGTTAAAGCTTAACTTTAGGAGTTCCGCAACGGCCTGTTGACCCCACCTTCGACGCAGCAAGGGCAAGGTAAGCTTCGCATGCCCGTTGCTCCCGTCCTTCACCGCAGTTAACTTCCTATTTATATAGGCCCACCACGCCAACCAGCTCGCCCTCACGGCCCATTGGCAGAGGGTGAGCATGCTCAAAGTCCGTGTTTCATTTGCTGTGTCTTCCCTTGATTCACTAGAAAATCTAGACCAGGCACTTTTTACACCTCCTCAAACTAACACGGCTGCGCGCGTGGAACAGCTGAATGGCGTCAACATACAGGGAGCTGTTCAGGGACCACCAGATCAACGAGGTCCAGCTGGGCGAGGCGGTCGAGGAGGTGGTCGAGGGCAGGGAGGTCAAACACGACAGCCGGCTGCGCAGCAAGGGAACGTACCCCAGAATTGTGAGTGATTAGTTGCCATCCCGCAAGCAGATATTGATACTTGCTATAGCGCAGCCGCGGCGGCGAGCCCCTTGGCGTTATGAACTGTTCATGGCAGCGTGCTGTGAATACCAAGACCCTGCGTGCACCTATTGCGGTGCTCTGCACTGGGCCGCTGAGGCGACTAAGTCGTCAGGGGCACGACCCGAGTTTGGCATGTGCTGTAACCATGGCAAGGTCGTACTGCCGGAGCTTCCTGAACCCCCGCAGCTGCTTCGACGGCTCCTGGTAGCCGCTGATACTCAGGCGACCGAGTTCCGTACCCATATCACTCAATATAATGCTGCTTTAGTGTTTACCTCTCTTGGGGTCAATGACGACAAAGCCATCAATCAGCAAGGTCGGAGCGGGTGGGTCTTCCGCATCCTCGGGAACCTTTATCACTTGTCGGGTGCTCTCACTGCTCCTGAGGGAGTTGCACCATCATACTCCCAGCTTTATATCTATGACCCGTCTGTAGCCCTGCAGCAACGCATGCACAGGAACAGCGCTCTGCACCGCGACACATTGCAGGCTCTGCCGGAGATGCTCCTGCAATCTCACCCATACACGGCTAAATATAAGCAAGCGTACGAGATCCTCAGTGAAGACAATGCCAGAGTCCAGGATGCGGAAGTCCATCTTCGAGTCGTTCCAGGTCAAGACAAGCGCAGATATAACCTCCCCACTGCGGATGAGGTTGCCGCTATCCTCCCCGGTGAAGGAGGAGGTGGTGTCAATGGGCGCGACATAATCCTTTGTACCCGCTTGCCGGACCAGTCTCCCCTGCTCAGAATCTCTGATCGCCGTCCAGCCTATGCTACATTGTTCTTTGTTCTGCTTTTCCCTCAGGGAGAACACGGATGGTATCCAGATCTCCGGTTGAACGAGCCTGAGAAAAGAGATCCTGGCAGGCTCACTCAGTCACGCTACTACGCTTACAGGATCTCACCGCAAGCTGACGAGTTTTCAACAGTTCTTCGGGGCGGTCGACTGTTTCAGCCATATCTGGTTGATGGTTATGCCTCTGTAGACCAAAACCGGCTCAGCTACTTACGCCACAATCAAAAAAATCTCCGTGCATCTCTGTACAACGGTCTGGAAGATGCTATTTCCAACCGCGACGACAATGTTGATCTCGAGGAGTTGGGAAGGTGTTTGATCCTTCCTTCATCGTATATCGGGGGTCCGCGTCATATGCAACAGAGGTATCAATACGCCATGGCGATAGCCAGATATTTCCGCAAAGTTGACCTTTTCATTACGGTTACGGCAAATCCGCGCTGGGCTGAGGTCACGGTGGAGTTTCTACCGGGCAAGACTTTGTTTGATCGCCCGGATTTGGTTGCACGGGTCTTCGAGTTGAAGAAACAAGACATTATAGAGGAGATACAGAAATATGGGATATTCGGGGAATGTGCTGCCTATGTTTACACCATTGAATTCCAGAAACGAGGGCTGCTGCACATGCATATGCTTATTTTTCTTCAACGTCCATTCAAGCTGCTCAACCCCGAGGTGATCTCATGAGTTGTTCCTATATTTGCGAAAGTTTATCCCTTCTGCAGGATGTCGATTCAATCATCTGGGCATGATGGCCAGACCCACAAACCCAGCCTTTGTTATTTGAAACCGTACAAAGCTGTATGGTTCATGGGCCCTGTGGTGTGTTCAATGTTCGTGCTCCCTGCATGGAGAACGGGAGATGTACCAAGTACTATCCGAAACCTTTTCAAGAGGTTACATCCATGAACGTTGACGGCTACCCCCTGTATCAAAGAGAACAGGATGGACGTACCTATAAAGTTGGGAGCCACATGGTCGATAACTCATGGATTGTACCGTATTCCCCTTACCTCTCGGCTCGCTATAACTGCCACATTAACGTCGAGTGTGCAGCTACTATCAGATCTATCAAGTACCCATTCAAGTACATCAACAAGGGCGGTGACCGTGCGGCTCTGCAGATGGATCTGGACGAAATTAAGTCCTACGTTGATGGGTGATACCTTGGTCCATCCGAGGCAGCCTGGAGAATATTTCATTTTGATATGCACAATCAAACTCCGAACGTCGTCCGCCTGCCAGTTCATCTTGAAGGACAGCACATGGTTACCTTTGACCCTGGGGAAGATCCGGATGAAGTCGTTGAACGTGCGAAAAGCGAAGTCACCAAACTCAAGGCCTTCTTCGTTGCAAACCAGGATGAAGGACTCTTGGGAGCGGAAGCACGGAAACACACGTATCAAGAATTCCCACAATATTTTGCTTGGAAAAACAAACCACAGCCACACTGGGGTATCCGTAAGAAAAGGTGGGCGCTTGAGCGGATGTATTTTGTCTCCCCAACTGCAGGGGAGCGGTTTTATCTTCGCACCTTGCTCTCCATTGTAAAAGGCCCATGATCTCACGACGATCTCTATACTTATGAAGGTCAGAACAATTTTGTCTATAGGCAACAAAACTGATCATTTTCAGGTATCCGCTATCCGACATACCGCCAGGCTTGCCTCGCTAGAGGAATCCTGCAAGATGATGGGGAATGGCGGCTCTGTCTGTCGGAAGCTGTCAAAATGCAGACAGGTGAACGGTTACGCCACCTGTTTGCGACTCTGCTTCTGTTTTGCGACCCCCGCTGAGCCACGCAAATTATGGGAAGAATTCCGCTCCCATATCTGTGACGATCTTGGATGAAGGCTTCAGCGGATGGGCCGTGAAAACCCGACAGAAGATGATGCATTTGACTATGGTCTCTTTCTGATGGATAGGATTCTAAAAGCATCCAGCCGGACTCTGGCAGACTTTGAGATGCCGACCCCGCAGATTGACTGGAGTTTGCAGGCTGAGAATCCACTCATTGCCAAGCAGCTTGACTACGATCAGGATCAAGAGCGTGCATTGGCAGAGGTCAGTGTTAGAAAAATGAATGTTGAACAGCGGGATGCATTTGACCGGATTGTCACATCGGTTGAACAGAAGCTTGGCAAGGGTTTTTTTCTAAGCGGTTCCGGCGGAACAGGGAAGACGTTTGTATACACTGTGGTTGCTCACCAGCTCCGAGGTCAATCAAAGATTGTCCTTTGTGTTGGGTCGGGAATCTCGGCTTTACTTCTCCCCGGTGGGCGAACTGCACATTCAATGTTCAAAATTCCCATTGACGTGTTAACGGATGAATCAACCTTGCTATCTGGGACGAGGCCATGATGCATAATCGCCGATGCCATGAAGCTGTTGACCACACCTTCCGGGATGCGGAGGTCAACACCAACATACTTCACAGACTGGCCTTGAGCTTTGTTGATCGATATTGCGAATGCGAGGCGAGCGGGGAATTGCAGGCGGGAGATGTGGAATGCGAAGTTGTTTGTGTTTCCCGATGGTGTCAGCTTTACTTGAGGGATAAATTCAATCTTGCCGTTATGGTCTCCACCCAGAATCTCGACTTCTAGGACACCTTCTGACATTCGGCGAACGACCATTCTAGTGCCGTTGCACAGCCCTCGACTTGGTCCAAGGTTACGGATGAGAATCAGCGGGCATCCAGGCTTCAGTGTCAGCTCTCCAGGGGGGAGGCCAGCTGCGTCTAGCGAACGAACTTCAACGGAGGTATTCTACGGGGATTGCATCATTCACCTCCGGATCGTCAGCCCCTGCCTCGGTGATGATCTTGTCAGCGCTGATGAAGGTCCTGGCTTCGCCCGTCATCCTGTCTAAGACTGTTTCATTGAGCCCAGAAACATCAGTGTTTCGTGCAGCCAGAATGGTGCGCTCTAGAAAATAGTTTGGCAGCGAAGTTGGGCCATCAATCCCTGGATAGATGAACTCGATAAGTGAGTCGGGACTCCTCTGCACCATGTCAGCTGGGAGGTCAACAGTTCCATCTGCCCAAAGGTTCCGGCCATACCCAATGTCCAACAGCCAGCTCGCAAACTCGGACTCCTCGGGACCCACATCCAGACGCATGTTCTGCATCTCGAGGTGCTGCCACAGGTATGACCGCTGTAAGCAGGTATCAAGAATTTCCTCCTGTGTCCCTTTCGGCACAACAGGAAGTGTTTGCTTGGGGTCCGCACCAAAGACCATGGTTTTCCCTCCGTATGGCCGATCTATTCCACAGATATCGACAACTGTATGTGGCGCTTTCACGAGCAACATCACGCCGTCGTGTCAAGGTTTTACTGCCGGAAAGATCACGCAAGAACAAGACACTCAATGTTGTATTCCCTCAGATCTTCCAGTAGCTCATACGGAGTATGCATAGATAGTATTGCAGCAGGTTACGAAGCACTATAGGCGAGTATCGAATAGAAAGAGTTTTGATTGACAATCAATGTGGTCTGCAATGCGAGTGTCAGCTGCCGTGGTGTAACACAATGTAACACAAGTATGTGGACATGGCCACTGCCTCTCTTCTGCATTTCGAAGATGCCCTTTGGGCGCTGGTTCCCTCCCTTCTGCACGGCATCTGAGTTCGCGGGCTGTTACTTCATCAATCCAAACATATATCTTCGACAGGCTGCGGCTACTTGCATTCATGTTCTTGCTCTGGTCTGGAACAGTCAAAACAGGATCTTTTGGATGGTCACCCGCCTTTGAAGCATCAAGTCAATATTCTCTAACTGCTTGAAGGATAATGAAGTTGATAACTTAGGCACCCGTTTGGTCGAGTATTTTGCAGTTTGTGAGCCAACTAAGCCAATTGAGCTATGGGTTATTGGATGAATCTGAATGGCCTCAATGCGCTCTACAACTTTGGTTTTGGAGTCACAAATTCTTCAGATGAAGTCATAGCATAGGCACCCGTTTGGTCGAGTTTTTTGAGTTTTGTGAGCCAACTAGACTAGTTGAGCTATGGGTTATTAGATGAATCTGAATGCTCTCAACGGTGGCCAAGCACAGCCACCTGTCAAATGGAAGCATCTGACCGATCCCCGGGACTCAACACCACCCGATTTGGACAACCACTATATTTGTGAAAAAGGTCAGATTGGATGTCTGGCCTTCCCTGGCCTTGCTTGCTGGGTATCCCAGGACTTTCTGAAGGAAGATAACTGCGATAAATCGAGCAAGAATCATTGCCGCAATACAAAAAAAGGGGGGCGCGTGAATACGTAATGGTACAATCGATTAATAGTACAGTAATGGCCCGCTATCATGCTACTATACACACTTCCGAGTCGACAATTAGATGATTCGGGGTTGGTGGTTTCCATTTGATAGTGTCAGCACAGCAGCTCTGATAGGGAACAACTATCAGTCTAGAAGCTCTCCCAAACACAACCGGTCACCAATCCCGATGGAGAGCCATGGGAGGCCCAATTGTTCTGATGCATCCATTTCTTTTAGCATACGGTTTGCCTCCTGGACAAGCTCGGCGCCGCGTGTGGAACTTGTGCTGATCTGTTGTAGTGCTTCCATAGCGCTCTCCCGCATGCTACTTCTCTTAGCCTGGCTGGAGGAGTGTAAGCCTGACACATAACAGAAGTTTAAATTATGCTCACCGTGACAAAAGGACCAGCAGCACACATTGGTACACTTCTTGAATTCCAGCCCCTGAGCATAATTTCCAGCATAGGATAAATGACTCTTTCGATCTAACTAATGAAGTTCTTCCGGTCTGCGAGCCTCGACAGTATTTCCGGTGTCACACCAGCAGGGGGTATGGTGATATGTCCTGGGAAGATCCGTTGTAAGGCATAGAGTGCCACGGTTTGAACTTGGGAACTGTCGTGACTCAACATTCAACAGCTCCATCAAATATGATTTATGATGCAATGTATCGGCTCACTGTAAAAGAAACTCCAGTGGGCCCCGAACTCGAGGAACTATTCCGTCGATGGCCAAATCCGACTCCATGAGGTTGTAACTAGCCAGATGGCCCAGCAACGTGCAGGCTTGAACCAGCACCGGGACCTCCCCTGAGATCAAAAGCTCCGCGGCGTGGCTGAGCACATTTGCATCAGCAGCAGCCCGGGCCACAACAATAGATGCCGACACCAATTCAGCCAAAGCGCAAATGGCATGCCGTTGTACGAAGCATGCCCCCTTCATAAAAGTGTCTGATTGTTTGACAAACCGGCTGGCTTGGCTTCCACCAATCTTGGTCAATGGATCCTTCGAAAGCGCTACAAGCCGCTCAAATATGCTCTGACCGAGGGATGTGACATGGATGAAAAGGGGCTTGTTATGACCAAGCCTTCCAATAGTCCAGCAAGCCGCAAGCCAGGAGAAGATGATTTCCGGACTCGAACAACTTCATGACATAAGCCAATGTGTCCTTTGTAAGGACTACAGCTCGGGCCCCTTTGGACAAATGCCCGCTTATCCGAGATAGAATATACGCCGTGAGCTCGTGTGTTGGGACCGTGTGTTCCGACCTAGTACATGCTTGTGTTAAGTTTGTCTGCAACAAGTGTAGCAACGTACGATAGTAGCGGAACAAGCCAAGGGCATAGAACACTCGCAACGACTTCGGTCATGCATACATCATGTTGGACTATGTCGGCCCAGAGTGAAGCAGGGGATTCGAGGGCGTCAATATCCATCGCTACGAGCAGTCGCGGAGCCCCGGCAAGAACCCAGAACGAACTAATGCCTGTGCCTCTCCCTCCGATGTGGCCTCAGATGATGTTCTATGCAGTAGAGTCTCAAGAATCTCCATGACCGTGTGATGCGCTACATGTTTGTAACTTGTGAACTCACCCAATCCACTTCAGGCGCTACTAACCTGGGCACCCCATAGGGCCAAATGCTCAAAGGAATTCAACTGGCCCTAAAGGCATTTTTTTGGGGGTCATATATGGGGCAGTAGGGATGTCCCACTGCAGGCATGGGATGTTCCCCCACACTACAGGTGCACCAAAATTGCCTTTTTTGGCAGGTGTGGGACTTCTCATCCGGCTGAAGGCCAGCCGGAAAAAAAAAATGCTTTTTTTGGCCTAGTTCAGGACCAATTTCATACTGTGAGACGTCCCACCAGCCATTGTTCTTGCTATAGCACAGTCCTGTGTTATGTAGGCTGTATAAAATATGTATAGTGCAGCTTGCCTTTCTCTTGGTGGTGTTAGGCCCTCCCTCGCCTCGATCCTCACTGCCCTTCCTATCCAACCTTTCACGCGGGACACCATCATCCAGTGACTCTCATATGACAGCACGGCCTCAAGCTACTCCGACCGCGACGAGGGCCACGAGCTCGACGACGTCCGCCGTGGCGCCTCTCTCGATTCGGTCTTCTCGCCTGAGCACGAGACACCACGCGCTAAGTTCACCGCGTCACCAGCGTGCACACATGCACGCACCGCGTTGGCGTCCGAGTCCTTGGCTTACGGCGGCGGCGGCGCCCAGTACCGTCGCGCAGGGCCCCCGCGTACGGAGCAGCTCGAGCCCTGGCCAGCTATGCAGCTTCCCCTCGGTACCCTGCGTCGTAAAGCGGGGGCGGTTGGTGATTTTGACCTGTTGGGACTGGGGAATGGGGAGGGCGAGGGCGAGACAGTGGATTTAGATCTTTGATTGCGGGCGTCTGGCCGCTACGATCGGTTTGCGGCAGTGCCAACTTGGCCAACACATCATTCCTCCTACGACGGTCGGGCTCTTGGATTCCATTCATCCGCTTGACTCGCCTACAGTGTTGCTCCGTTAAACCTAGATAATCACAACGGTGATAAGCAGGCAGAATGCCCAGCCGTGTAAACACACAAAATCACCTCTTTGAGGCATACACTCCTCCCCAGGGCTATCATGACTCCGCATGATGAGCTATCAGGCTATAATATGCCGAACTACCAAGGAGATACTACCCTATCCACTCTGTGACTGATGGTTGAAGTCTTGGGATTTTGGCTTTCCATGCATACTTCACCAAGTATGGTTTGGCTTGTATAAAGTACGCGACGCGACGGATCACGTGATCTGATCGGATATTCCCGAGCATCGGCTGATGTCGGACTGTACCGGACTGTTCTTAAGTCATCTTGATGACACTAGTTGAAATAGGAGTCTAAAGAGATTGGGCTGTAATGAAGTGACCAACCAACCTATATGGGAGATTGGGGTATCGATAGGAAGCTACGATTAAGGCGAAGCTATTCCGAGGTACTAGAGTGTAAAGGGGAGAACTGTACAGAAGCTATTCAGTGCACAACTTGTGTAACAGGAGACTTTGGTTGGAACTGTAACTTAGGAATCTGGTCGACATTAAGGAGAAATGGCCAGCCAATAGCATTAAGACTCGCTTGTACCTGACCCTTCTCATCAGCTTAGTCATAGATTAGTAGTTTTAGTATATATAGACAGCACTTTGTAGAGTTTTGCCAGTGAATGCCGGCCTGAGATCTGTGGCTGGACCCCTGTGAAGGGGCCCAGTTGCAGTTCTAAGGCAGGATTGTACTCTGGTGGACTTGGGATCACAATGTTATATTTTGACTTGTTGGAATATTGCTGTTGATTGTTGGAGTTCAGACTGAAGTTGTGTGGGCCTCTGTGGTCCTGAGTACGATTATGTGTGGGCCTCTGTGGTCCTGAGTTCGGCGGGCTTCTGTAGTCCAGAGTCAGATAAAGACTCAACCAAAACCTTGGCCTCGTGCCGTTAAACTTGCCAAACAAAAGCTGATGAAGCTATAAATCTACACACACAACTTGTGCTCGCGTCCGCGTTCAATTGACCTAAGTCAATTCGTGAACTGAAGCCATGTACAAAATTGTCTAGAGAGTTCCTCTTTGGAGAAACAATCTTGCAGTATAACATACAAACTATAAAGTCGTCTCGACCTCGGTCTCCTTTAGACCTACACTTGTGTCTAAAAAGACCCGATCTCGTCAGGAGTTACTTTGGTGCAGTAAAAGAGGTGTTTAATGAATTGAGTCCAGGTTTCCGGGGGTTGTGCTAGAGTGCATCTGTTTAGTCAGAGGACGATAGTGCGATAACTTGGTTGGTTGGGTTTTAGTTTGTTTTGCGCTTGCACGCATAGTCCCTGAGCAACCGTTTCATCTGGAGCCCACCGCGAGGGGGGCCGAAGTTGGGATAACTTTGTGTTGTACTGCATGAATTTCCTTAGAAATTTCTGGCAGAAGTACTGGTGTAAAGAACATGAAGGTCATTCGGACCGAGTACAACCCGTCAGGCCCTTCTGTCCGTTCACACAGAAGAAAATACCAGGCCCTCTGTCCGTTCACACAGATACCCGTCAGGCCCTCTGTCTGCTTAAACAGAAACCCTCCATCTTCCTTGAGACTCTGGCACGAAGTCCCTAGAATTGGAGTTGAACTATGCACTGCCATTTCCACTTGTTAAATTTGTGGAAAACAGGACAGAGTTCTGGTCTGTCCAGAGATCTTCGGACTCTGGGCACCCCTGTTGGAATGTTCGTTCAAATTGTGCTTGTACAATAAGCATATGGATGGGCAGGAAAACACAGCTATTGAGGCAACTCTCAAGACTTGGGGATGAAACAAGTCTTGTACAAGTCTCAATAGTGTTCATTATACAAGAGAAGTTCAACTGCATCTAGAGAGTCCCAAGAAGACTTTCTATTTGTGGTTGAATTTCGCTTGAATCTTGTACAGTTTTGGCTAGCATTGCAATGGTGTTTAAAATATAACAGAGTTCCTGGTGGTTTTGACCCCAACTCTCACATATGTGACCGCATTTCATGGCAAGTAGAGCAGGCTGAACAAGTCTGAAAGTGAAGACCAACTCTCCCAAGAGTGGTGTCCTATCTTTTGGCCCAAAATTTATTGATGATTTGATTTGGGGCAACCTCACAAGTCATTATCAATAGATTAAAAACTTCAAAGTCCTTTGTGGTCTTGCCCTGGAAGGCCTCATTGATTTGAACTTCGGACTCTGGAACAATGAGAGACATGAATGCCCAGTTCTGGTGCTTCTCCTCCCAAAAACTCCATTGGAAACTTAATATCTGTGAAGCAGAATTGAGCTACCTTGTATACCCTAGAGCTGCATGCCCAGTCCGAACTTTGCATCCAGCAAAGTGTCAATTGGCTTGAAGTCTCATTATACCATTAAAACTTGGAAAAACCACATAAAAATTATTATTTTTCTGGCTTTCTTCATAAACTGCACTTTTTCTTTTGGACTCTGGCAGTCCAGATATTTGATTCCTCAGAGGAGAATGTAACAGAAAGTACGATGTGATACTGAGGCACTCTTCCAGAAAGCGAAATTTAAACCATCCAAATTAGATGTGTTTAATTTCAGCTTTGGAGAAATTTTTGCCTGCTCTTGTATGATGATTTGCTGTATAAGTGAACTTGGCTGAGATTTAATTTGGATTCATCAGGACGAAATGATGATGAATTGAAGCTGGGACTGGTTTTCTTTTGGCAAAACTGTAACAGAATTCGGAGATTAAATTGGATGAGGTTGCCCAGAGCTTCAACAGTATTGTTGTTGTAATAAGGACCCAAGTTATACTTCGAGTTTGAAAGTCCAGAGTGAACTTGGTAATGATAAAATGTGCAGTATTGATCTTGGCTTTTAACAGAGCCCTAAGATTAATTCTGCCGCACTGTACCTTGTAATCTTTGGATGACTGGGGACAGTCAGCATTTAATAATGGGGGAGGGGAGCCAGTCAAATTTCGGAATCTCAGTCCAGATTTCGAGTTTTGAGTGTGCTATACCTTAGAAAGTAGATCTGACTTGTCAGTATGTAAGGTGTTCGCTCAGTCAACTTTGAACCTGTGCTCCTAGAGCTGCTGGCTTGATCCAGCTTCTTTGGACAGATGTGCAATAATGACACAGTCATGGGAAATGCCGCCCCACATTCTTAGGCTAAGAACATGAAAACAGGTCTAATCCTAAGATGTACGAAGGTCAGAAAAATATGGGGACCAAAATATACCTCTAGTAGCGGAGAAAAAGCTTGACTGGGGACAGTCAAAAGTAAATAAAGGGGGAGATGATAAGTCGTATAAATGCACGCACTTTTTGCGATTTGCAGCGCACATCTAGGACTAGCACATCTCCGTGTGGCTAGTTTAAACAGGATTATCATCCACCAACCCAGGAGGCCTAGGAATATCCACTCTGTGAAGTAAGGTTGAAGCCCCAGGCCTACACCCCTTAGAACCTGTACGAAGTTTTTCGGTGTTTAGCCCTAAAATGTGATGCATGCTTGTGCTCCAAGTGCTGCTGTCTTGATCTGGATTTGCATGTAAAGTGTGTTGGCTGAGGCTGTAGAGTGTGGTTGCAGTACAGAGGTAGAGGATCCTTGGTTGGGCTTTCATATACTGTGTTACACAGCCAGGATACCTTGGAGAGTAGCAGTCTCTGTTGACAGTGCTCTGTGATTCAATGACTGTTGAAGTCTCCTTGGAATTCCATACACAGAATTTAGTTTCTGTGTTGGTAGCTGTAGTGATTGGCCTTGTGAAAAAGTTCAATTCTTAAAGGCAGGCAGTTCTGTTTGAGTTTCTGGAAAGAACCTCGGACAAGTCCAGCTGGTCCAAGAGCAATTTGAGTTGAACAAAGGACAAGGTGTATTGCAGGGTTCACTAGTTGAAGTTGAGTCTGTGAAGACTACTTTGACCAAGTACAGGGGTTCGTACCTTGGGACATATTGTTGAATCAGAGGTCTTTACCCGATCCTTTGATCTGATAAGTCTAGAATGTGACTGGCGAAAGCACAGGTTCACAAGTAAAGTGGAGAAGATCACCGGATGTATGCAATCTCGGAATCAGAGTTGATTTTTTTCTCAGAGATCGGATTGCATCCACTGCATTGAGGTCTTGTTGTAAGGGACTGGTTCCAAATCAGGATCTCAGTCAAGCAGTGTCGACTTGCTTAAAACAAAGTCAAACTGGTACTTGGAGAAAACAAATGTGGGGCTATTTTCTCAGGGAAGAAAAATACCACTTGTAGCAGAGAAACAGGTTGACTGGGGACAGTCAATATTAAAGAAATGGGGAGATGATAAGCAGGCAGAATGCCCAGCTGTGTAAACACACAAAATCACCTCTTTGAGGCATACACTCCTCCCCAGGGCTATCATGACTCCGCATGATGAGCTATCAGGCTATAATATGCCGAACTACCAAGGAGATACTACCCTATCCACTCTGTGACTGATGGTTGAAGTCTTGGGATTTTGGCTTTCCATGCATACTTCACCAAGTATGGTTTGGCTTGTATAAAGTACGCGACGCGACGGATCACGTGATCTGATCGGATATTCCCGAGCATCGGCTGATGTCGGACTGTACCGGACTGTTCTTAAGTCATCTTGATGACACTAGTTGAAATAGGAGTCTAAAGAGATTGGGCTGTAATGAAGTGACCAACCAACCTATATGGGAGATTGGGGTATCGATAGGAAGCTACGATTAGGGCGAAGCTATTCCGAGGTACTAGAGTGTAAAGGGGAGAACTGTACAGAAGCTATTCAGTGCACAACTTGTGTAACAGGAGACTTTGGTTGGAACTGTAACTTAGGAATCTGGTCGACATTAAGGAGAAATGGCCAGCCAATAGCATTAAGACTCGCTTGTACCTGACCCTTCTCATCAGCTTAGTCATAGATTAGTAGTTTTAGTATATATAGACAGCACTTTGTAGAGTTTTGCCAGTGAATGCCGGCCTGAGATCTGTGGCTGGACCCCTGTGAAGGGGTCCAGTTGCAGTTCTAAGGCAGGATTGTACTCTGGTGGACTTGGGATCACAATGTTATATTTTGACTTGTTGGAATATTGCTGTTGATTGTTGGAGTTCAGACTGAAGTTGTGTGGGCCTCTGTGGTCCTGAGTACGATTATGTGTGGGCCTCTGTGGTCCTGAGTTCGGCGGGCTTCTGTAGTCCAGAGTCAGATAAGGACTCAACCAAAAACCTTGGCCTCGTGCCGTTAAACTTGCCAAACAAAAGCTGATGAAGCTATAAATCTACACACACAACTTGTGCTCGCGTCCGCGTTCAATTGACCTAAGTCAATTCGTGAACTGAAGCCATGTACAAAATTGTCTAGAGAGTTCCTCTTTGGAGAAACAATCTTGCAGTATAACATACAAATATAAAGTCGTCTCGACCTCGGTCTCCTTTAGACCTACACTTGTGTCTAAAAAGACCCGATCTCGTCAGGAGTTACTTTGGTGCAGTAAAAGAGGTGTTTAATGAATTGAGTCCAGGTTTCCAGGGGTTGTGCTAGAGTGCATCTGTTTAGTCAGAGGACGATAGTGCGATAACTTGGTTGGTTGGGTTTTAGTTTGTTTTGCGCTTGCACACATAGTCCCTGAGCAACCGTTTCAACGGAACCGAGGTGCGTCCTCCTCAGATGCACAGTTGCTCGACACTCATTGGCACGTTAGTACATGTAGCTATACTGCAGTAGCTTACCCCGGCGCTAATCGGGGCCGCCTCCTCGACCCATAACGTTAGAGAGTCACGCCTAATGCCTGCTGAGATCGACACCACTGTCGAGGTGATATATGTGACCTACATGGACTAATTCAGCTCATAATGCTTTCCCAGAAGCAGACATCCAAACCTAAAACACATTTTCTCCCTTTGGAATTCCGAGGCACACGCATCTCGTGAATCTAATTATCGGAAATCCGCCCCCTCTCGCTCTGAGGCCATTCAATGCAACCCGGCCAGGAATCATGGGCCCGCCCAAAAAAGGGGGGATCAACGGTGTCATCCCCTTGAGTATCTTCCTCAGATCGGCTACGACGCCTGCAGCGACTCACCCGCTAGTGGGTCCCACTTGTGCTTCTTCCGCTCGCGTTGCGTCCTGTTGCGTCTGCCGGCGGAATCTCACGGTCTGGAATAGATGGTGGGATCATGACAGAGAAGGAAGTCCTGGGGGATGGCTGCCGAGACTTGGCATCTCGAGCGTCGCGCCTCCCCAGGCTCCCGCACTCCTGCCAGATCCGTCTCGATCCTCCCACGCGGCTCCTTCGCGTGTATCCCACTGTCGCATGCAGATAATATTAGGACTGACACACCCTATGAGCCCACAATAATACATTACCTTGTGGGGCAGACCTAAACTTGTAATGCGTCCAATTACGGGTGCCCCGTTTTGGATTAGGCCCGGCCACAGCGGCATCACTGCACCCGTCGGCATCTCTCTCAACGTGCGACGCTGCCCTGCCGTGTCCCCCAGGCTCGGCAACCCCTGGTCACACCATTGCCATCACATGACACATCCCACCCGATGAAAGATTCGAATTTGAATTCCAAGAAATAAGAGAATAAACACTGCTGCCCCTACCCTGTAACGGAACGGCTCCCCGCGCGTGTACGTGCCACCCCTCCCATTGCTCTGCTAGTCGTCAAACCCATCACCACCCATAATGAGCTCCTCTCTGTCGCTGTCGTATCCGAAGACGTCGGCGTCCTCTTCCTCCTGCCCTTCCCCCTCTACGTCGTCGCCCGCCATCCATCCGGCCTCCCTGTCCTCCAGCTCTTGAGCCCGCTCGCGCGCTGCATCCGCCTCCATGTTTGCGACCGCTGATGGGATGAAGCGGGCCTTCTTCTTGCCCCGCACCACCTTCGGCGACATCCACACCATCTCCCCGCGCGCCTTGAGGTCGCGGTACATTGCCGCTTGACGCGTGGCGTAAGCAATTGCCCCCTCTGCCTCTGCACGTGGGAGCACGCCTACTGGCACTGCGGCAGCGCGTGCGTCCCACTTGGCCGCCTCGTATTCGAACGAGACGCCGACCCTCCGGTACTCCTCGTTCAGAAGCTCCACCTCCTCGCCCCACCGTCTCGTACGTGCATAAGCCTTTGACCATTCCACACGAAGCGCTGCGAGGTCATATAAGCGTCGAGGGCCAAAGTTCTAAATGGGACCCACCGACCTTCCTCGAGGTCCTCGTCCGTGCCCGATGTTCCTGCAGTCGCCCAAATCCACGAGACCTGGCGCTGATTCTCAGGCACCGTTGCGTCGCCTACTTCCTCGTCCTCCCAATCCATACCCTCGTCCTCCTCCGCCGGCAGCAGGCCCTGCGCCCTGAGCTCATCGACCTTCTTGCGACGACGCGCAGATTGAGCTTTACGCTGTTTTGCCTTCCTTTTCAGATCTTGCTCGTCCTGCATGCAGCGGATGTCGTCCCTCCGCAGTAATCGCCAGCCGACCTTCGCTGCGTCGCCGCCCCTAAGTCGCCTGATCGCTTCCCAAGCGCATTGATACTTCTCTGAGCTGAGTCGTACTTTGCTCTCGTTGCGCGTCACAATCGTCCGCGCCCTGGTGTTGGGCCCCTGATGGCGCGTCTGGTACTTCTTGTAGGTCAGTAGCCGGGACTTGACGTGCAGTTTGGCGCGCAAGGCAGGCAGCGCCGTCCGGCACTGCGCGTCGCGCAGGAGACCCTCCATGTCGCTCAGACCAGGGGCGCAGCAGCTGCGCTCAGCCTCTGACAGCGCTGAGGGGAGGAGAAGCGGGACGTCTTCCGCGAGCGTGGTCTCAGGTATGTTGAGCTTGGCCAGCGCTTGGAACGCGGAGGGCATATAGGTCTTCTGCAGTTTACGGAAGCGGATAATAGATCTGTTGAGCTTGATTCGCAGGCGCTTCATACTTATGCGCATCGCCGTTGTCCCAGCCTTCTTCAATTCCGCATGCACCCGCACGCGACGCCTGTGTATCAAGTCAGCATATCAATAAACACCCTGCAGAAAAGCAACGCACTGCTCGCCCTCCAAATCGAGACCCGCCGCGATGAACGCACTGGGGCTCACATCATGAAGAACCGGCACCCCGCGCGCTGCTTCCGCAGCATCGTCCTCTGCAAACTGGAGCCGCACATCCGCCTCGGTGAGCCCTGCGAGTGGGGCCATCATAAGTAAGGTCGCCGTGGCAATGGACAAGCCGTGTGCGTACCCGTAATCGTGAGGTCGTAGGGGCTTTTCTCGGAGACGCCCGCCTCGTAGTTGTGGACCATTTCCTTCCACGCTGGTACCCGCAGCGTCTGCTGCTCGCAGAACACGTTGAATCCTTCGGTTTGCTCCTTAAGCTCCACGGTTGCACGATCAAGCCGTCGCCGCAGTAGCTCGACTGCGTCCATCCCACGTCAGTGCAGGCCACAACGGCGACTGAAACCGTCCACGCACCGATGTTGATCAGCTTCTGCCAATTCCAATATCCTAATTGGAAGTCCAACAGGCCATGGCGCGCGCCGGGACCCGCATCCCTCGTGCTAGCCGCAACGGCGCCCAGGCTCGACCAAGGGCGCTCAATCCCCTCTCCATCCGTCTCCGCGCATCCAATGAGGTAATTGAGGGAGAAGAGGAGCTGGCAAAGCAGGGTATGCGCGTGAATGTGCATTTTTGGGATGGCGAAGCGAATGAGCTTTGCCGCGATCTCCAGGCGAACATTCGGCGGCAGCTTCCTCAAGCGCTCGAGGAGGTGCTTGCTCCACGCACAAACGATGTCGTAGGAAAAGAGCTTGTACAAGCCCTCGTGCTTTGGCTTCAATATCGAGGCGGCGATGTAATCCATGTTCGCAAACCTACGTTCCTGCTTAGCTGACCCCAATGACACCCTTAGAAAAAAAGGCGTACCGCTCCCCCTTCTGGAGATCGCCGACCCCATTTGGTTGCACAAATTCATGGCGGGCGCATACGCCCATTCCAACCCCGGTGGTGCTGTAGCCTCGCGAGAACTTGGTGTTCGCGTAGTCCAACGCGGCCAGCCCGCTGCACGTCTCCATCTAACGCAGCGTCAGTGACGCCATGAGCAGAGCCGCGCGATCCACGCGCACCTCCTTCTGATCCGTAACAGTCCGCAGAAACTCTCGGAACGCCGTGGTTTCCAGCATATACGCCCAGCCCGAGCCCAGGTCAGGATCGCGCAGCTCGCTGGAGACAAGCCGCCGCTTAAGACGAAAGCACGCGTCCAGGGCGAGGAACAACGTGTACAGGAACCTGGCAAACGTTAGTCAATCAAAAGCGTTGCACAAGCTGCCGAAGGCGACCTACCGCTGTTCGGGGGCCGCCTTCTCCCATCCCTCCGGAAGATTAACCCCAGGCCGTGGGCACGCTGGGCAGTCGATTGCCAACTCCCCCTGTCCCGTCGCTGCCACCCCGCCCGTCATATACGCCGGCGACCGTCCCCCGCGCTTTACCAGCATGATGTGCATGTACTTCCGGCAGCACCGGATCCATTCGTGATAACGGTCAGGCGGTTTGACCCCCGTATTGTCCGTGAGCTTTTCGAGTACGCCATAGAAGTCGTAGAGCGTCATCTTAGACTGGAGGGTCTCCTGATGGAACTTTTCCAGAACGTCGAGTGTTGCGCAGGTCTGAGGGCGCTCGTCCGTCGCAGGGAACCAGCCGCAGCGGAGGAGCTGCACCTCTGGGGTCCCCGCATCCATTGTATGCTCGCAGCCGCAGAAATCCACTGCCACTTCGTGTATTGAATTTGAATGCAGCACCACAAAGTTCGTATTCCCAGGCTGAGGGACAGAGCAGCGCTGGTGAGGCATGTGCCCCAGCTGCACGCGAAGGCCCAAGCTCTTCAAGGTCGTCTTGACGAACGCGCCGTGGTACCATTTCTGCGCTGAAGTTGAAAAGGCGGGCCAGCGCGCAGATGCGAAAGGTACCGACCTCGACCCTATGAAGGGGGTTCTCAGCATGCCGTTTCACCAGGCATTCGCGGCAGTAGAGTGCCCCTCCATGGCAATCACGGCAGCGCAGGCGCGGCGACGCGGTACTGCAGCCCGGGCAGGCGTCGAACGCAGCATCACCCGTTCCGTGCAAGCGCCCAAGCTCCAAGAGGTACAAGTCACGATAAAATCTTGCCCACTTGTCGAGCGCGGGATCCTGTAGCATTCGTTACTATTTTTTTGGCGGCAGCGGAGGGCACAAATGAAGAAACAAACTCACCCCTGGCTTCACGGAGGGCAGCTTCCTTGCCAGAGGCCTAGGAGGGGTGGAAGGCACGTCTTCATCGCCCACGTTGAGCTGATACCGCTCATGGCCGACGTCGGGTGTTCCTCCGTAGGGCTGATCCACGCCAGCATCCACACCGGGACCTGCGCGGGCTGACGACCACGCCATGCGTTGACGCTTCACAGGGGAGGGGGGGTCCATCGCGTACTCCGTTCTATACATCCTCCGTTTGTCCCTTGATGCACGGTCTACAAAACTTGTGACCGGTGCCTCTGCGGGTGGGACCACTCCGAGGTCGCCCAACGAGAAATGGTGGGTGTGGGCGCTGGTGGACGCGCGGTTACCAGAGGCGACGCTGCCGGACTGGGCTTTCCTGCGAGCAGCCCGTGCAGAGCGCGTCATGGCTGCGCGCGCCTCGCTTGGCCCAACAGAACACGCTACCACCTGACAAAGGCAGTCTAGAAGCCAAGCAACGCCATACAATAAATGAATCTATCATAACTTAATTGAACTTTAAAGCTAAATACATCACGCTGCACGGCGCATGCGCAGCACTATTGAATATAAGGGCCAGCGGTCGCTGGCCGCCTTCCCATGTAACTACCATGTCGCCCTCCCACAACGGGCACATCATCCCTTGCCGTGCAGAGTCGTCTCCCCTCGTCACTGCATGCCCCGTCGAGTTCTACCCCAGCGCGAACTTCAAGGGACCCGATGCTCATGACGCGCACTTCCAGAGCAATTACTACCTCATTCGTTTCCCCGATGGACGCATGGCCGCCTACAGCGACGCGTAAGCACCAAGTCGCATCTCTAACAAAGTGTCATGACCGTTGCACAGCGACGGTGCAAGGCGAGGGACGGGGTATGGGCGCAAGAAGGGCCTCACCGGCTTGGATCGCACCATCCACCGCACCTCACGCGAGATAGCCCAGGAAGCCTTCAAGATCTGTCACTCCAGCCATGTCCATCTCCCCGAGGAGCACGTCCAGTTCGAAACACACCCGGCCGCTCCAAGCAAGGGCCCTGGCGAATACGTGCGGTGGACTGCCCCAGCACCATCGGGCAGCGCCAGGTCGCCATCCAAGGCTGCGCCCGCGGCCACACTCAAGGCTGCGCCCGCGGCAAAGGTCAAGTCTACGCCCACGGCGACCCCCAAGAAGGCGACCCCCAAGAAGGCGACCCCCAAGAAGGCGACCCCCAAGAAGGTGACCCCCAAGAAGGTGACCCCCAAGGGTACGCCCAAGACAGCGCCCGCTTCAACCCGGTCTTCATCGCGCGCCTCGAGCCGCTCCGACCGATCCCTCGACCGCTCCTCGAACCACTCCTCGAACCACTCCTCGAGTGCGAGCGACGACGCCGTGGATGAGTTAGCAGGTGCTTCGTCGAGCCCCGTCCGCAAGCTTCCAGGGCCAGACAGTGGCCGCCGCAGCGAGCATGCCGTGAGTACAGGCGCCGTCGACGCGGCTGGCAGTCCGCAGACTTGGACGGTGCTACCCAATGGGGAGGCGTACGGCGACTCGTACGTCGGCTCCTCCCCCCCCTCCACGAATGTTTTAAGCTCAATCCTCCCGTAGAAAGTCCGCAGCCGCCGCGATCCAAAAACACGGCTTCTCGGAGTTCAAAGTCTTCGACACGCTGGACGCGGCGCTCGAATGGGGTGCCAGCCAGAGGCTTTCCGCTTCCGCACGCTAGTTTTTTTTTGGGACTTTGCACCGATATTCTCGCTTGCTCTCGATTGATCTCTGCCACCCGCTGTTAACCCTGCTATGAATGCTGCTACAATTGCTTACACTTACGCTGAATTCTTGTCTGTACGCCACGAAAACTACTGTATAAATTGTACTATCCGCTCCAATACAACATAGATCCAAAACTAAAACATTCAAATGATCCACTCTAAGCAGACTTGAAGCTTCAAGCCGAAGCGCTGAAGGCTAATATAATAGTGACTTGAATGTCTCGTGACCTGGAGCTGGTCTCCGCTGCCGCGCCCTCGCCCGCTTCAACATCACCGAGGAGCAATCGCCAGCGCCGCTGCGGGTCGTTTTGGCTCAAACTCAAGGATGCTGCAGCGGATCCCATCCGGATTCCTGCCCTGCCATGCCACTGGACCCGAGCAGCGCTGTGTTAAAGCCCCCGGCGGCCCAACTGGAAGCCCCAACCCTCCTGAGCAGCTAACACCATGCCTGGTAAGTAGCACCCCTACCTACCCATCGGCGGCGGCGCCTGACTAGGCCACTCCGACCCTGGAGCGGCTGAAAGGGCGCCGCCTCCCGCGCCAATACGCCACTCCGACCCTGGAGCGGCTGAAAACGCCCTGTGCCGCCACTCCGACCTTGGAGCGGTGGCCACTGTGTCCCCGCCCTTCCCCTTGCTGACCCGTGTCGACAGGCCGCAGCACGCGATCAGGGGCCGAGTTCAGCCCCTTCAGCCTTGATGACGCCGAGCCCCTGCAAACAAAGCGCGTGTCCCTCCGGGATCTTCTCGTTCAACGCTCGCACGCCGCCGCCAACTCTGACTCCGACGCGGGGTCCCTTGTGGGCTCCGACCCCGGCGCAGACGACGACCACGACGGCGCTAGCCGGAGTCCCTCCCCGACCCCACCCGACTCAACCGCCCGTGCGCCATCGGCCGATATCCTTGAACTGGACGACGGCACCCCAGGCCCATACACGCGCTGGGTGCACCCCACGCCGCCGCCCCCCCCTCGCCCCATCCGGCACGTCGGCACACGCGATGGGGCCCCGTCCATCTGGTGGGAGCAACCACCCACCCCGCCTGCGCCCGCGCCCTACATGGGCAAGTTTATGCGCTGCGCGCGGCCAGACAGCTGCATAAAGCCCACCCGCGCAGCAGCCCTTGAGCGCCAGCGCGCCAAGAAGCGCGCGAAGGAGCGGAGTGTGCGGAGGGAGGATCGAGAGCAGCGGCGCGTCAAGAGCGGCAGTGCCCTCAAGGGGATCACCGCTCTTCGTGCTCGGCGTTCCAAGCCGCTTCAGCTCGACCTCAACCTAGCGGACTATCCGCTGCCCGTCGCGTCGTCTGGCTGGATGGGCCTCCGCCAGGATGAGCCCGACGCCCGTGCATACGGCCTGGAGGAGCTGCTGGAGCAGGACCCGGAGTTCCAGGTTCATGACTGGCAGGGGTGGGGCCCTTTACTCATTGAGCAGCGCCTGAGACTGACTGCCCGCCTCAGCGCACCCCAGCCCGTGATTGACCGCGATGGGACCGTCCTCCTGGTCCTCGGCGGCTTCCCTCCTAACGCATCGGACTGGGGGGACGTTGCGCGCGCAGCTGCAGAGGCGATGGACGCGGCTGCTGAGGAGATTTACACAGAGCCCAAGTGGCGACGCAAGAGCGCCGCCAATGCATCTAAAGTCCCCCGCCGTGGGCCGCATGCGGCGGAGCACGTCGGCCCCGCCATGGGCGGCGGCCAGCGCTACCCCATGAACCTTCAGCACTCAGTCGTCAACCTCGCCATCTTTGCACGGCTTTTTGCCCTCAAGTCATTCGAACGCATTGCGGGGTGGACCAACAGTGCGTTCGCAATCGTACATCGAGCAGAATCTGACGCTCGACCCAGCCCTCTTCATGGCGTTCGCCCCGCTGCTCCACCAATACTACAGCTCGACGCTCGATCAACTATTTGACTGGGACGCCACGCAGGAACGCGTCAAACCTCTTCGTCGCAACTTCATGCGCCGATTGTCAGTGTTTGCCACCGCCACCTTCAATTTCGGCCCTGCAACAGTTACCTTCCCCCACATCGACTTCGGAAACCTTGCGTGGGGGTGGTGCGCCATCACCGCCCTTGGGTCATTTGACCCAGACCGCGGGGGCCACCTCATACTGTGGGACCTCAAACTCGTCATCCGCTTCCCGCCGGGCTGTACCATCCTCCTCCCGTCCGCCATACTCCGGCACTCCAACGTCAAGATCCAGGAGAACGAGCGGCGGTACTCGTTCACGCAGTTTACTCCAGCCGGCATCTTTCGCTGGGTGTACAATGGCTTTCGTACGGAGAACGACGTTAACACGGCGCGCTCTACAACGGCTGACGAGCACGAGCAACGTCGGCAGGACCGCACGCGGCGCTGGGCGGAGGGCGTCAAAATGTACCGCACCTGGCCAACGGATAGCGTGGTCGCGTAGCACCGTAGTATAGCACCTTATTAACTGAATACATTGCGTTACTGTTTCTTTTCGAGTACCTGAAAGAACATTGAGGGCACAGGCCGGAGGCAGAACAAGCCGTGGATGGCGCACTCACCACTAGCACTATGATGCACTCACCACCCGGCTATTTCTTTCTTGCAGCGTTCCAAGCTCTGGGGACCAAACCAAGGCGTACAGACGCCTTTAATTCCAAACCACTCCCCTGCCTGATTCAGCTCAGATTTTTCTGACCTACGCGTGGTATCAAACCGGTCGTCGGGGATCTTTGATGACGCACTCACCACTAGCACCATGACGCACTCACCACTCGGTTATTTCTTTCTTGCAGCGTTCCAAGCTCTGGGGACCAAACCAAGGCGTACAGACACCTTTAATTTCAAACCACTCCCCTGCCTGATTTAGCTCTGATTTTTCTGACCTACGCGTGGTATCAAACCGGTCGTCGGGGATCTTAGCACCAAACTGAGCTGGGTTTACAGCTGTTCATTACCGCATTCCTGCGAACTTCCATGGCTCAACCAGCGACAACCCCAACTCCGACGGGCAGCTCCTATACTAGGTCTGCCCTTCCCTTGTCCTCCTCTTCATTAGCAGCGGCCTCACCATCGCCGTTTCTTTTCAGTCCAAAGGGACCTGGACGGCTCGCGCGAAAGCTCGAGCGGATGAGGGTCGAGCGGTTGGAGGAGTCTCGCCGTGTTGCCTCAGCAAAATATCGCGACGAGTGAGTGGCATCCCATCGTCGCCTCTCCGCTCCTCTGAAGGACAGCGTCTGATAAGGCATCGAGCAAAGGTCCTTGAGGCGGGTCGTGTGCGCGCTGCCCGGTATGCCACGCGCGCGACCAATTCCATTTTCCTGACTCCGCCCTCCTCTGTGTCGTGCTAATAGCCGGCGTGCCGCCCTCAAGGATGACGAGGTGGCAAAGGCCAAGGCTCGGGAGGCCAGCGCTCGCTACCGCGCACAGTAAGTTGCAGCTTGCGGCTCCTTTTTATTCCTTCTGCTCAATCACTGAGCAGGCACCGGGAGGAGCTGGCACTCAAACAGCGGAAAGTGCGCAAGCGCGCTTTCATTCAAAAGCACGGGCTTACCGCCCACATCCAGCGGCGCTTCGATGCCCCAATGCCGTCGCGCGACGACCGGATGGACGAGTACGACTATGAGGCGGAGGACTACCGCAACCTCGACATGTTCGCTGTTGGGCCATGGGACGCCCCTCGGATTTGTGATATGTAGCCGTCCAGTTGCTGCACTCAAACCAAGAAATAGTATTTCAAAAATTTGCTCGGGCAATGTCCACTACGCTGAGGTGCTACCTAACCAGATACGTCAGACATAGACTCGGTGGGACGACCCCCGCAGTGTTAGAGGCGCTTGGCGCTTGATTCAAGTCGGTCAGCCCAAGTATACGCGCAGTGAAGGAGGCGGAACTCACCCTTTCGCGCGGGACTTCAAGCGCGCAAGCAACACCGCATCGGGGTCCGGAGGCGGTCCCATGCGTGCGCGAATGCGGGCGGCAATTTCTACGGCTTGCCGGCGGTGGGTGTGGAGTCCAATGGAGGCGGGGGCATGAACCTTTGCGCCGACTGCGAGCGGGGCAGCAATGGGCCGAGCCGGCACCGTGGTGATGACCTTCCCATTGGTCTGAACAGTGCCGATAAGGGGCGTGGCGCGATATGGGACAAATGTATAGATGGGCCGCTGCTCAAACAGGAGCGGCGGCTCGTTCTCCTTTTCGTCCTCGCCGCGCCCACGGCGGGCGGCCTTCTCGCGTTTTCTGTCGTGGAAATCGCGCCAGAATGAAGCTGAGCGTAGAATCTGGATTTTGGGCGCGACAGTGGTGGTTTTTTTGGGGGGGCGGGGGCGTTCAAGAGCCATGGTGGAGATGGGATGAGAAAGATTTGGTGTGTGACCTTTTTTTTCGGACGCCAGGGGACGTTATTATGCACGTAAGGATTGACATTTGTAGACGGCCATTATATACAACAATGCACGGGCAATTTTTGGACAGCGTTGGGTGTAACTAAGTACGGACGGTATGTACCCGAGAAAAACGGAAGCACCTTTTGCTTCATTCAGCTGCTTTGGCTGTGGGCGGATGTGAGGGGCAACGCAAGTTTGCAGCAGCAAGAATAACCCACCAGTAGAGGACGCTTCGGCCAGATTGCTGGCGGCCGTAACATCCGCCATGGCCGCGGCACGACGAAGTGGATGGCTGCCACGACGATAGCGGCGGTGCGTATAGTAAGCGCGAATTTTCTGAGGGATGCGTGAGCTGGGAGGTGCGGGCGGAGGAGGCACCTTACAGACTCAGTCCGCTGCGAGACCTGATACTGCCACTCCCACTCGGCGACGGTGGAAGCGCGGTGTGACGTGCCGGGGATGGGTTCGACGTCGAGCGGGAGGCGCCATGGGAAGGTTTCCCAGTATTCAGCGATGAGCTGGGTCCAGAAGTGGTCCAGGGTGTTTGCTCGAACGGCACGGTGGTAGTAAGGGATTTTGCCCTCCAGGAAAGTCGCCCGTGCCCCGCAGAACAGGAACGAGGGCCGTTTTTTGACGGAGGAGGACTTCACAATGGACATGCGGTAGGGGATGCTGATGGTTGATAGGATGCGCTGGATTCAAGTTCGACACTTTTATGTGAGAGTAGACCATGGATGATCAATGAGTATTGAGGCCTCCGCCATGCTGCATCGCCGGTTGTCAGCCAGAGGTGGTTCTGAGAAGCAGCGTGTCGATGGCGCACCGAAGTCGCGTCGTGAACTCCGCGGGTTCAGCTGTCGCTGGTGGATGGGAGGGTGGCATACAACGTCCGGGGTGTATGTACTCAGGTGGCCGCTATGTCGATGCCCAGCACTCTATGTACGGTCAACTCGCAGCACTTGTTGCTGTACCGCAATCGGCCGACGGCACTGTGCGAAGGCCGTTGCCTATCTGCGGGTCGGCGCCTGCCCCGAAGCCCGTCAGAGAAGGAAGGGCGGAAGCAGGAAGGCACGCCGGATACCTACCTGCAACCTTGGCCTGGCAGAGCCGCGGCGTGTCGAGGCGCCATGTCGAGGGGGTCACATGGGTGCACCGCGCGCGACTACAGCAACTTCGAGCTGGTGGAGGCGAGGGCGCGTACTACTGGGAGTGGGCTGGCGCGCTGGTCGGCTCGGCTCTCGTGAGGCCGTACATCGAGGGGTGCGGCTTCTGGCGGATGGCGTTCGGATGAAGGAGGCCCAGCCCCTTTTTCAACACATTTCCGCCGGCTTCCGCGACAGCGAGGCGCCACTGATTGGACGGCGGGCGCTGGGATGGAGCACGGGCAGGCATGTGTAAGCTGCGTGCCACATTTGAGGTTGTTCCTACTGCCTGAAATGCATTAAGTTAGTCATTGACTCCGGGGCTATAAATTGTTACGCATACTGAATGGGCCATTCACGCATTGGTTGCCCAGCATGACCCAGTTCCCTTCAACGCCCTCGTCGACCCCTTCTTCGACCCCTTTCCCAAGCTCGGTTTTGACGGCCGCCGCACAGCTGCTCGCGGCCGCCGCCGCCGGCCAACCCGAAACCAGCCCCGCCCCGACTGCCGCCCCCGCCTCGACTGCCGCCCCCGCCTCGACTGGCCTTCCCACGGTCGGGGGGCATATGGACCAGGACCCGAACAGGCCCACCTGCCGACTCCCCTACTACCCGAGCGCCAACGCGCCGGACCGCACCGCCTACTCGAATGACAGCAAGACGATGTTTTATCTGGCGATCCCCGCGCGCAAAGAGGGCGCTTATACGATCGAGTGGGTCGTTTTTTTACTTGATGTTAGGGTCTGGCTGACTCCGACTTGTACAGCAACCTCGCCAAGGAAGAGTGCAAGGGCTGGCGTAATGGCCGCATGCAGGGCTGCAATAGCTGGGAGGACGCGGAGCGGCACTGGGAGAACGCATGTCGCAGCTGGCACGGGCGCGTCTGCGCGCGCGCCGCCGTGGCCCCTCGTGTCACCGCCAACACTCGGATCTCGTTAACGCCGATGCGCTCTCGCAACGGCCAGTTCTGGGCGTGCAAGGGGGTCCCGGAGGTCTTTGAGACCAGGTGTGTGCCATCCCATCCCCCCCTTTCGACGTCCCCCGCTTCGGCATCGCTGACACGTGCGCAGGCGGGCGGCCTTGGACGCTGCTGATGCCGCGGGTCTTGAAGAGGTTCATGTGATGTCGTCGTACAGCGTTTCGGCCTTAGAGGCGTTCGCAACGGGTAGATAGATGGTGAAAAATTGGGGCGCGAAGGCGAAGGACAGCGGGAGGGGCCCCTGTAGCTATACAAAAGATATGCCATGTATATCACTTTCTTGATATCTGAGCTGGGCGTGGGCGCTACTGGCGTACCTTGAGTTAGATTTGAGGCTGGAGTCCTGAGAGCACGTGTATGGATAGGGCGGATGAATGAACAAAGTAAATTGACGTCGAGGCCCGGGTGACAACGCATTACATATCAGTTTTGCCCTTCTGTTCTCGAATCAGCAAGGTCAGAAAAAAAAAATGGATGGCAGCGCACCGACGACTTCACCCTCCGCCGCCACACCCGTCGACGCACCCATCAGTTTACCGTCTGCCGCTGCGTCTGTCGAGGGGAAGAAGGAGCAGTCAAAAAAACGCGGCAACAAAGGCGACTTCCATGGCCAGCGCCTGCAGTACCTGGAATCCATGGTGAAGGAGTACTTGGCGCACTCCAAGAGCGGGACGACTCGCAGGTTCTGGCCGAAGATGCTGGCCGGCTACTGGGAGCGCTTCGATTGGCGCCTTGCAATCGATGAAGAGCCGACAGGCCCCGCGCCTAGCGAGCTCGGGGTGCTGATGGAATCCGACCAAACGGCCAAGGAAAAGGCCATGAAGCTCATGACGGCGGTGTGTTGTGGGCTTGCCGAACGCCGGACGGAGCTGACGCCGGGTCCGACAGAAATTGAAGTCATGGTATAATCATCGGCGCACTGCCCTGGGGATGGAGTACAACCCGTTCACCAATTGGCTGGCGCGGCTTCGGCGCCCAGTCGATAAAATGCCAAAGCGGATCGCGGACTATCAGTTTTACATGCAGCACGCAGACTACAAAGCGGCGGTCAATGCGACGTTTGAGGACCGCCATTGGGACGCACCGAGGTCTGAACGCTTGAGTCTTCGCTGCGCCATTGCACGGGAGAAGTTTGAGGCGGAGCCGCAGGCGGTGAAGGACCGCATGAGGCACGAGGCAATGGAGGAGCTCCAGGAGGAGCTCGCGAGGTGGAAGGATGCCGAAGAGGGCCTGCCTAGCCTCGAGGAGAGCGACCGCGTCGAGTAAGCCCAATTGGACTCTGTTGCATGGTGCTTTGGGGCTGAGCGGTCGTGGCAGGTCGCGTCGACGTTTCTCCGCCGTGGTCACGCCGCTGCTTCAGGCGTTGAGGGCGTACACAGGCTACCATGTCACGCTGTTAGCCGGGCGTCTTGTCCCTGGTGACGACCCGGACCTTGTAAGCGTGCACGCAGGGAAGACTGGGAGGGAGGGCGACCCTGAGGCGGTGGACTTGACGGAGTGGGATGTGGTGGGGTACAAGGAGCGCGTGCTCGAGCACTTTGTGCGGTTCTTGGTCGCAGCTGGTGGGAATCAATTTGAGAGTTTAGCGTGTCTTTGCTGATGCAAGCACACAGAGGCCGCTGAAGGACCAAAGACAGGGGGGGCGGGTATGGCCCCAGCAATGGCGTCGTCAAGCGCAGGCGGGTACAGCGCTACCGATGCGGCGTCCGCCGCGACCCTGCAAACTGCACCGATGAGTACGATGAGCGTGGCGGTTGCGATGGACGTGCAGATGGCCGCGAGCTCCCCAGATGTACAAGGAAGTATGGCGACCACGACGGCTGCGGCGAACGACCTGCGCAACGATGAAGAGCTCCCACCCGCAAGGCTGCGAGATTCCGGATCCGGGCCGACGGCGTCAATGCAGGCGCGACTCGACGCGCTCGGGGGCAGTGTCGGACCCGCGCTGCGGTTGGAGATTGCGGACCTCTCGCCTCCAGAGGCAGCAACCCGAGTAGTGGAGCTAGAAAAGATGGACGGGGTGGAGTTGCAGCGCACTAATAACATCGCGATGAGCTCCGCCGCCCTGCGCGCCCTTGATAGCTCAAAGCGGGGGGGGCTGAACGACGCGGATCGGGAGCTCTTGTTTGGGAGGTCGGTGGCTACCAATGAGGCGCGGCCGACAAAGGAGGGAAACGCGAAGGCGGCGGTGGATGGGAGCGGGAGAACATCGGGGGCTGCTGGAAGCAAAAAGCGTGGGCGGGGGAAGGGGAAGGCCGTGAAGCGCCGTCCTCATAAGCGCAGAAGGGGGGCAGCGAGTGGGAGCGACGAAGAAACGGATGACATCAGCAACAGCGAGGACGAGGAAGGTAACGGAGGACCGGAGCCGCCCACCACGCGCGCGGGGCGACGCGCGCAGGCGGAGGCAGATGGGGAGAGCCGGGACCTTGCAGGTGGAGTGAGGCCGGATCATTGCAAGAAGGGTGAAGCGCCGGAGTGGGCAGAGGATGCGTTGGCCTCGCTAGCTGCTCTCGAGCATGGCGGGGAGGCGTGGAAGAGTCTGTGTGATGCATGGTGGAAAGTGGAGGCAGCTGCGGGCTTTCAAGGCGTGAGTGGATTTGAGACGGCAATGCCTGAATGTAGACTGACCTGCGGCTTGCCAGACTAAACGGCTTCCAGCAAAAGGGCGCCCAGCGGAGGTCGGATGGTGGATCGGGCGCGCGAGGGCTCGGGCGCCAACGATCTCCAACGCCGATAAGTTTGGTTCCACCTTGAAGCAGTGGTGGTCGTCCGTCAATCCGGCATGGCGTCGCGGCGGGGGTAACATGCTGAAGCGGCAGGAGGGCGAGAGCTGGGACGCTCTGCAGGTACCCGGGGTAAACGGCATGCTGGGGATCCTGGTTTGTTTGAAGTGGTGGAGAGACGCGTTGGGGAGGGAGGGGCCGCTGGAGGAGTGGGACGTCTTAGTGGATGATGTTGCGTGGGCACTGGGACAAATCCTGGGGGCTGACGGTGCGGTCTCAGGGCCGGACGCGATAGGTGGCGGGTTGGAGCTCGGTGTGTAGAGGAGGCCGCGCCCATGGGACGCAGCGTGACGCCCGCCACGCCGCGCCCATTGGACGCAGCGCGGCGGGACGAGGGAGGCGGGATTGCCCGCAATTGATCGTTTGATGTGTACTAGTTAGGTTTGAACCCCTGTCTTCTTGGTCTCGTGACTTTAGTGAGGGCTCGGCAGCCACGGCAAATAACGCTCATATTTGTGCCCCGAGAGCTCTGACAGCCTCGGAATGGCCTTCGCTGCCGAAAGGAAGCCGGGCGGTGGCTGTGCGGTGGCTGTGCGGTAGAACCCGCGATGAAACGCATTACGACTTTAGGCCTGCCTCACAATATAATGTGTTATCCTGACCTCAGCAGCTGACTGACAAGCCGCTGCTGACGGAAGCAGCCGGGGAGCTCTTCCTGAGCTTGAGCCTAGCTAGCAGGGCTGCGGGAGACCCTAGTTAATTTCCTGCTGAAGAACGAGCCGGCTCAGTCAATGCTATGATTTTCTGGACGGATGGACTTGATGGCAGTGAAATTGATCCCTGGATGATGCTGAGTAAGCTTTACACTTTACCACGACCAACATGTTCCAAACAACATACTAACGACATGCGCGCCCACCACGTTTTACCTCGATCTGGAGCAAAGTGGTTCCAAAATCTTACTCCCTCACCCGGAACACAGCGGTGAATGGAACGGACTCGTTAGCAGGGGGCGGGGGGAGCATACAGCCTGTTCAGGTAACGAACAACTTGTCCTGCTCGGCGCAGCTCTTGGAACCATATCGTGCGACATGGGCTCATCGTGTAGCTGATGGACTTTCGTCTCATTTCGCCTTTGTTGAGCAGAGCAACCCATTTACGGGCTACGCAGCCTTATCGCCTCTCAAATGACCTCGTTCCGTACTTAAGCCGTCGCAGGGTCGCGCTGTCCTTTGGCTTTCCTTATCAGCCGCATAGCAGCTTTCATGCACACATTTGTTACTCAGCTCGACACGGCTCTTTACCTCGGCCCGCAAGGTGCAAAATTTATATCTGTGCTAGGATCACGTACTCAACATCTTCACGAATTCAGGCGAGACTCTGAGCGACATCGCACCATTGCCAGTTGACGATGCGATCAGCTTATCTACCGCAATCTTGGTGCCGTGTGTTGCCTTGTACTCGATGACCGTATCACTGTCAGGTCTCTTTTCAGGTAAGTAGATTCGAAACAGAGCCAAAACTACTGCATATCCTATCATGATCTCAGCTCCGGCTCTCGTTATCCAGGTGTTTAGCATACCAACTTGCACGGTCTCCGTTCCAGCGCTCGGAATATGTGCGGCAATCTTGGCGGTGGCTGCGTGCTACCTTGTTTTTTGTTTGTAGGATTTGCAGCCGTCCCTGTTTATAGTAGGTACAGGTCCCCCAGCGCGCTGTGGTGTGGCTGACAGCTCTCGCGGGATATCGGAGTTAGTTTGTAGTTGTTAGCTTGGGATCGCTGTCTTCGGCAATCACATTGGGTTTTCTCTTCCTGCTTCCACCCTCCCGCTGCGAGCCCCGCTGGTTCTTCTCCCCCAGAGAGCCCGAGTGCTCTCCAGCGCATATCGCAAACTATGACAAATGAATCCACCAGAATCCACCTCATGCTCGCGGCACAGACCCCTGTAGATTTTCATGGTGCAGCTTCTCTTCTCCGAAATTCCCCGCTTCTTAAGTCAAGCTGCATTTGTGCTGTCTCAGCAGTGACTTCTGGTTATAATAATACTCGAGCGCTTATCTTCAGCAAGTGGCTTTAGAACGCATGTAGAAGAAACATGACATCAAGTGCCGCCCAGCTGACCAACTGTCGACCAAGCGTGGTCAATTCGGCGGACTCCCACGGACGCACAAACCAGTGCGCTCTCAGTGCCGCCGGAAGAATAAATGGCTTCTAGCGAGGTAAGCTTGTCGGCGGATTTAGTGTATCAGTGCCCGCCTTGTTCGGTAATCCAGACTCTACAACGAGGCAAAACGACTGGGAGGCATGCATATCCCCAGCGTCTGTCGCCATGCGACAGAACGAAGAATAGATAGAGCGTGTGCACTGATTCTTAATCTTCCCCAGGCTCGCATGGATGACCAAGTAGCTTGGGAAGGCGGAAGTCACCGGAGGATGAGTCGGAAGATACACTGGTACTATAGCGTTCATCGCCGGTTCTACTAGTCAACGAAGAGGGGCGAGGAGCAGGACGCGCAGACCATCCACAAAAATGCCTGGATCTGCGCAGCATGAGTCGCCGTGATCAATTATCACAGCACGCACCAAGTCTTCGCATTTCCACCCTTCCGCCTGCCTATTTCAGCTCCGCCGGCGAACACCGTCGATGCCGCAAACACGTTCAACCAAAAAGGATTTCGGGTTGTCGTTATATAACGCATCAATCTCGATCACCCTTCCTTTATGGCCGGCGTGCATAAAAGAATGAGTTCCACATCTACGTCTTGCCCACAACCACGGGCAATATTTTGACGGCCCTTCGTAGTACTAGATCTAGAATTTAGATAAAAATAAGCTCAAGCTCAATCACAACTTGTACAGCCGGTGTCCCTAATAACACTGTTGAGAATTAATTTGAGCTCAGTCATACTCATTTCCGATAATTCTTTGTGACTGTCCAGAACCTCGGTCAGATAACTGTCAGGTCCGGCATAAATATCTGGAGCGCGCAGCGCCTGCTCAGATTTTACCACCCCCCGAAGATCAGTCCAAGCTATGTCCTTCTACCAATCTCCGTACAATGGCAACCAGATGGGTGGCAACTCGGTGGTTGCGCCAGGTCCACCTTCCCAAAAACAAAGCCAGGGTAGAACCATGCAAGTAACGGTACGGGGCAGCATTTCCTGGAGGCTCATTAGCGCATTAATACTGATTGGTTTAGGTCAATCTTGTGGCCGTGAGTCGAATTGACGGACGTCCCAGTGTACCACCTCTTAACCGCGTACCACGCGCCTGCAGAACCAAAGCGTTGAAGTGCGGCTCAACGCGGACTCCCCATGGATCATGGGTTTAGTGTTGGCCGTTTTGACGATGGCAGAGCGAGTAAGTCCTCATTCTCGCCCGACTTCAGACCGTGACCTCCTCCAGAACTTTGGGGTGCAATATGAGATCCGCTACCAGACTGGTAATCACACACACAAGCATGTTTCCTGCGAACTCTCCCAATATCCGAGTGCCCCAGTGAAAAAGTGTCTGTTGATTTAGAAAAGATGCATAGGGTCGGATAATTTGTACATTACATATCTCCAGGTCACAGGCGCTCCGTCTTGTCTCTATCTAGTTTAGTTCGCAGTCAGGGGAATATCGATCAAGATTAGGCGTACCCGAGCATAGCGCTCACGGCTCCCAAAGTAATTGAATGCGATAATTGTGCAACACGCGCTGCGGATGAAACGAGGCTTTCGGTATGTAGGTCGTTGCGACCTCTCCTGGGATTTCGTCTAGTGGAACGTGCTGCTATAATTGCATTCGGTCTGGAGCACGCCGGACATCCAGCTTTTGTGCGGCAGCGTGGCGCTCCTCTTAGCGCCGTTGATACATCCACGTTGTAGATGTACCCAGAAAAGTGACACGCTATAAGCGACCGTCCCGAGTTCTGCCGGTGCGTGGCAGCTCTGCTGTTTCTTTGTGACGTTAAAGCTTAACTTTAGGAGTTCCGCAACGGCCTGTTGACCCCACCTTCGACGCAGCAAGGGCAAGGTAAGCTTCGCATGCCCGTTGCTCCCGTCCTTCACCGCAGTTAACTTCCTATTTATATAGGCCCACCACGCCAACCAGCTCGCCCTCACGGCCCATTGGCAGAGGGTGAGCATGCTCAAAGTCCGTGTTTCATTTGCTGTGTCTTCCCTTGATTCACTAGAAAATCTAGACCAGGCACTTTTTACACCTCCTCAAACTAACACGGCTGCGCGCGTGGAACAGCTGAATGGCGTCAACATACAGGGAGCTGTTCAGGGACCACCAGATCAACGAGGTCCAGCTGGGCGAGGCGGTCGAGGAGGTGGTCGAGGGCAGGGAGGTCAAACACGACAGCCGGTGAAACGGTGCACCTGAGTATGGGCTGCCGAAGACTAAGACTAGAACTAGCGCGCGTGAACACACTACAACTAACTCAACCAACACACACACAACACACAACCAATACTCGGTACCAACAATGAGTTCGGGTCACCCTGAGATATACAGGTAAGATGTAATCTCGCGATCAACGTTCTGGGACAAGGCCTGCACACGAATGCGACTTCTCTAGAGCACTCCCAAGTACTTCCAGTAGTTGTGGAACAACTAAACTAGAACTCTCTCCACAGATACCGAGGGAACGGTATACGGGGTGGGTGAAAGATGGTAGTGTTCTAAGAGATCCAACGAGTTCTTAGAGGTCTGGCAGAGCACAACAAGCCTGCTATACGGGGTCTTGTATCAATGCTGGCCCTCTATCACAACAGCCCTTTCTATACGGGGAACTGTCTGCGACGAGCTGACTACAACAAGCCTGCTAAACGGGGTCTTGTATCAATAGTCCTACACAACAGCCCTTTCTAAGGCGGGGAACTGTCTGTGCGACCTTTGACACTATAGACAAAGGATTTACGGGGTCTCACAAGTGAGTTGAGTAGTTTACTACTGATCACAAGTCCTCAAGCGAAACAACCTCTCAAGGTCAAGTTCTTAATGAAACCAACAGATAATGTTTTATTGACAAACAATCTCCGCTCAGTTACAGAGGACACCAACGCCGTGGGATAGTACTTTGGACTGCAGGCAGTCTGTGGGCACGATCTGGGGGGCAAGGATGAACTCCTGTACTGCGGCTACTACTTGCTATTTTATAGGTTTTCCGGGAAATACATGACAGATAGAAATGACGACGATGACAGAGTGAAACAGATAAGATGAAACAAGTCCGGATCCCGGGAACGTCTATGATTGGCTGTTGAGAGCCGGTCTGGTCCGGATCCTCGCGCCGTGAGAACTCCAGAGACCCGTTGTGGTATATTTGCAAACTCTAGGCCAGGCCAAGAGCACTGTCCAGTGCTCCCGAGTACTTGCCAAGTACTTGTAGAGGATGCCGCACTTCGGCTTGGTTTGTAAAGCCCGATGGCGTGCTTTGCCGCTCCACTAGAACTGCTGCCGCAGCGGGTGACCGCTTTGACCGATGTTCCGGGGTTGGTTCGTCTGCTAATCTCCTAGCCTACTGGTTTCGACTCCGTCCGACTCAGTTCGTGTGGGCCAGACCTCTCCAGAGGTCTTCTCGGCATTCCTACAGGTACTGTGGACTTCTCGTCGAACAACCTTTGTCCTTGTTTGACTTCTCAGATCGCGTCGTACTGGTCACATGTCTCGTTTGACGTGCCAAGTACTATGCCGATCACTGTCATTCCTAGCAATCCATGCGCCTATTGCTCTCTTATAGTTCCCAAGTACTCCTAGAGTACTCTGAAGGACTTCTCCGCACGTCGCGGCCTTGAACCCTACTACTTGGTTCATGCCTGTCTAGTGGACTGTGGCCATCCAGTCCCTTGGGTATAGTCATGGTCTCCAAAGTTGTCAAGGCTTTTGTGGGTATTCTCCTGGGTATGGTATCTAGCTTTCGTAGTGTAGTCCAAGTCCTGGAAAGAACTCGTACTTCACTAATGACCGCACAGAGGTCTTAGCAAGCAATATGACAGTCCCCGTTTAGTAGGACCCAGAGCATAAGTACTTGTCTAAACATGATACGGCTTCTCCGGCATGGTCAATACACAATCAGCAGCTCGGAGCTCCGCTCTGACTCTAACTGTATGTCACCGGACAGGGTTCAAGTACCAAGTACTCAGTACTAGTACCGAAGTACTAGCAGTTGTACTGGTTAAGTGATAAATCGCAAAAAGCGACCTGACGAGGGGTCGGCAGATCCGACCCGTATCACCGGCTGCGCAGCAAGGGAACGTACCCCAGAATTGTGAGTGATTAGTTGCCATCCCGCAAGCAGATATTGATACTTGCTATAGCGCAGCCGCGGCGGCGAGCCCCTTGGCGTTATGAACTGTTCATGGCAGCGTGCTGTGAATACCAAGACCCTGCGTGCACCTATTGCGGTGCTCTGCACTGGGCCGCTGAGGCGACTAAGTCGTCAGGGGCACGACCCGAGTTTGGCATGTGCTGTAACCATGGCAAGGTCGTACTGCCGGAGCTTCCTGAACCCCCGCAGCTGCTTCGACGGCTCCTGGTAGCCGCTGATCCTCAGGCGACCGAGTTCTGTACCCATATCACTCAATATAATGCTGCTTTAGCGTTTACCTCTCTTGGGGTCAATGACGACAAAGCCATCAATCAGCAAGGTCGGAGCGGGTGGGTCTTCCGCATCCTCGGGAACCTTTATCACTTGTCGGGTGCTCTCACTGCTCCTGAGGGAGTTGCACCATCATACTCCCAGCTTTATATCTATGACCCGTCTGTAGCCCTGCAGCAATGCATGCACAGGAACAGCCCTCTACGCCGCGACACATTGCAGGCTCTGCCGGAGATGCTCCTGCAATCTCACCCATACACGGCTAAATGTAAGCAAGCGTATGAGATCCTCAGTGAAGACAATGCCAGAGTCCAGGATGCGGAAGTCCATCTTCGAGTCGTTCCAGGTCAAGACAAGCGCAGATATAACCTCCCCACTGCGGATGAGGTTGCCGTTATCCTCCCCGGTGAAGGAGGAGGTGGTGTCAATGGGCGCGACATAATCCTTTGTACCCGCTTGCCGGACCAGTCTCCCCTGCTCAGAATCTCTGATCGCCGTCCAGCCTATGCTACATTGTTCTTTGTTCTGCTTTTCCCTCAGGGAGAACACGGATGGTATCCAGATCTCCGGTTGAACGAGCCTGAGAAAAGAGATCCTGGCAGGCTCACTCAGTCACGATACTATGCTTACAGGATCTCACCGCGAGCTGATCGGGGCGGTCGACTGTTTCAGCAATATCTGGTTGATGGTTATGCCTCTGTAGACCAAAACCGGCTCAGCTACTTACGCCACAATCAAAAAAATCTCCGTGCATCTCTGTACAACGGTCTGGAAGATGCTATTTCCAACCGCGACGACAATGTTGATCTCGAGGAGTTGGGAAGGCGTTTGATCCTTCCTTCATCATATATCGGGGGTCCGCTGATACGGCTGGTAGCGGACCAGCCGTGTAATCACGCTTTTTAGCGACTTCTAGCATACGGCTAGAGGACTCCCGTCCGGTGATATACAATTAGAACCAGAGCTGAGCTCCGCGCTGCTGGTTGCGTATTAATGATGCTAGAGGATTCCTATTCTGAGGATCTGTACTTTGACTCGGTTCGCTACCAAATGGGAGCCAGACAAAGACAGTCCTAGAAGAGTAGCGAGCTCCGACAGATAGAGTCAGATCCTAGTGATAGGACGTGGCTTGCCCTGCAGGCTAGATACCATACCCCGGAGATATATACCCAAAAGCTCAGACACCCTTTGTGTGGATCATGCATTACCAGGAAACATAGCAGATAGCGAGGTAGCGAAGTCATGTTCGAAGTAGCGAAGTGACCTAGTACCACAATGACGGACATTGGACCAGTTCGCTACACGAAGTACTGTGTTAGCGAACCCTCTGTACCCAGTAGACCAAGTGTCCGGCCTCACCCGGACCATCATGGGATCATGTCGATGTACCGAGAAGTGCGCAAGCACTTTCGCGGGATCTGCACAGTCCAAAAGGGGAATTGATTGTTGATCGCGATTTTCAATATCCTTTCTGGGACTGTGCCGGGCGAACATGTGGGTTCGAAACCAAGCCGGAGGGAGACGTAGAGCTCTGACAGAGCTGTGGGACGTAATCCTAGCGGATTACCGACCAAGCCGGCCTAGTGCGTAGGCCCGGCAGGAGGAAGACGTGTTCGCGAACCCGCGGCATGTCCGCGATATATCCAATATGGCTCGGCTGGTCATTCGCGCTGACTGGCAAGGTGCCGAGCCTCACCAAGGACACTATACAGAGGACGCGTGGCTGTTATATTCCGTTCCGAATCCGTTTCATTACTCATTTTCCTTTGTCCTGTTTACTCATATCAGTCTGTCATGTATTTAGCAAAAACCTATAAAATAGCACGTAGAGCACGCATTACAGCAGTTCATCCTCGCCCCAGGAAATAGCCCATCAGCTAGTTCTGTCCAAAAGGCTTTGGTGTCCTCTGTATCTGCGGAGATTTGTGTACCAAAAACATATCTTTGTCTTGATCCATTAACAATTTCGCGAACTTGAGATTTATCAGTTATAGCTAACTGCTGATTCCTGAGCTTGCAAGGCTTCTGGTGGTACACGCTATTGTCTCGTGGAGGGTCACGGCAGCAGTTCCAGATAAGCACACCTCGTCTCGTGGAGGGTCACGGCGAGAATTCGATAAAGTCCTCAGTTAAGTTGCTAGAGGCAGGCGGCCGTTACTATTGGAACCTGTGCGCGTTTAGCAGCCTGGTCATATTTCGGTTAGTTGGGCTATTGGAACCTGTACGCGTTTAGCAGTCTGGTCGTAGTCGTTGTTCCCTTGCCTGGCCTGGTCAAGCGCCCGTCAGGAAGCCGTTCACGTCCATGTTAAAGTCGTAGAGACTTGAGCCGGGGAGACTTTCACAACAAAAACATCCTTACACCCGAAACCCCTTGTCTGTGTTTTCGTGTGTTCGCGATTGTTCTTCGGTTGGTAGCTACCTGAAGCTATTGTAATCTCGAACTTAGTTCTACCAAAACTTGTCGAGTCGATACTTGTCCCACTTCAATAAAAGAGAGAATTCATCTTATCTGTATACTTCAGAAGGATCCGAACTCAATCTTAGCACTTTGTACTGGTTGTAGTGAGTTGTGTGTGTGTGTGTGGGTTTTGTGTTAGAGTCCGCTCTTCGCGAAGTCACCATTCTGCAGCCCTTACTCAGGTGCACCGTTTCACCGGCGATGAGGAGGACTAAGGATTCGTATGGCTGTAATGTGAATGCAGCAACCCAAGTGGTGTGTCCCTTTAGTCCTTCCTCCTCCCAGCTGTTGACAGCCTTCTCCACCCCTACATCATGCACGAGGAGCTGCAATGTCTCCCGGCAGTACCTCCGCTACCGGACGCGCGGTAAGCGCGCCAGATCTCGGCGCCAGCGCGGACGAAATCCGCCGCCCGTCCCGCGTCCCATGTGCCTTGAGCAAGTGTCCCGCTCGCGGGACCGCAGCGCGAAGCGGTATCGTTAGGCAAGAGGTGTGGCATCTGAGCAAGATGTGTGGCCCATCAAAATAATGTGCGCGCTCCATCTTGTCTATCCTCTATAATAGGCCATAGTGCACATTCGGGGTGGCCGTGCTTGCCCGGCGAGCCCCGCGGTGGCTTTCTCGTGCCGACCCTCCAGAATCTGCCGCCTAAGTTGGCGGATCGGCGTGCCCCACATGCGCCCGTCGAGCGTGACTCAGGCGGGTCCGCGGTGGCCTTCTGGAGGCGTGGCGAGCGGCACGTCGTCCGCGTGCAATCTGCACGGCGGCCTTGGGGTATTCTGCGCTCGCCCGACGGATCGTGCAGAGCAGAATTGCGGCGGCTTGGACTTGGCAGACGGGCGGCGGACGCAGGCGGCGCATCGTGCACGCGATGTTGTTTGTGCGACAGCGCTGGGAGGGAGGCTTGTGGGGTGTCCGCTCAGTACACAGACGTGGAGCGGTGGCGCGGGCGGGCGGACGACACGGGTGGGCGCGGAAAGCGCGACGGTCCGCTCTTGACGCGGACTAGCGCGGACTTGTGTGGTCTTCTGCGCACGTTTGGCACATTGCGTGACGGCGTGGCAGGGCGGGTGATGCGGACACGGCGCCGGGATGAATGCAATGAGCGTTGTTCGTGCTACGGGCGGAAGGCGGCGCGGTGTCGTGCATCCCCTGAAATGTTCCATAGTACTATAGTTCTTTGTCAGAATAATATATTCATTTTGACTCTGGCATACTGTACTATTCACTTGAAAGTTGCCCTTCTCAGCTCGGGCCAGAACAGCTGAGCTCCATTTCGCTTTCTCCCCGCTCCGATCTATCCATCCATCGATGGTTGTGTGCGAAATTCCGGCGAAGATGGTGGGATTTCTCAACTTTAGGACCTTCTCGATGACGCGCGAGCTCATTTTATAACCAACAGACTGGTGTCTCGCCGCTTCCTCAATCTGCGGCCACAGAAGAGGTGTCATCCAGTTATGGTATACGGCGTCCTTGTCTGCCTTTGTTCGCTTTCGTCCTCGCTTCTCACGAATTTTCTTGAGATCACGAGTCTGACGCGCTGCAGCCCGATTGGGGCGGGTGAGTTCGGCGATGGAAGCCTTGAACCGCTTTGTGGAACGGTCTTCGAGAATGAAGTCAACGATCTATAAACTAGTTAAGTGTTTATATCCCGGACGAATATCCCACTCACCTTTCTTTTAGTACCCCCTGGCGAGCGCACTCCCTGTGAGATCTCCGCGGCGCGTTCAAGCTTGCGATGCTTCTGCTGACGCTGGCGGGCAAGTTCCTTTTTGTGTGCCTTACGAGCTTGTTGAACAGCATCAGATGCTTTCCCGAACCCCTGCCCTTGCGTAAAAGTCCCGTCGCGACTCTCGAGCCAAGCATCTCGCTCTTTCCTCTTGTCGTCCTCCGTCGCCAGTCTGTTGAAGAACTTCAAGATCCCATCTCCAGCTTTCTCCATGCCGGCTCGAATTGTCGAGGTAACAACCACTTTTTTCGATGGCCCCGTCCTCTTCGGCTTCTTCTTTTCAGGACTTGTGGGCGGCGACGACAGGATACGCTTTGGGGCATTGCGCCGTCGTCGAGTGACCAAACGAGTCACAAACTGGGACAAACTGCTACGACCACTGCTTGACCGTGATGGAGAGCGATCCGAATCGACAAACATGTTCCCTGATTGTGAGTATGAATGCACCGGTGAAGGTGTGCGTGGCTGGACGAAATCATCAAGAGTATTGGGAAGAGGTATAGGCGAAGATGTGCGGGGCGAAGACTCCACGCGGGGTGGCGGGTGAAAATCACTAAAGTCAGCTGTCATCAATCTCGTTGGGAAAACTGAGTCGCAATCGGAGTCGCTGTCGCCCAGAGTTGTGCCTTCACATGTCGGCGTCAATGGGACTGTGGGTATGTCGTCCGTATCAGAAGCTCTGTGCTGCGAGCTGATTTTGGACTGTACGCTTCGGCTTAGATGATCCAGTTGGTCGGCGAAGGTAAATTGATATCCTTGATGCTCCACTTTGAACAGGACCTCGGAGGGCGGCGCAGTCTCTATATTTTCCCGATTGTATGCCTGCGCAACATTATCGGTAAGTGACAAAAAAGAAATGCTGCTCAAACTCACGTCGAGGTGCCTGTTGATGATCCGTAACAACATCTGCAGTCGCGCATCTGCCGGTGAGTTCCCTGTCCCGTTGATGAGAGGATAGACGGCTGGCAGGAAGTGGTGTCCGAGAGCGATGTGTGATAATATGCCGCAATTGAAGCCGTCCATCTGGCTGGGCACAGCGAGATTGTCCCAGGTATATGTGCGTCCAGTGTGATGGGTGATCCACCAGCTAAGTGCCTCCTTCGTCTCTGAATCCGGCTTTTTCTTGAATGGATCACCATACAGGACGCGCTCCTGTCTGATATCGACAACACATGCAACCCAGTGCATATTCTGCAAATTGTTGATCATTCCTAGTCTCTCGCGCTCGCCACTTGCGAGTACTGCACCCAGAGCTCGTGCTCTGGAATAGTCCTTGTCGCTCGTCCGCGGATCCTCGTACGTTGCACGCTCCCTCCACGCTGCTTTGATGAAACTCATCATCCAAACTTCACCGATCTCGTCTTGCAACGCGTGGCCTGCTGTCAATATGTCGGACCGCAGAATATCCAACATCTGGCTCTGCTGTGCGTCGGTGAACCATTCACAAGTTCCGTAAAGAGCCAGAGTCTCGATCTTTTCCCTGTATTCGAAGCCCTTGACGTCTCCAGACCAGTAAATGCTCTGCAGAGCGGTAATAACAGTCGGCACCATTTCGGGTGAGTTTCCGTTCTTTCTGGTGACCCGTGAGCGCGTTACCAGTAGATCCTTGGCCCGCCCCCATTGAAGCTTTGCAGGCCGAACGTCCTTAACGGCCTTCCAGAAGCTGATTATCCATATCGGGAACAGGAGCTGCCTATCTGGACCTGCAGATAGATGCAAGCACCGCACCGCGATCGGTTTGGAGTCCACCAATTCGGATGCCGCGTGTTTGTAAAGGGCTTCCACGAGATCGTCCGGGGGAGCGTACAGGGAACGTATCTTGTCTATATTCACTGGACCTGCACTGTCTGCCACAAAGAAGTCTGTGATCGCCGTGACTATGCTGTCGCGACGCGCGACTGGGAGTGCAGCACGCGGAATTCACCTCGAAGTCTGTGAAGTCCCAGACAGAGAGCGTGGTGGGAGGGAGGATGGTTGCTGCGATGTCGGCCGGTACCGTGAGACGAGTGTCCGGGGAGGCCATCCAGCTCAGTAGCTTCGAATTTTTAGATGAGGGACGAAAAGTGATCGGGAACGCAAACAGAGGCAATCTCGGTGAATACTGTACAGTTTCGTTCAATTCGGATGTCACACGTCACAGGGCCCAAAATTTACGAACATATTCGTGCCTGTCACGGGTCACCGAGGGCATTTATGAACTTACAAAAGGTGTCACGAAATCGCGAAAATAGGTCAAAAAATTGCAATTTTTCGTCCAGCGCGCGCATCACTCAGTTTTCGAACGGCACGCGGCCAAAGATAGCGAGTTTGGCGTGACTTGACGTGATCGGTGCCAAATCGGGCTGTTTTCTGCTGCTTTCTGCCGTTTTACTTCCACACGGACACACAAACCCTGCTCCTCATTTGCTAAGAAACAGCTTCGTGAGTGCATGTGAGATCCTCCTGGCTGTTTACCGGTCTCTCGCGCCAAAAAAAAGGGGCATTTACGAATTTTTTTTTGCGGTCACGGCCCAACTGGCCAATTTACGAAATCCGAAGTTCGGATGTGTGGGTCACAGGTCACAGGCGCGGAGAATTGAACGAAACTGTACAGTATTCAGTTTCCCGGCAACCTAAATCAATCGGAATAATTCAGGCAAAATTCAGGACTCAATTTCCGGCAAAGCAGCATGAAATCTGGCTGTGTTCGAAATTTTTCGACTGTCACGCCAAAATCTGGCTGTGGTCGAATGGTCGAATCGGTACTTTGTGTCACGCGTCACACCCTAGGTCGATCTGAATGAAATAATACAGTATGTGGTAACGTATCTGCGGGAAGTAGGAAATTTGAGGTCGCTTTCACTCTCATTGGAACCATTCAATGCCAGATAGCTGTTGAGGGCAGTAGACATTCGGCGCGTTGAAAGGCGGTCGGTTGAACGTTGAACGTTGAGCAGCCAAATGGGGCTGCCTTTATCCGACGGAGTTCCTCAATTGAGGGTAAGTAAGAAACCCAATTCGGCCCGGGCCGGGATGGAGACGAACCTGACGAGTTCACACAAGAGGTGTATATGCTTGGCAATGTGTTGAGGTTCAAAGCATGTGTCGGGTTTTCCTGAGTGTGGCGCAGCCGATCAAAACTAGCCGCCGTGTCGCGGTGTCGGTTTTGAGGGAGCCTCTCGTTTTCATCATCTCCCAAGGGCTTCCTTATCTCAACGCTAGTTGCGAGTTACCCTTGTACCTCGTAGCTCTCAATGAATACATGTTTTGGATCGTGGAATTGAGCGTCTCAGCGTTGCACTTGGCTGACGAGGTAAGATTAGTATATCCACCCCAGACCGGCTCAACGGTAGGCTGGAACACATTTATCTCGTGGCGGACAGAATCATTGCATCGCTGCATCTCGTGGCGCCGAGATGCTTGCTTTCACAACGCCGCACAGGTCCCCGTCGGCGCGTAATCTAATGAGCTAGTCTAAGAAGGTGATGTGCGAGGTACGTACAATGCGTTTGACTCGAGATCAAGTACCTCCACCTAAGTTCTGGGCCCACAGTTCTAGGGGGAGCCACGAAAACTCGTAGTAGAATAGATACAGAAGAGCCTGAGCTAAGGCAATGATAAGTAGAAAATCATTGAAGATATCGAAAGTGCCCATCAAGTGAATGGAGGCCTTTACGAGGGCGCCGGGAAAAAGAACTGGAAATTTGGAAGTCTTACTGCGCAGCAGGGAATCGAACCCGTCAACCAATCCGTCGCGAGGGAAACAGAATGTTCCCGTGGCACCATGGCACGCGGACGCGGGGAGTCGAACCCCGTCCAACTGTCGACTGGGCTACATGAATCGCCACCAATGCAGACATGCGTGTCCCATACACCACGTCCGCTTATTCCCTCCCTCCCGTTCTTAGATCTGACGCTCCGTGCTGGCAGGGTCCGGCAAATTGCAACCAACTTCAGATATACGAGGTTGAATAGATTATTGAACAAAACCAAGAGCACATTTACCTCACCTCGGCTCAACCACGTAACATCGTCTCTCAATACCACGGAATGGCTTAATAAACTGCGGTACAAACCATGCCCGGAAAAGTTGAACCACAAAATCGAACATGAACATGCCGTAACGCCCTCCGCGTATCAATGCAACAGATCATCAATACGCGAACCGCTTCCTGATCTTTCCTGATCCGTTCGCGCTCCCTCCTTCCTCCTCCCGCTCTCTCCCCCTTGAACCTCCCCCCCCGCATTTGCCTCTCTGCGAGATCCCTCCAAGCACCTCAAGAGCGCACCCTCCATCAAATGAGACCAACCCAATATCATACATTTTATCGCGCCCGCCCACCCCGGCGCGCAAACTCTACAATGCCAACCTGCAGTACACCTACACCTACACCTACACCATATGCTACAGCCCCCTCCCTCTCCCCCTCTCTCCACACCCCCACCCACCCCCGTGCTCAAGACCACCGACATAATCTACAGGTACCAAAAGAAACGACTGAAGTCCATGCCCGGAGCGGGCCACCAAAAAGAAACATAGCGTATCGGGTCGTGTGCGTAGCGTGCGAGGTCGTGAACGGGGAAGATAGGATGAGATTGAAGGATGGAGGATATAGGATGAGCGAAGGATGGCGGATGAACGGAGCGGAGACGCCACGATGAGGGGTAGCGATGCAGACGAGTCGAAGCGTGGGCGTAACGGTAGGAGGGTAGGCTGAACGCGCGCGCCGAAGGAGTGGTGGACAGTGGATAGGATGGACCGACTGCGCCGCGCCTAAAACCCCCGCCCCCCAACCGTCGCCGCCCTTGCGCGCCCGTGCACCCTCTCCTGCTCCCGCTCCCGCTCCCCCGCGCCAGGCACTACACCCCCAGACCGCGCGCGCCCCACATGCACGACCGGCGTCCCCCCCGTCACCGCGCCCTCTGCACCCACACCCTGCCCGCCCGCGTCCACGTCCACGTCCGGCCCAGGCGCGACCCACCCGCGTAGGCGCCCACCGCCGCCGCCTGGCATACCCCCGCCAAAGCCCAGCGGCAACCCGAGCCCGAGCCCAAGCCCCCCCTGCATCCCCATCCCCATGTGCATGTGCATCTCGCCGTCCACCTGCACCCCCTCCATCCCCACTCCGTCCGCATCGCCCCCGCCGTCCATGTCCGCGTCCTCCGCATCCTCCGCGCCCCCGCCGATCGCCAGCAAGTCGTACGCGCCCTCGAGCGGACTCGACTGCGCGTGCGCGTGGCCCTTGAACGGAGTCGAGTGTCCCTCAAACGGACTCGACGCGTGTCCCTCAAACGGGACTCGACGCGTGCCCTTCGAACGGACTCCCGTGCTGCCCATGCTGCCGCCGCGCATGCCCAACCCCGCCCGCGCTGTGCGGCCTCCCGTACGCCTGGCCATGCCCCTGCCCCGGGCCGTAGTGCAGGTGCGGCGCGTCGAACGGCGAGTCGTACCCCTGCTGGTGCTCAGACCCCTGCTGCTGCTGCTGCGGCGGGCGCTTGTACCCCTACGCGCCCGGGTGCGAGTGCGGGTGGGGCGAGTACGTGTGCGGCGAATACGCGCTGGGGAGCGGCGCCGCGTCGAACCCCTGCGACGCGGGGCGCGGCGTCAGGTGCTGCGCGGGGGCGGGGGCGTGTGGGGCGAACGGCTGGTGCGGGAAGGCGGTGGCGACGGCGGACGGCGGGCTGTGGGGCAAAGCGAGAGTGGAGGGTCAGCGGGCGTGTAAGACAGGAATGAAGCGGGACTAGAGGAAGAGAGGCGGCGAGGGCAAGAGGACGAGCGGCAGCAAGACGAGGCAAGACACGACGAGGCGAGGCAAGGCAAGGCAAGATGCAAGCCACAGGACGAGACAGAAAGCAATGCAAGGCGAGGCGAGACAAGGCGCGGTGCGCGATAGGTGTCCCCCTTGGGTTCGAGCAGGTTGAGGGACGGAGGACTCACTTCGACCCGTCGTAGCTCGCGCTTGCGCTCCCGCTCCCACTTCCGCTGGCCTCGCCATCACCTTCGCGTGATCCAGAGCTCGTCCCGCTACCGCACGCCGAGGATGGTGGGCGGCCGAGTCCTAGTCCGAGCCCGAGCCCGAGGCCGACGTCGAGGTGCAGGGTAGCCGGGTGGGCTTGGTGCAGGTGTGGAGAGAACTGGAACTGGTCGGGGTTGGCAGAGTGGGGGGAGTGATGCTCCTGGTGGTGGTGCTGGTCGAGGTGGTGGTGGTGGTGGTGGTGGTGCTGCTCTGAGTCCAACAGCTGGTGGTGTTGCTCGTGGCCGAAGGCAAAGTCGTGCCCATGCCCGTAATGCTTGTCTCCGCCCGCGAAGGAGTGCGCCGCCGCCAACTGCTGCGCGTGCGGGTGACGCATGTGCCCCCCATCAAGCGCGCGCGCGAACGCGTCGTACCCCGCCTCGCCCGCGTAGCTGTCGTAGCTCGCGCGGCGCGACGCGTGGTCCTCCTCGCCGTGGTGTCCGTGGTGAGCGCGCATGTCGGCGTCATTGTACCTTCCCTCGCCGTGATCACCGTCATACCGCGCCTCGCCGTCATCATCGCCATACCGCGCCTGCTCACCGTGTCGGACGTATTCTCCGCCCGCCCCGGCGTACGGCGAGCCAAGCAAGCGCAGCCCGCCCAGCGCCGCGGGCAGCGAGCGGCGCTTCGCCTCTGCCCCCGTCTGCGTGTGGTGCGCGTGGGGGCGGGGGAGGGCGAGCGGCCGCGTAGACGCGAGCGGTGGCGCGGCGCCCGGCGGGAGAGTCGCGGTGCGGCGGCGGCGGCGCTGCTGGTGGTGTAGGGGCGAGGCGGAAGATGGGGCAGAGGCGGTGCAAGGGGTGGAGCTGGCGGGGGAGGCGGGGTGGGAGAGGGCGGAGGAGGTGGAGGCGGAGCGCGGCGCCTTGTTGGGCCCGCGCACGCGGCACTCCTTGGCGTACTCGCAGACGAGTCCGCGCGCGAGGCAGCGCGCACAGGCAGGGTGGTCGCCGGAGCACTGGCAGGGGGGTGGGGTCAGCGACTCGGCGGGGCGGGAGGCGGGGAAGGAGGGGGCGGTACCTTTGACTTGCGGGTGCGGCACTTGACGCAGGCCTGGGCGGTGCGGAGGCGCGGGTGCTCGGGGGTGCCGGTGGTGGGGTCGAGGCTGCCGGCGAGGGTGATGCGGGGGGGCAATTGCGGGGGCGGCGGGAGGGGCGAGCGCGGGCGCGGGTCGAAGGGCCAGTCGTGGAGCCTGGACGTCGGGGCGGGGGGCGGGAAGGGGTAGTCGATGTCGGCGTAGAGCGCCATCGTTGTCGGGGGCGGTGTGGAGGGGAGGATAGAGTGTGCTTGACGAGTCCGGCATTTAATATTTAATATTTATCCCAGGGCTAGGGTCGACGATCGAGGGGGTTGGCTGATCCGCGGCACCACAAATGCAATCGCGATCCTCGCGTAATCAACTCCCCGAGCTAGTTGCTGCACGTGGTTGAGGTGTGCCGAGGTGTGCCGAATCTAAATGGGGTGTGCCGCATCTAACTGTGCTGTGCTAAGTTAGTTGCATCGCTTCGATCTTGAGAAGTCCGCTGCATTGGGCCGAGCCGCTTCAGAAGTCATGACAAGCTTTCAGGGAGGCCCGCCGGCGCTTTTTTGGACCGCAGTCCCGAAACGTATAAATGTGGGTGGAGGGAGGCCCATCCATCTCCTCTCTCTGCCGCCATGTACCGCGATCCGGAACCTAGGGAGCAGCCACATCGGAGTCCTGACGGCCTTTTGGCTGTGCCAGCTCAGGTACGCCCCCGCCACCTTTCGCCTCTGCCATCCAATCGACCTGACCCCCCCCCCCCCCCCCCAGTTCTCGCGCGCGCGGCGTTGTGACGCAGCCCTGCATGATCCCGCGAGCAGCGAGGTCGCAACAGCCCTTTCTCCACGCATGGCTCTCCGCACGTCTCGATCGACCGGCGTTCTCGAAAGCGCCAGAGGCGGCGACCCCGCGCTTCCTGACGACGAGGTGTCCCCCACGGCCTTGCGATCAGCTGGAGTCCTACAAGGTGCCTGCCTCACCTGTCCCCCGACGATCGCGGCCTACGACGAGTTGAGGCCCAGTCTGCTCCGACCCAGCCAAGCTTCAGACCCCGAGGTCGAAACGCTGATACGCCAGCTGAGCGAGCACCGTGCCACGCCCGTGGTGCGCATCAAGAGCGACACGAATACGGACACGTTCACCTTGAAGCTCGGAGGTGGACAGCGGCTTGTCGCCGGGGTCCGCGTTCAATGCGTCGGCCACCTTTGTGGGGAGTGGGAACCCACAGACATCATCGTCCGTCGTCGGCCAGGCCTGGTGCTTCATCTCTTCGTGAATCACGCGACCCAGCAGAAGGCTCTCGTCCAGGTCAACAAGCCGTTCAGGGTGCCGCTGCCCCCCCTGTTGAAGCATCTCGCAGCGCGTCTTACAGACCTCAGTACGCGCTGGCGTGAGCACCAACGCTCGAGAGCTCAAGCGCAAGCTTTCCACCGCCAGATGTCACTCGGATGGTGATCCCCTTGCTGTACTAGTAGTTTCCCTTCATGTAGTCGGATCCTATCCATATGTTGGGGCCATAAGCACTTGAGTTTTTTTTTTGCAGTTTCGACCCCATAAACTGACAAAACGGCCAACTATTCAACGACCTCCGTGACCAGTGACCTTTTTGCCAAGTATTCATCTCATCGGTCGCTGTGACCTGTGACTGAATACTTGGTCGAAATAGTACAGTACTACCCTCCTATCTAGGTGCATAAGACAGATTTCGTTCAATTGCAGCTTGTGTAGTTACTTCATGGCTGAGCTTGAACATTTGAATGGGTCCTATATATCATCCCTTATCACCTATACTACAGTGAGGGGTCTTAGTGGTTTCAAGGCTGTGTGTGAACTCGAGCTCCGTCCTAGCGGTGCAGATTTTGTTCAATTGTAGCTTGTGTAATTACTTGATGGTTCAGCTCAAGCATTTGAGAGCGTTGGAGGCCTGTCGCCTAGCGCTTAGCGTGCAAAGAGACGTCGCGAGACCGTCCTCGTCAAAGAGCGTCGCGGACGAGCGTCGGCAATGAGCGTCAAGAAGAAGCCGGAGATCAGTGGCGGTGCCCGGCGTTCCCGGGCCGCTTCTTGTCCTCGACCTCCATCGTCCTCCAAGGCCATCGTCGTTCTTCGCGCTGGACGTTGCGGTCGGCGGAATCAGACGAGCTCAACTCGAGATGAGCGTACTCTTCGCGCGTCCTTTCCCGCCCGTGTACTTGCAAAGACCGTTCGGCGTCCGCATCACGTCGACCATCAGATTTTCGTGCGTACACACTCAGTGACTCTGGACGGTGGACAGACGAAGGTCGGCGGTCTGTACGACATTCGCCACTCCTCGACGTCGGGCGTCACGCCCAACGCTCGCAGGTAATCGTACGTCTGAGCCCTCTTCTCTTCCTTCGTTCAATCTAATGTAATATCGCTCTCAGTATGACACTTTACGAGAGGACGACGCATACGCACGGCCGAGCGCTTGACGGTGCGCGACTCACGCGCGCTCTTCTGCCCGCACCTGACTAGTACCATAGCCCGTGGCTTCGCCCTTCTCTGCCCTCCCTGCAACCCGCCCGAATGACGCACACATTGTGCCGCGGCATCAAGCGTCGGTCCAGATGTTCCTCGCATCATCAGCCCGGCCTCCAGACGTCGCGCTCTCGTACCTCCGTCTCAATTTGCACCCGCCCATCCGCGCCTGTCCCACGCCTTCCACCGCAGCCCACCGCTCCGACACCATCGTCGCGTCAGCGTTCTCCACCTCCGTCCATCTCCATCTCCATCTCCACTCCCCGTCTCCATCTCCCTATGTATCGTCGTCGTCATCGTCGCGGCCGCCGCACGCCGCCTGCCACAGACGGAGAGGTCGCACCTTACGCATGGAAACGCACGGCGCACGATGGAGTAGGAGACGCACGGTGGGCGGGGGAACGAAGAGGAGGGAGGAGGCAGCCGCGCCACGCATTCACCCCAAGCCGCAGCCGTGCCGTCGACGCGCTCGTGCGTGGGGTACACCGCCATGCGCGCCGCTCTCCGTGTGTCCGGCGTCGTCAAATTCAGCTTCTGCCTAGCAAACCCCGCATCACCATCCCGTCCTCGCGCTCTAAAGCTTCAAGCCCCACAAGCCCAAGCCCACCTCGTCTCGAGCCCACCGCGCGCCTCGCCTCTCTCCGCGCCCGCCACCTCATCCCTCCCGCGTCCGTTTCTTGGCCCTGCGCGGCCCCCGCCGCTTCTCCTGCGCCCCTCGCCCCCCAGCACACCGCGCCTCTTCGCCACCGCCGTCTGCGCCTCTTGCCCGCCTTCGTCCCCGTCCGCGTCCTCGCCTCGCCCTCGCTCCCGACCGGGTGCCCTGCCCGTCAGGGCCCTCGCCCCAGCGCCGTACTCGCTTCTTCGTGTGCGTTCCATCGTTGACCAGCCCCTGGCCCCTTGCGTGCTCGGCGTCCCGCGCCTCTTTGCCCCCACCGTGTCCTCGCGTGTCCTCGCGTGCGCCGCCACCGTGTCCTCGCGTGCGCCGCCACCGTGTCCTCGCGCGCGCCATCCCCTTTATCGCGCGCCAGCGATCTCTGCACCTCCAACCCCCCCGCGCGTCGGTGGCCCCGCGGTTGCTGTGTCGTCTCCGCGTTCAGCCGCACCCCTCGTACCTCGCCCTGCACGCCCGCTGCACGCCGCCACAACGTCCTCGCCCCGCGCAGTCTGTCCGCGCGCTGGCCATCCCTGGGCATCCGGTCTCGCGGTCTCAACATCGTCTCCGAGGGTAGCCGCGCCCCTGCGCCCCGCCCACGGCCGCCTCCTGCGTCCATCGCTCCGGTCCCGCCATCTAGCGCTCTCGCCGTAGTCGTCGTCATCATCGTCCCCACCTCCCTACTCCCTCCTCGGCACCGGCATCGTCTCCTCGTTCTTGCGCCCTTCAAGAACGCACGTGTCTATTCCTTCGTGCTTAACGTTGTCCTCGGCGGCGGCGTCCCCCCCGCATCCCACAGTCTGCCGTCGCCATGGCAGTCGCCGTCTCCGTTTCCGCGCCCGCACGTCGCGTGCAGCCGAGCACGCACGGTCAATGGCTTCGTGCATCGAGCCCCGCGTCCGCGTCCGCGTCCGTGCCCCCCACTCCTCAAGCCCAGCGCAAATTGCATCCTGAGCTGTATCGCCGCGGTGCGTGACGACGCGTGAGTCGTGAGGCGGACGGGACGCGGAGTGGGGAGGTGGACTAAGGTGCACGCAGGGGGGCGCTGGAGGGGATACAGCGCGGGGGTGGGACGCGCGCGCTGCCCAGCGCGTCTCCGCCCACCCTGTGGATGGTGTCGCGCATCGTGCCCCGCGTCCCCGTCCGCTCAAGCCCAGCACACCTCATCCTGCGCTGTATCGCTGCGACACGCGATGAAGGGATGTGAGGAGATTGACGCAGGGGGACGCGGAGCTCGCGGAAGACACAGCGCGGGGCTGTGACGCGGCAGCAGACGCGCGCGCGTCGGTCCCTTCTCGCCTCCGGCCTCGGCTGCACTGGCACGACGCGCGAGGCGGACGGAACGCAGGGCGAGGGCGAGGGCGAGGGCGAGGGGGGGGATGGGACGGGGAGACGCTGGGCGGGGGGACGGGAGTCGGACGGGATGTAGGGCGGCGGAGGCAGTGGACGCATGGCGCAGGCGTGGGCTGCAGCTGGACCATAGACGACGGATGACGACGGGGGAAGATGGACGCAACGAGCGGGAGAGCGGGGCAGGGGCTACGGCGCGGGGCGCGGAGCGCGAGCTCTTCGTCTGCGGACGGAGGCATCGGCGTTGGCGGGGCGGCACGCCGAGCCACCCAGGATCTAGACACCAGCGGACGAGGGTTCGTCCCCCGCGTCCGCTCCTCGACGCGCGACGTACCCCACGATCCGCGACGGGAGCGAGGACGGGGACCAGGCGGATACGTGGCGACGCGGGCGGATGTGGAAGTGGACTAAGGGGAACGCGGAGTTCGCGGGAGCTGCGTCGAGGGCTGGAGCGGCGCGACACGCGACGCGCGAGGCGGATGGGAGGCAGGGCGAGGGCGAGGGCGAGGGCGAGGGGAGGGGGGTGGGTAGAGAACGGAAATGGAGAAGGAAGGCCGGTCGCCGGCGCCGCGCCGCGCTGCACCCCTACACACCAGCGCTTCTCTCCGTGCGTCGCCAATCCTGGGGTACGCCGCGCGTGGAAGCCTGTGTGCGGGTGCGGGGCTGCAGGCGGACGCGAGGGACGGATGTCGGCGCGTGGACGCGCCTCGTCGCGAGCGCGCCGCCGGTTCGGGAGGGCGGGCGCCGCCACACGCCCTCACGGGTGTCGCGGACGCTGACGGGCGGAGGCGGGCGAACGCCACGAGCGGGACAGAGCGGGGCACGGGCTATGGCGCGGGGCGCGGGGCGCGGGCTCTGCGTCTGCGGACGGAGGGCGTCGGCGCCGGCGTGGCGACACGGCGAGCGACGTAAGACCTAGACGCAAGCCGTGCGCGGACGAGGGTCCTCGCGTCCGCCCCTCGACGCCCGGCGTATTTCATCCTATGCGGCGTCCTGAAGCACTGCGGGCGCGCTGCTTCATTTAAGCGGCATACGCCTCTTTGCGCGCCTGAGTGATGTTCTGACTCTCCGCGCGCCCGAGCGACCGCTTCTCTGTGTAGCTCCAACTTTAAATCAATACTACGCGCGACTTGGGTTGTTCAGATCGTACAACCTTCCACCAACGTTAACTAGTCCCTTTTGCGAATCGGAAGTGACGGCGGGACTCCCAACGCAAAAGCGAATGAGGAACAATGAAACGAGGTGAGGGCGATACTGCGAGTTCTCTGGTTCTGTTCGGACTCCGGTGGAAGAGATGTGGGTACCTACTCACTATTACCTACATCTTTTTCTTCAGTTTGGTGTTTGTCCCAATAGCCACCTAGTCCAACCATTCCATAATCGTGTGTTGTACGCTAGTAATACATTCAATTGCCTTCATTGGGGGCATCGTAGCTAGCCATATTCTTCCTGATGACTTGGCCAGATCTCGGATAGCTGGGTGTACAACAACTGTGGTCCTGGTCGGGGGTCGGTAAGGCCCCTGCGCGAACGTACGGCCCAGAGCCCTATCAAGAGCCCTGGCTGAGAGCTGTGTCTTCCAAACCGAATAGACGCTGATGAAAGAGAAAAGCACCAGTGTCAGAAAACGAGAATGATACTCCAACGCTACGACGGTGGGAGCTTGGAAGACGAGGAATGAAGTGGTGTAGAGACATGGTGGAGACGGCATCGTTCAAGGAAGAGTTATCTGGGAGGTTGAGACTGGAGCTGGAGCTAAGTATTGTCAACTTCAGCGTCGTTCAGTGCGCATGGCCCATGGGCAGAAGGGGACCTCAGGCCACAGCTAAAATCGTCCAACAACACAACCCGCACCAGGAACCCGGTGTCTCCGGCGATGAAACTGCATTCCGCAGGTCCTTCCTTGTTTTTTTTTATAATAAAGACCGGGGGTCTCGGACACTGAGAACAACGAGGCTGGGCGCCTGGTATCTCTGGCGGTGAAGCCCAAATCCGCAGGTCCATCCTTGTTGTCTGGTATTAGGGCGGGGGGCTCGGACACGAGAACAACGACTCTGCGCACTGGCGCTATTCCGGACCTTGTTTCCCAATTTAGTGTGGCGTTGGTGTGGCGTAGTGCGAGGACGTATAAAGCAGCCATGGAGGCACACCCGACTCGCTGCAACCAAGATCTACCCAAACACGGCCTCGGAGCTTCATCGCAAACGAGCAGATGTTCGACACCTGCCCCCGAAACCCGAGCGTAGACCGGCAGACGGAGAGAGAAGCAGTTCCGCCCACGTAGCGTCGGATGCGGCAGGAGAGGAATCAAGAGAGAAAGACCTGGACCCAAGCACGCCCTTCGAGTCGGATCCTCCTTCGGATCTTCATCGCGAGGGAGCAATTTATCGGCGCCCGCCCCAGGACACACGCCTCGCCCGGCATACGGTGAGGGCAAAAGAGCAGCCCAGGGATCCGAGTCGTCTGATGTCGCAGGAGAGAAACCAAGAGTAGAACATCCGAGCGCGGTTGAACCACACTGGCACGTGTACATCATGAAAATCCCTGGGAAATTGCGATCGATTGCCGGGTTTGCAATCATGCCGGCAGATCGTAAGCCGCCCAATCGGCCGCAATCTGGTCGCAAGCACGTCGCAATCCGCTGGCAATCTGCTTGCAGGACGGGCGTACAATTTTGTATGATTGTGCTATGATTCCATCTTGTAGGGGTACACTCATACTATATCGTAGTTGCACCTCGAAGAGGGGGGGGTATTCTGAGTTGATTCAGAGTGCATTAACAAGACCAACCATTCAATATTCATGAAGCACTAAACATGGCGCGCTACTCCAGTGCCGCATAGTAGTACTAAGCGCGGCTGAGATGGCCGGTTTGGTGGGATGTAAGCTGGCGCAACGTGAGCTGGCGAACGGCTTGCTTAAGTGATAGATAAGGAAGATTAGAATCGAGAATCTGAAGCACGGTACCTTCGGGCACGTGCGGTGCGCGCGTCGAGAATCTTTTCTGGACGCGCTCCAAGGGGGTACTGTTTTGTTAATTAAGGAACCTATGCCGGTTTTTGTTTTTTCAGGCCTTTCGCCCGACCAACCAACCACGTGACGTCCATATATAGTAATATTGCACGTGTAGCCTCGGCCCGCGTGGCCCGCATCAATATTTCAGTTGTATTTGAGGTCAATTTCAGCTTCTCTAGGCATATAGAGGCCTTTAGGGCCTTCTGTTGCATCTAAACGGTCCAAAAATGAAGACCAAACTGGCAGGCATGATGCTCCCTGTGTTTGAGCATGCAAGGTGATACTGATGCAGAGTTTATAATTGAACACACCCAGTGTTCCAAGTCCTCGGCTGCACAAGCTTATAATCAGTGAGTAAGCTTCATTGCAGACATCATTGGAAACAGGATGATGCTACAGGAACCACACAAGCCAAAAATGTAGACTGTCCTGGACTTTTCGTGTGATTTCCTCGACTGTAGTCTGTGGTCATGGCCGAATGTGGATGCTGACCAAGCCAGCAGCGATGGTGTCCCAATTGAAGGCCATACAAGGCCCTGGGATCATAGAAGACCAAATATTCTCTCTCGGGAGGTCTCTGGCTCCTCACAAAACTGATACCAAAAAAAGTTTTTTGGGCCTTGACGGCCCAACCAACCACCCAGCACCCCTTCCGGCATTCACGGACCGGTACCCCCTTGACGCGCTCACCTCGTATAATCTGGCCGGTTATTCCCTCAGTACCTGGGATTTTTTTAGCCCCACCCAAGGGGTACCCACTCTCGAAATCTCCTACACGGAGTCCTAAAAGTGAATTAAGCTGCTCCAGACCCCTCCCTCCCTCTTTACGTAAGCGCACCGCCACTCCCAAAATGGGAATTTCCATCAATTTCTTCTCGGATCAAGCCCAAAATCGCCCAGTGCGCATCTACAATGAGACCTTGTTGTTCAGAGATGCTCTTGAACCCAGAAGAGCTTATTTCAAACAACTTAAACGAAAAATATTGATGTAACAATCTCAACTGTGTGACTCAACATCCCTTGGGATCCGCCTCCATCTCCCTGATTCTGGCCAAAAAAGTCCACCATCAGCTCGCATTAGCACCGGAATAGGGACAATTTTTTTTTTTTTACCAGATGATCAGCTAGAAAAGGCCAGATTTTTTTTTATTGGTGCAAACATGTTATTGGGCCGGTCCGCAACTTTGTCCAAAAAGTGAAATAAGGACCTCGGACCCCCCCCCTCCCTCTGACAGCATGTCTCGGCATTCTCCGGCGGGTACCTCTTGGCCCCACCCACCGCAGCTGCGCTTCCCTGTTATTATATTTCTGTTCATTTCCATCTCTCGCTTACGCTTGGTATTTGGGTATTCACTTTTCCCTCTCCCCACCTCGCGTACCGGATTTGGGGTTCGCATCCGGGCTGAGTCCTTCGGGGGATCTTCCCAGCACTGGCCGCTTCCCGGCCCCCCATTTCCCAGACAAAACATGGATTTGATGAATCCAGTTGATCATCTTATATATTTATATTATTGCTAACTCCTGGGTAAGCCCCAGCATCAAGCGCGTATCAGAATTGCGCATATCTACCTTATACACGAAGAAACACAAGTCGGTTCAGACTCCGATGCATCACGTGCGATGGCGTGCTCATGTTGATGCCACGCAGATGCCACGTCACCTCTTTCTTTCGTTCTCCTCATCTTTTCTCCCCACTCGCGCTGTTCTTCCCCCGAGCTTCAAGAACGTTCAAGCCACCTCGAATCAATGCCCTCAACAGCTTCCAAGAATTCAAGCCCGCAATGCCGTCAAGTCCGGCCACCCAGCTCTGAACGTCATCAAACATTTTTCAAAGCACCCTTCAAGCATCCTTCAAGCATCCCTCAAGCATCCCCCACTCGTGCAATGCCAGACCCTCAAGCCGCTTCTCCTTTATACCTAGCCCCTCGTTTCCTTTTGCTTGACCTCTTTCCAAGCATCGCTCTGCATGTTGACGTCGCCTTCGGTCTCCACGAGGTACAGCGCGCTCCTCTCCGTGCTTATCCGTTGATGCTTCGTTGATGCTTCACTTTACAGCTTTCCCTGGATGCTTCTTCAATATGGGACAGCGGAGATTCAAGGTGTGTACGCTGTGTTTCCCATTTACTGCTACGCTGACACAAACCTCTCATCTTAAGCCGGGTGGGCGCTGCTATTCTGCAGCAAGCGACACCGTGTATCACCCGCGCTTCACACCCTATCCCCCCTATTGTTCCTACCCCTCGTCGACGGGAGAAGCATGTGCAACTGAGCGGGCAGTCCTGTACTGTAGTTATACCTCCCAATGTATTCCTGAGACTCAAGTGAATGAGATGTGTCTCGATTACAGTCCTACCAAGGAGCTATAGTATAATATGACCTGTGTGGCAAAAGCTGAACGCAACCTTGTAATGACCTTGTCACAAGCGGTACGCAAACCATCCGGGCCCCTTACCACAGATTGTGACGTTTACAATCCGGTTGCGTGTGGGTTGCGTGGATCGCGCTCCGATTGTCTGGATTGCGTGCAGATGTGATCGGTACACAACGTGATCGCAATTCTCCAGGGAATTCCCTGATGTACCAGACAAAATCCGCCAATCAAGAGATTTGAAGCTCTACGGAGAGTCGAGATTCGATACGTGGAAGTCGACATGCAAGGATCCACATCAGTCGAGGAGCAGTGGGAGGATGACTTGAGATTGTAGCGCAGGACGTCGTCATTCGAGAGTGCACCAGGATTTATTGATTATTGGCATCAATTATTACCGTCGGACAGCACCAGTTCGTGTCGAAGGTGAAGAGGATGCGCGCGACCGTCTACCACCTCAAACGCACCACAAGAGGCTTCGTCGACCCAGGTGCACCCTCCCACGCAGTCCGCAAAACATGCTGAGATCGATTGGTGGAGGCGGCCCGCCGTTCGACTCCACCCGGGGACTTGGGAAATTTGTCTTTTCGGGCGTGTTTGTGACCTGAGAAGGTAATCGTGTGAACGAAGGGAGAAGGGAGAAGGACGCACAGAGGATTTGCGACGCTGCGCTATAGCTACTACTATCTCCCACCTCGCACGCATCGTGAATCGACATCGGGACTTGGCCTTAGGCCTACAGAAAGTCCCCGTCGCGCTCAGTGTTCGCTCGCACGCAGTATGCGGAGTGCGCACAATTGAATCGGGAGAGGCGGCGGCGGTTCGACTCCGCCCGGGCCCCGGGGACTTGGTAGAACTTGTCGTCAATCTTTGTAAATGACCGTGTTCGCAAACTGACAAGATGGTTGCAGCAGAGGAAAGTCGAGGAAGGAGTCCGCACCTTGCTTTGCGCGGGATCCTAGCCGATGTGGGTGAGCGATGTGGGAGATAGTCTGATCGCGACTGCAGGTATCTGCGCCCTAATTATCCGCGACCAGCTTGCAGAGCCGGTGGCTACTGAGTCCCCAGCTTCGTAGCGGTAGGCGGCGCTTTGTTGCCCGGCCCGCCGACGCAGGGGTGTGCATATAGCGCATGCGCACATTCTTTTAGATCTGCTACAGGCGTAGACACGACGAGTGGATTTTTACGCGCCTGAGTTGATAGCAATCTGAGCATAGGCGGAGACTGAAGGAGCCTGATCAAGTCGGGATGTGACTTGCGCGCGATCACGACCCTCGACGTTGACGCGCGACTCCACAACGTCCTGGCGCGCTTGTAATTCGGACCGAGCCAGAAACAGCGCAGCTTCTGAGATCTGAGAAGTGGTGAGCGCATGCAAGGAGGATGACAGGCTGGTGATTACGATACCGGAATGTGTCGCGAGCAACGATACAACCTGGAAGACAGGGTGGCAGTTCTGGACCTCAAAAAGCCGGATTGCGTTGAAGGTAGCGCACGTCTGCGGGTCCAAAGAAGTCGCTGGCCATAAGCAGGCTCGCATGAGCTGCTGCCGATGAGTGATCCTTGTGTCGCATCCACAAAAATTGAGTTTCACGGTGTATATTCCCAGCGTGTCCATGATCACAAAATCCCTGTGCGCCGAGGTCGCCTTAGGGCAGTAGGTCCCCGGCGCATGTCCTAATTGCATCCTGGCCTCGACTTGCAGCTCGTTCATGGGCATCGGGATGTAGAACTCCCCAGACCACATCTGGAAGTCCCGTGAGTTGACCATTGAGTAAACGGGTGCCATTTATCGGATAACTTACCTCCACCATGTGAGTCGGAAGCTGTCGGTGCATACTGACAATGCAATCTTCGCAGTACATTGCAGGTCCGATGCACGTCTGGCGAGCGCATCGAAACAGCGGGTCTGGTTTCTTGCAGGCCCCACATTTAGCATAGAACTCGGGGGCTCCACGACCCTCGCCGCGCAGCATTTCGTCCAGTGTTTCGTCACGAAACTCCCTTGCCCAGACGCTCATTGGGAAGTCCTGCAGCTTTCTCAGTGTCTCATCAACTAGCCACAGAGGAAAACCCACCGCATTCTCCCATCGCTCAAAATGTGCTCCAGTCGAGCTAGGGGGAGGACACATGGTGATCCCATCGCCATCCACATTGTTGCTGGTGTCATCGCCCCCGCCCCCAGCCCAGCTTCCCTCGTCACCCAGCAAATACGAGAATTCAGGGTCCTCGAGCGCCCGAGATGTATTGTGATCTTCGGCATAGTGCGAGTTTGGCGCGGCAGGGTCCGATAAGTCGACTCGGTGGGACTGGAGGAGAACCCGACGACCGTCCTGAGACCGCTCGACAACTGTAGCAATGTGCGGCCGATGGACGTAGAGCTCGCCGGACGGGTTACCCCTGGGTCGGCCCCCGCGTCGCATTCTAGTGTAGCTAGGAGTCTTGTTTAGGATATGCCACCCAACAACCCGATAGCTGACTCACCCGTTCCTCTTTGCAAAACCCCGAGGTATTGCATTGCCGGCCAATTTCCTAAATAGAGCAAAGCTGTACAGTGTCAAGCGACTCAGCTTGAAGTGTTGCATGTCATTGTCAACCTCTCTAGTGCCTTGCTCGAAACCGCCTAGGCCTCGTGGTGGATTCCCTCCTGGAAATCACTCATGTTAGTGTGTCAAACCTGTCTTTTCACTGCCTTGACTGAGCACCCGCAGCATGGCACACCATGACGCCTGATGAGCGAGCCGCAGCAGATAGAGCTATTGGTCGCAGTGCTGCTCGCACTCGCGTCCGCAAGACAGTCGACCGTGACCGACGGCGGGCAGGGTTCCGCACACCTCGCGAGATCCCACTTCTTGAGGACGACCTCTACGAGGGAGGGATCATCCCTGGGCCTCAGCAGAACACCGATCCTGACCTTACGTGCACTATCTGCCTGAACACCAAAGCGCATCCTGTCAAGTAAGTCAGCCTGGCAGTTTCGTTCTCTGATTCCGCCAACATACCTCTCAGATATGTGTGCACGCATAGCCATTGTTACGCGTGCATTAGGCTGTGGCTGCAGCGCCAGTGGACGTGCCCGCTGTGCCAACAACTTATCAAGCATGCACCACGCCGTGACTACCCCCAGGAACAGGCCATTGCAGCGTTGTACCCTGCCTGGGCGAATAGCACCTAACCTTTTTCGGACGAGAGCTCTTGAATTCCACGCCATATCTTGCGTATCTAAAATATGAATTATATGACACACTGGGCCATGATAACTTGATTCAGAGACGATCCACAGCAAGTGTCGAGCATTCGACAAGGATACTGTGTCAGGGGGTTCCGACAAGCGACCCCACTGCCCGAGCAAGTATAGAGGAATGGACAAAGCTTAGTACACATCGTTCTGATGCGACATCATCGGAGAAGTAATCCTCAATGGTCGCGAACCACATCCCAAGCATGGGTTCATAGTAGTTTCAGAGCTCAAAAAGACAGTGCTGCTTCAACCTTGACTCCATGCTACTAGTACTACAGTGGATAGAGCTATAATCATGTTGTCTCGGTACATTGTTGTACAGTGTTTGGTGAAAGCATGACCAGCTACTATATCGGGCCAACGCAACGTGTGCCCCCCAGGGTAACTCAACGAACTCAACAAACTCCTGGAGTAATACAAAGCCTATGTGACCAAGGTAGCAGTTTAAGGAAAATACCTTGCATCTGAGGTCAAGGTATGGTCAATATGGAGCAGAAAAAATATAATAACTCAGCAACTGCACAAAATCAAAGGGCTTCCTCAAACGACGATATGGATCCTTTGTGGCGGTTGCACGAGATTTAAGGTGGTGATTGCGCGAGATGCACGAGTTTCGTGGTGATTGCGCGAGGTTAAATCTTGCGCAATCACCACTGCAGTAGTCGTGCAATCACCACAAATCTTGCGCAATCACCAGGTTTCGCGGTGAGTGCACGAGATTTTGGCCGGTGATCGTGGTCATTGCACGAGAATTGATTTCGTATAATGTGGTATAGTTCTTTCATTGAGTAGCAGAAAAATCCAAATAAATTCCAAGCCACTGTGCGAGCATTCCGGCACAATATGGTCGGAACTCGAGGCCTAGATGATCCGGGTAGGCTGGCTAGCTTCGGCCAACCATTCCAGTGGGCGAGGCCGGAACCTTCTACATTAGGACACTGGTAGGCCTTCAGAAGTCTTTTGAATAAATACCACTATTAAATTCCCCAAAAATTCTAGATGAGCGGACAACTATATAGGCCTACCCTCCCGGTTCAGAATGCAACGAACTCTTTTATACTCCAAATAAACTGCTTGTTAGTGTCGCTCTGGTTACCTGTCACGTGGTGACAGAGCGGTGTCAAGGTTCTCTCCACCACCATGCCGGGAGATATGACCTGCGAGGAGATACTCAAGCCTCAAGCCGTATCTACGATTATAAGTGCGTATCTATACACCTTTCCATTGTCATATACACTCATGCAGGTGAACTAGACATGCGGAAGCTCGTAACGAGAAGACGCGCATTCGTATGGCCAAGCATAGGGCAGAGGAACATTTGCGCCCACAAGACGAACAAGACGCTCGGCGTGCCCGGCGCCGTGAGGCGGCAAGACAATACAGAGAACAGTGTGTTATTTGGATGCCCCGCCCCTCGCATTTACTATAATCTCAAATATTCCAGAAACCGGGAGCGCCTCGCATTGGCAGAGAGGAAGCGCAGGAGGCGCTACAAGAGAAAGCCGGAATTGAAAGAGAAGTACCTCATCTTCAATCCGAGTCCCGCAAGCCATCATAATGTTTATATTGACATGCAGGAACCACGAGAAATATCAGCAACGAATGGCCAGTGCTAGCGCAGCAAGGGCCAGCGCCAGCGCTGCGCTAGCACTTGTGGAGGGTCCCAGTTGCCCGCCATCGACAAAGGAGGCAAGCCCGGTCATGGTTAGCGTGCCCCTGGAGCAGGTCAATTATCTTGGCGGCAGAAAAACCGAGCTCTTGCTGGTGGACTACTCATCCGATGAAGAATAACGTTAGAGCCATAGTTAGCGCATCGTACATACTTGAAGAATCCAGTCTGACACTTTCTGTCACGGAAAGCGGGCCGTGACAGAAGCAAGTCTACGTAACTCTCCGACAATGCGTCGGATACACTGGGAAAGTGGTCTATAGACGACCCTGTAGACCTCAGACCTCAGACCTCAGACCGTAGACCGTAGACCGTACTAGTAGACCTATTACTTAATATATGTGAGTATAGACCTGAGTGTAGACCTTGCCACATACCTCACCTGGAAACGTCACAAATAGAGTTAATGTGACGTGTGGGGGCGAATAGTCCTGTGTAGACCTGGCTGGTGTAGACCGTTGCGTAGACCGCTGCCGTAGACCGCCCCGTAGACCTGCCACGGGACTTGCCGACACCACTTTGATCCGTGATAACGATCCCATCAGGCCTCCGCTTTTGGATCCTTGTCGCTCTCTTACCTCCCCGCCATCTCGCTATCCCTTGTTGTTATAATCCAGGCAAGATTTCACAAGTGTTTGTTAGACCAGGTTTCAGCTGATGAGGATCTCTTCCTCATCCCAGTATTTATACTACAAGGAAATATATCTAGGATGTTCCGGTGTCCACTCCGGCATGAGTCGGCCTTCCTTCGGGATCACTAAGCCCATCACTAATCAATCTAGCATCTTCTCTTATATCCCTGTCAGCTGCTCTCGAGATGCTCAATTTTTGGAATGGGTGGCATATATTGTGCATTTCCCGGGCCACTTGAGCCAGCATTGACCAAAGCACACCTGAAAGTGCTCGACGGAAGTGGTAGCAGCCAACAAGCAGCCAACAGCGGGATGATTGATCGGTAGTCAATTGTTTCACCTTATTTGCAAAGATATGGAATATACATCATGATGTCGGTCTACGTGAAGGTCTTCGACTAGGTCTATAGTTGAGTTCGGTCTATAGCAAGGTCCACTGTGTAGTCTACTACATGGTCTGCATGAAGGTTTATCGACTAGCGTGACAGGTCTACGATATGGTCTACTTGCACTGATGTATCTCGTAATCTCCGGCACGGTCCGGCCGGTCTAGTCTGAGGTCTGGTCTGAGGTCTTTTAGACCGGTCTATAGACCGCATTTCTAGTAGCTCCGACGTTCACCTCTCCGATGTCTTCCAAGTCGCACTGGGATGACCTGCGCCATCGCTGGGCTGAAGTGAATGCCGGTCTCCGCCTCCGCGGCGACCTTAGCCCATATGGGGAGGGACTCGAACCAAAGGGCAGGATCTTCACTTTGGTGCCGCCGAAGAATGGGCCACGACCAGCAGCGCGGCCCAAGCCTGTGACCACCACCAACTCACTTGCCGCAATACGTGCACACGACGATGCTCGCCTTTTGGCGCTCCTGGGGAGCCGTAAGCGCAAGCGCTCACCCAGCCTCCAAGGCCCAGAAGCCGCTGGGTCATCAAGCCTGAAAGCTGCGGAAACAGCGCCTTTAAAAAAAAAGTCTGTGTCCTATGCCCAAACTGAGTGAGTATATAAATGCTAACACTACTGCTTACAGACGCAAGCCAGTGAAAGTTTAGATAGCATTTATATACTAGTGCGTCTGTGCAGGATTGTCGTCGACAAACATACACAAATATGAAAGCTCGCTGCTCTCCGTACTTGCGATGGGGATCCCCCCGTCCCTTAGGAACCTGGAGCGACCTCCTGCGCTGTTCGTCGCATGTGCCATCCTGCTCTACATGGGACCAAACTTTTCAGACCACATTGCGTTCACCAAAATGCGCAAGAAAACATACTGGATCTTGTTTTTAACCGGTAACCAAGGTGCATACAGCCTGAAGTGAGTTTGACGTATTGAGGTGATTGCTCGTGAGCACCATGAGTCTGCCCAGCACCGGCCAGCTCGGCGCAGGGAGGGTCCGGCAGGGTCCCGAGCGGCAGGAAAGCAGCCAGAGCTTGGCTCTGTCTCTGCCCCTCGTGCGGGACCATCTCGTCACGGTGCCCCGCCCGCCGGATCCATAGGACGCCGTCCTGCCCCCGCCGAGGACGATCCTTTCTATGTGACTGTCAGTGGAGCGATACACCATTCGCGTGCGCAAGCACTCCGGACGTGAGCGAGGGCCCTGTTCAGGTGGTTATTGGATGGGAGGCTGCGACTGCCTACGCGATCGAGAAGGTGGGCATAATCGAGAGGGCGGGTGGGAAGCTGAAGGCGCCTGGGATGGACGTCGAAAACTGAGAAGGTTGCGTGTATAGGACTTGTCTTATCTATCATATTTCACGCTTTCGACGCCGATACTGGTTTTCATTTTTCTATGCACTTGAAGTGTCTGTAACTGTGTTACATGTAACTTAGCCGTCTGGTCTGAATCCCAAATCAGGCACATGGAGATACAAAAGTGAAACGAGATTTTGTTTACCGTTTGACTCGACGCCCTCTTATGTCGCGATCCAAAAAGAAGGTGGCCCCTGTGCCCGGCCACGAGACAAAACGGCGCAGTCGGAAACACGAGGGCTTAAAGCCTGGAAAAGTTTCTTGGGTGCACGGGACGAAGCTCAAGTTCTTCACCTCGCGTGCTGACACCTGGCGCAGCGCAGACGAACAGGGGCCGTTCCAGATCAGCAATTTCTACCGCGACCTTGCCAACCTCTACATCTTGAAGTATGGCTACAAGTTGGTAGACGACGAGGACCTGGAGGAAGATGTTCCGGATCCCTTGGACCCAAACGAGAAGCTGCCGGGGAGCGATGTGCTGACAAAGGAGGAGGCAGAGGAACAGAGCGCATTCACCAAAAAGCTACGGAAGGTAAGCTGGACTTGACTGCGCATACCCAAGAGCTGACATACCCTGGTCAGAGGATTGCTGCATGGTACCAGCGAAAGTACCGGGGCATTCAGGAGAACGGCAAGAGCATCTTCGCAGAGCTACTCACGACAGCGCTTGACCTGAACGGGCCACCATATCCTTACAAGCCACAAGAGTCGCATTTCTACTCTCGGAAGTTTTACGCCGAGCGCATCAAGGCGCGGTACGAGGCAACGTTTGAGCTGGAGGTGCAGCGCGCAGCAGATCTCGACATGCCAGCCCCCGCTCCCATAAAGATTCGAAATGAAGTCACCAGATTGGCTTGGGACGAGGAGCCTGAGGACTTCAAGGCACAAGTGCGACTTGCGGTAGAGGCAGAGCACAGCGCAGCGGTGAGGGCTTGGGAAGCGACTCGGGCAGAAGGGCATAAGCCCACTGCAGAAGAGATGAGCTTGTGAGTTACACGTTTACGGCCCACATCTATTGCTGATGCCCCGTGACGCGAAGGGCACTGAGCAGTGCAGGTCATTTGCTGGAACCTCTGGCCGAGGCTCTTAGAGACAGGTTCAGCATGAACGTAGCAATTATGCTATGTGGGCCCTGTGGCGACCGAGGTGGCGCAATTGAGGTTCGAAGGTGACGTGCTGGCTTGACAGCTGTGAGATAATACTTGATATGGTCCAGTGTACATGCCGGCACAACGCCAGGGATTGGGGCGAAGAAGTGGTATCAATTCGACCCACTGGGCTACGATACAACCGAAAAATCATTCATCAAATTCTCAGAGCGGTGCTTCAGTACGCATCACACATTTTAGACGGTGTATGGAAAATAATATTCACATGTGTAGCGGAAGAGCAGCGCCGTGCCCGCATTGTGGGCCCACAGGTGGCATCACAATCAGAAGCCGCGAGTAGTGTCCTCACTGGCAGTCGCGCATCAGCTGCGCAGGGGCCCACAACACCGGCGCAGACATTGCCCGTGGTTCCTTCGACCTCACGTAGTGAAGACACACCCTTTGATGACCCGCCCGTCAATGACCCGCCCGTCGATGACCTGCCTGTCGAAGATCCGCCCATCAACAATGACCCGCCCGTGCAAGACCCGCTCCTCGACCTCCCACGTATAGATAGCTCGCCCTTGAATGAGTCGTGCATTGATGTCGCGCCCCGTCACACCGAGGAAGCAGGCGGGAAGGAGCTCGAGGAGCGCCACCCTGCTTGGAAGCGCCCCGACATGGCAAAGTGGTACAGCGAAATGCGCAAGGCCCACTCTGCCTTTGCGCTGGGGGAAAAGTGGGGGGGCTCATGGGGTGACCTGGTCGAGAGCTGGCTTGATCTGGAGGCGGCTTGCGGGTACGATGACAACGGGGGCAAGCTGGATAACACGAACCGGCCGCCTGAAGTCCACATGTTCCTGAGAGGCGGTTGTCAGTGGTGGGCGCCACAGTCAATCAAGAAGATCGGACGTGTGGGCGAGAAAGGGACGTACGCTGATGATTGGTGGCTCTGGTGGAGGCACCTTCAGCCGAAGGAGCGCCTATGGCTAGGGGGTATGCATACGTCGCCATCAGAGATGACCTTTGGAAATCTGGTCACGATGCACGGGCGGATTGGCTTGATGCAAGTTGTCGCTAGCCTTTTGTGGTGGGGACTTGCAGAGGCAGAAGCAGGGGATATGGGCCACGCGTCCGAGTGGCAGACCACAGTGGAAGATGTAGACTGGCTTCTGCGAATGCTTGTTGCGTCGGGTGAGCTTGTAAACTTCAAGTACGTCCATCCCTGCGTGAGAGGAAAGTGCAATCCTGAAACAGGCACAGGGAGTCCAGGAAAAAGGTCAAAGATAAGGTCAAGGGAAAAAAGTGCAAGCGAGCAGATGAGGACGAAGAGGAGTCACGGCATCGGAAGAAGAAATCGGTCGAGAAGGAGGCTCCAGCAGTCAGAGAGACATGTGCCAGTGCCACTGTTCGGCCGCGGCCACGCCCCAAGCCAAAGGCAAAAGCCGCTAAGAAATAGAAGGACATATGCTGTAGTGGTCTTGGGTATTCTACTTGCGCAAGACCGTCCAAAAAAAAAAAAGACTTGTCGAAAATCAAGAACAGCTTATGTAACACTTGCTTATTGGGATGGAAGACCAATGGACAATGTGATTGGGCGGCAGCAGCGACACTAGAAATAGCTACAACATGTTGCCGGTGTTCTCGAGAGTCTGTGGTGGCCACCCAGCTGCATGCCGCACCCGTCAGCGGTACATCTCCCCACTCAAAGCTGGCATCTCCCCAGGCTACGGTTGCCTGGGTGGATGGCGACCCAGTCCCTGTGGGATGGGAGAGCGGCTGGGGGTCATACATCGAAGCTGCAGATTATTTCAGTTTGAGCTATTTAAAAGCTGGGTGACGTACCGAGCTGTCGCTGAGCGCGCAATCGGCGAATAGAGGAGATCCGGGCACGTGCGGCACGGCGTTCGGCAGACTGGTAATTGCGGACTGCTGTATGAGTCAGTGGCAGGCAGGCTATCAGGGCACAATTGAGCGAGCGCACCGGTGCGGCGGGGGGGAGGCATGATGCATGAGCCTCTGGATATAACACCAGCAAACAACAACTGCTGGGGTTTTCGGAGCAGCGGGGAAATACGGAGGGAGCCGAGATCAGCCTATGGCCGGGAGATCCCAGCCACAAAATGATTGCGCTGGATTTAGCGGATTGACCCGGTGCACCGGGGTAATGCGGGTGGAAAGCCTGGGCCAGCGAAATAGGCCGGGATCGGCCGTGCGGGAATGTTGCGGAGATTTGATTGCAGGTTGCAAAACAAATATGTGCAACAAATCAATTCTGGCTGCTATAATGGGGTTAGTAGGGCCCAGGCCCAGAAAAAAAGATGCGCAGTTTTGATGTAGATAGTGTGTGGAGTGCTGCATCAACAATGGGTGTTGCCATCAATCATCAAGGATCAACACCCCCATAGAAGCATTAAAAATTGATTTTTAATAAGAAAAAAAATAAAAAAACCCCAGGTCAGAAAGGGTGTCAAAAGCCCAGGGTAATGCATTATTGGCATTACGACTGGCAGTGAACACCTGCCAATAATGCATTACCATCCACAGCCATCCCTGGATGTAATGCATTATTGGTACGTCTATTACACAGGCCACGGCAGGCCACGGCACCCTGAATGAGTGCGACGGGTGGTGAAGGTCGCGCAAGGTCGTGAAGGACTTGAAGAGTATATACCAAACCCGACACCGTGACACGGGGTGTCAACTGTCAGAAAATCTGACACATGTTTGAATTCCCGCACGCGGATTGGCAAACCCGACACATCTTCCCTCCTGGGACAGGTATTCCAGCAAAACCGACACACGCTCAGAAAGCCCGACACCCTGTTAGCAAACCCGACACGCGTGCTCGGCTAGCGCGGCTTGGCGTAGGATCGCGTCACGGTTGATGCGGCTCCCATGTGTCCTGCTTCTGCCCACCTTTTCGCCGCCGCCACGTCGCGCAATGGCAGCCCTCGCAGCGCTGTTGGCACGCCTCCCCGACACCGTTTTGGAGCAGTTCCGGGATGCGGCAAGTCTGTCAATGGCCCATTTGATGAATTCTCATGTTCTGAAGTCTTTCACCACCAACTTCCGCATGCGAAATGCGCAATTGTTCTCCGGCACCTCATGGGTCGAGCTCGACGACCTCCGGGCATGGCTTCGTGAACGGGACGATATAGACCTTCTCGAGCCCGACAGGTGCGTAGATTCATCATTATGCCGCAAGCTATGATCGCCGCTGATTACGGCCAGCATCTCACCCTTTGACCCACGCTTGATGGATGGTGTGGGCGTGTCGATCCAAAGCGCAACCTTCCATGGCTATCCTGGCGTCGGATTCGAAGATACCCGGTCCGCCACGCCGTCCTCAGGTTGCAGCCACCCATACGACGATTACCAATCCTCGAACTACTCGGTCCCCGCCTCCGAACTCGATTATCTCGATGCCTCTGGGTCTTCAACCCCGTATTCTGGTCTGGATCTCTTCGGCGACAACTCCGGGTCGAATTTAGACTGGGATCCCTCACTTGCCGGATTTTTTGATTCTGCGGAGGTATCGGATTTTGCAGCTGACACTAATCGACTTCCCGACAATCTTTCGTTTGCCGCCGCGCTATCTTTCCATCCAGGTACCTCGTTTGCACCTGGTATGTACTCTCTCGCAGGTTTATCGTGATTTAATCCTGATTTTTTTTCCCACAGCTGTTGCATCCGGTTCCGGCACGTCCTTTTTCCCTCAGCACACTGCTCTCTCGCATCTGCAAGCTGCCGACCCAGCTCGTAAGATGATCATTCTCCAATCATCACTGATTTTACTGATATGACACCCCACAGCCGTTGCTACCGGTACCAGCGCACATATTTTTACCAACGGCACTGCTCCACCATACCTGCAAGCTCCGGACCCAGCCCGTAAGAATCGTCATCCAACCCGATAAACAGTCGCTGACTTTTTGGCATGACACTGCAGCGTTCCTATTTCCACCGGAGGACTTCAAATTCGAAGACGGTAACCCGAGTTTGATGACGCAGGAGGAGATGGATGCTGCTGGCGAGGCGTGGCAGTGGGTGCGCTCGGACACCGTCTGGCTCGACGAAGATGTCTGGTCTGAAGTGTACATCCCTCCATATCCATTTCCCATCACCAAAAACCAGAAGGTCAGACGCATCGAGCGCGTCCATGGTATCCCCTCTCAATTCCCTGTTCCCCGAGTTCCGACCGCTTACCTCGTGAATTTCTCATCGAGCCGGGACGCGTACACGGGGGATGATGGCGAGGTTTCCAAACTCGATAAGATTCTCAAGGAAAAGGTGTGTAGTTCCTCCTGGGATGCGTACGGACTCTCAACACTGCCAGGACTGTCATTCTTGGGATGGAACTCCCGGTGAACGAGGGGACGGCCGAGCCCCTATGGTGAATGGTCAGCTTTTCGCTGGCATTGGCCGTTTTTCCAAAGTTCAGTGTCGGCGATCGCGGCAGCGATGCCAGGGTATTCACTACTGTGAATCTATTGACTCCTCGCTTATCGCTGTGGAACGCTACGAGCTTGATCCCCATGCGCGGGATGCCGTGAATGACGCTCAAATCGTGCAGTGTCTGAATCAGGGCAGTCGAATCCAAGATAAAGCCATCTGGCAAGTCTGTATTCCGCTCTCGTCGCAAATACTCAACGTTATCGGGTAGCCACGTGAATACTGTCAAGGGAATGAAGTGCACGGCGAAAAATGCCTCGGGCGGTGCATGCGGTGGATATCAAGTTCTCAAAGAAGCGGCGAGGGTGAGCGTAATTTAACCCGTGCAATTCGCTCTTTGATTCCGATGCAGGAGCTTCCGAGCGGCCGAAAATTCTACTTCGCATGCAGTAACTATTCGAGTTCGTGGAAGAACCATTCTGGGATTCAGATTCCTCCCGATGTCGACGAGGACCTGTGTATCCGCGCTTTTCGCGGTGAATCGATCACGGACAGTAGCTCAGGTGGTCAGTCCTGTGCTCATATTATTGGCCGGATCACTGAGCCTGCGCTAGATCCGACAGCCGAGTCCTGTAGTCGGATTATTGGGAGCGGATCAGGAAAGAAGGGGAAGTCTCAATGTCGTGAGTTGTCTCAACGCACTGGCTGTCCGCCGCACCCAGCATTCTGACCTGATTCCACAGCGTTTCCACATCTTAAGGATGGCAAATCATATGTCGCGCCGATGTGCAAGCTCGTTTGTTCGGCCAGGATCATTTTCTTTGTCCCTTTGGACGAGGAGAACATACCTTTAGTAGTTGTACTTCCTGAACCTTCCCGTCCTCACACGCATCCACCTCCGCCCGCTACCAAGGTTCCTACCCATGTGAAGTTGCTCTACGAGAAAGCTATCCGCGCATTCGGTGTTTCGATCGCAACCGTCAACAAGGTCGAACAGGGTGTGTCATGGTTTCTTGCGAGCGACAAGTCCTGACGTCAGCCCTAGCCCAATCGACTATTCAGATCATGGGTGCCGCCCCGGGACTGGTTCACCCATCCCTTTTGCAAGCATCAACGAAGCAGGGGATTATTTCGGCGCTCAAGCGGCGCGAACCCGGTGGCGACAAGTCGGGATGGGAAGGTTTGAACTTCTTTCCGACGTTAGTTCTCTCCTCATGAAATTTACGCCTCTTTGATCTATACCGAGCTGAGCAAGTGAAGGAGCCGCAGGAGCGCTATATGCATTCATTCAATTTCCTCCCCGGTCGTAGTCCACCTTCGGCTGTCATAACCACGTTCGATAATTTTCTTCTCAGCTGTGTCAAGCATGTCCGTAGCATCGACCAAGATACGACCTTCAAGCGCATGAAGGCCGGCCTGCTGAATGAGTATGAGCTGACTGCATTCTTCTCCGCGCTCAATCGACGTATGTTTCAATTCTCAAAAGTCCGAGTTCACCTTGTATACTCACATGATAGTGACAAGCGCCCAACAGTGGACGAGTTCCTTGCCAAAGTATTGCGGGTCTGCCGTCGCCATGCTATTGAGTACGTCCACTGAACTACGATCCCTTTTTGCCCATTTGATTCTGCGTCCAGAGGCTTGAAAAAGAGCGTGAAACCTCATCTGGATGAGAGCCAGTTCCATTGTTTTCAGCGCGTTCTGAATCTCAAGACCCGCGGCGAGGTTGACGACTTCAGCAGCTACGTTTTCTCGCTCAATATTCCACCCATTACCGGTAAAGTTCTCTGATGCATGTGTGTGCGGTGTCTGAATATTTTCAGCGTGGTGGAATCACAAACTCAACCACAAATGGATTCTGCCCGGTCTAATCGAGTGCCTCTCCGGTCTCTCCCACGAGGAATGGATGACCACACAATTCACGTCAAACGGTAACGAAACACAACATCACTGGACTAATCTCCAGACCGGAATGGGGCTTCCCGCACGAGAATGTATTCTTAGGTTCGTTACCAGCCTCCTCTTCGTTCCGCCCTGATCCTGTATAGGGCAAAGGATGCAGACCAAGCCGTCGGCCGCCAATTCGAGCAATCCCTTGCCAGTGGTGTCATGACCAACAACCGTAACGAGTTGAGTCATCGCACCTCGCGCAATGCGAAGCGGCATACCAGTGCCGTCGAGAAAGCGAAGCTCGCAAGTGCGAGCAACAGCAAGATAAAGGAACTGCGGGCCGAGCTTGCAATACTCGTAGCGGAGTCGAAGGTGAGTGTTTTCTTCTCAAATTCTCTTGTCCGACTGAGCAGAGAATAGACGAGCTCGTCTGGTGTTGTTCGTGTAACACAGAAGAGCAAGTCAAAATCCATCGGTACCGCTTTTCTCCCCGCCTTTATATCACTGCTCACTCCGAAATCGTCACAGCTCAAGCCGCGACTCGGACCAACCCTCTAAAGAGGAAAATCCCAGCCGCTGGGGAGCTGGACGGTATTCGGATGTCTTCACCAGAAGGTATGTGCCGGCCATGAATAACTTCTTCGTGAATTATCTGGTGTTCAAACTCATGTAGAATCCGAGGCGCACAACCAAGACGAGTCGGTGTTCGCGCTCGACACTACCGATGATAATTCCTTGGTCATCTCCGCCGACAATGTTGATGTCGTTGATCCTCCCGTCGAGTCCGGTGAGAATTTTCATCAACTCATGCGGGCCGAGAATCTGAAGGCGATGTTCATAGTTGCTCCGTCCGCCCCTTCTGTTGACCCTCCCGTTGCTCCGGCCGCCCCTTCCGTTGATCCTCGTCGTGATGTGGTGTCCTGGAGTCCCGTGCAGCGCCCGCAAGGCTGCTGACGCGCAAGTTGCGCGCTCGTCCATCATTCCCGCCCGCCTCGCCGCGCGCTGCGAGTTCGCTGCGAGGAATACGCGCATCCCCGTCCCCGTCCCCGGGGGCACGTTTGCCGGCCCGCGCAGGGTAGTGCTGTCCCATCTGCCACCCTCGTCGATGCGCTTGTGACTCAGTCTGTTTCTACAGAACCGTTACTATACTCAATTCTAGTGGACTTACCTCGACTGACCTAGTAGCGTGCGCCGTGCATTCAATGTAAGTTTCAACTATGTAGAGTTAGCGATTCTTCCGAGAAAACTTCAGCGCACCGCAAGGAGGCCGTACGCGTAGAAGAGACAGATGCAAGGCGGGCGCGAGCCCAGAAGTTAGTGCTGGCTGACTAGAATGAATGAGGAAATTTTTGATCAATATCGATATTCGCAAGTGGGTGCGCCTACAAGTTTTGCGTTGAGACCCAGAAGCGCAGGAGAGAAAATGAATAAAGCACTTCTTACGCGAGTCGACGTCCCGCAAGGATCCACGCGGGACGCGTCATTCTTCGCTTAGACTCATAGTTGCGGCGTTCGCGTGTGTATGAAGCTAGAGATCCTTCGGAATGAATGCGTATTGCGTGCGGGGAAAAGGGGGCTAGCAGCTCTACTGACGGATGGGATGAGCTCAGACGCGCATTTGGTTTGGAAGCCTCCGGACACGTGGGGACAGTGTATATCCTACGAGAATGAGCGAGGGTTCAGCAGCGAGGGACCGATTGACGTACCATGAGCCAGCGGTCCTCGCGTACTGGGACTGAGATTTGGCAGCCGGAGGCGGGGCGCGCTAAATTTTCTACGCAAGACGGTGTGAGCCTCAAGTGAAAACAGAAGATAGCGGCGCATTGGAGCGCGTGGATACACTTGTTCCATCAATCAAGATTCGCGGGGATTTTGTTGCTGGCGGAGAGCGCTTCGCCGAGTACAGAGATAGACGCGAGAAAAGACTTACGAAGGGACCCAAGCCCCTCCGGCGGATTGAGGATCGCGCGCTTCACCGCCGAGTCGCTGACATCCGCGTCACAAGCGCCCACAGCGCAGGCCAAGTCCGAGAAGAGTCGGCAAGACCATATTAGCATGATGCCAACGGAAACAAACGCGTTGAAGGATGCGCAGGCGCGCGGTAAATGGGCAGAGAATAACTGGCTGTGGTGCTGAGAAGCAAGGGACGGTAGGCAGCGGGCCGGCCCGGATAGCCGTGATCCCGTTTGTGAGCCCGGCTATTCCCGACTGTAGCGGTGATATGGGAGATATGTTGGAAACTGTACAAACTCCCGCAACCTGCCAATATGCTTGCGGATATGTCTTCCATGTGGTTGAAACAGTAAAAATCCATATGGCGAAGATGAAGGTAGGGCCCGCAATTGTAACTCCCGGGGAAGATAAGATGTAACCTGGATGGTTGAGATGTAAACTGATTGCAAAAAATATGTAGATGTAGTTGAAAACCCTGTATCCAAGCAGAGGTTGTAATCAATTATTTTTTGCACAGTATATTATGGGCGATATACTGTGCAAAAATTAGCGTGATTTTACAGCATTTTTGCTGACAACTTACATCTTCAATCCGAAGTTTAGATTACATCTTCATTTGCTAGCTGACATCTCCCACGTGGATTACACCTGTACGCGGCTAACATTACATATATTTGGGAATTGATTGAGATCAGTGCGGCTTAGTATCGGCTATCAGCCCATCTCGGAGCCCCACCCAAAGACGGGTTCTAGTGCTCCAAGGATGTACCGGCTGCTTCGGATGATTTCCATTCAACTCAAATGTCTCTCCCAGATGATCTGGAGACCTGAATGATGAGTCCTGATAAAAAACCAATGAAATTGGTGTTCTCAACCTTGTTCATTTTGCCAAGCTCTGGAAATGTGAAGCACTGTCCTGATCCTTACAGAAATTGAGACAATGAATACAGAGGACCTGTCTGGGCTAAATGAGCCATGTTTTTCATCGAAAATAGTCTTCCGTTCATGATAATTCAGTGCACTTCCGTTTGTGGATCTCGGCATGATGGCAAGATCATTGATCTCGATCAGTTAATCAAAGCCTTCGAATTATCCTCAACTCAGAGTCCCACAGATATAAGCTTAGGAGTTGTGGTCCCTTGCCAGCTGGTTGTAGCTCCTATAGATGATCAGATGTAACCTGGATGGTTGGGATGTAAGCTAATTGCAAAAAAGATGTGGATGTAGTTGAAAACCCTGTATGCAAGCCTAGGTTGTAAGCAATTATTTTTTGCACAGTATATGTGCCATAGTATATGTGCCATACTAACGGCGCATTTTGGAAATCTTTCCATGCTCCGCTCCTGAGCATGATAGAATGTCGCGCAACGCTCACGGTGCACTGATCGAGTCGTTAATTGGGCTCTGTTGAACCACGATGGAGTATATAAGCAGCGAAACTTTCTCAGTTACACGGAAGATTTATTTGGGGCCGCTTCCACCCAACATTAAGCAATCAATACAGTCCAATCGGGGCTCTTCACCTCCCAGGAAGTGCTGCTCTAATACGGCTCTCAAGATTTGTCGAACGCGTACAAGCTTAGTCCTGTTCGAGAGCAGGTGCATCGACATCCATTGACGCGTCTTCGACGATGAGGTGTTGCAACGGATGCGCCCACCGGGCGGCCGGCAGGGTGACGCTCGTCACAGGTGAAGCAGGAGGATGAGCCGGGGATGAAAGATCCGCACGGATCTGGGCCACCTCCGCGCGCAACGCACGCATCTCGTCGCCGAGCGCACCGAACGTCTCAAGGAAGCGCGCTACGAGGCCTGGCTCCGCGGCGCACTCGAGGTCGTAGCTGGAGACTGACATGGTGTTAGAAGCAGGGACGGCGACGGAGGCAGACGAGGGCGGGGATACGGGCGAGAAACGCGGGTCGGATGTGAAGGTGGAGAGGGGCGCAGGAACAGTGGGAGGCGTGGGTGGTAGCTCCGGTTCTGTCCCAGTCGTGGGCGGGAAGCGTGCGGTGGAGAGTGGGGGTGGGATGGGCGACGCCGAGCGGGAAGTCTCTCCAGATTCGATTTGAGATTGCGTCCCCGAGCTCTGCTGTCGCCCGTACGCGCGCGACGCCGACGACTCGACAGAACGCGCGCGGTCCACGGGCGGTGGCTCCGACTCAGGGGCCTCCCGGTACAGCAGCTGCAGGTCTTCGTCATCCCAGTCAAAATTGTCGGCGTCCGCACTGGCAGACGGAATTACCGTATCGATGATCTCCTGTTTCGTGTGCACCTCGTCCACGTCCATCGACATGCTGCGCGTTTTGCCGACCAGCGCTGGATCGACATCGTCCGGCCCATCCACACGCATTTCGTCGGTAGACGGCCCGCGAAAGACAGCTCGCCCAGGCGCGAGGCTGCCCATTGTCGTCGGCGTAATCTTATGAGGCTCGAGTTTTGACTTGCCCACTACCTGTTACCGATAATGAGTACTAGTCAAAAGCACCGTTCAATTACACAAACATACCTCGGGCTCCACAGGACTTCCCATTTGGTTTTGCGATGCAGTATCCGTTGCCCGGGCGGGCCACAGCTCGGGCATCTCCTGCTCGAAACGCTGATTAATCAGGCATGTGCAGGAACCAAGCAATCACACCTCTGTTGGTTCGGAAGGGTCCTTGCACTTTCGAATATGCGCAGGGATTAGAAAGACTTTGGTGATGATAGGGGTAGACATACGCTGGAGGGGCTCAACTGCGACGCCGACGCCTCGCGCGCGTGACGTTCGGATGGTAGGTGGGATTGATCAGGTCGCTAAGAAAATCGTCGGCCACAAGGCTATCGAGCAAGACTCACGCGAACGCGTGACGGAAACGCACCGGAGCTGCCTCTACAGGCTTTTGCATGGAGCTGGAGCGGAATGGGTTGTACTCGCGGGCGCGGAAAGAGATAACAATCGTGGGTGTGGAAGGAGGAGCGGCGGAGAGGGCGGGCTTCTATCTGTGGGGATCAAAAGGGATATAGATTCAGACACAGCGGAGTACGTACGTGAACGACAGGGACGGCGGCTTCGGTTTTCTTTGCGCGGTGTCGCGCTGGGATGGGGGCGGGGGATGGCGTAGATCCCGCAGGATTGATACTCGCGTCTGCTGTGGGTGCAGGTAGGTTTGTCTGTGCGCCAAGTTACTATCAGAGATGCCGAATAAATGCATGGAAGGACCACGACGCACCGTTGCCGGTTCATCCCAAACGAATGTGGCCGCGTTCTTGTCAACGACAAGGCCCGCCATGAATTGTTCTGCTGTAATCCCATTCGCGACCTCTGCTTTCGATAATGTAAAGCCTTTGTGGCCTTTCAATACCCACTGGCCCCAACCTTCGGAAACATTTATTATAAGGATGTAAGTGGAAAGAATTCAAAGGACTCACCGAGCTTCAGAACATCTGTCTGGAACTCCTCTTCCCCGAACTCGCGCCAAAAATCCCAGACAAATTCATCCCGCATGATCAGCCAGTCGTACCAGTACCTTCTGAGCGCCCTGTCAAACTGCGCACAGCGCCACCCGCGCTCAATGGCACCGTCCTCCTCCATCTGCAAGCGCGCCTTCTCCAGTAGGACTGCGCACAGCCGCGCAATGTGCAGGATCTCGAACTTCGTGTTGTCCCACTCGCGCTGGCGAATCGCGGCGTCGGCCGTGAGGACGAGCTGCAAGCTCGTCCACTGGAGGCGCGCAACCCAGAGCAACGGCAGACGATACCCGCGTGGGAGGTCGACCTCGCTCCCGTCAACGCAGTGTACGGCGACCCACGGATCGAGCGTGCGTGTGCTGCGCGGCGGAATACTGAACGCGTGCGCGCACAGGAAGCGCATGATTGTCATGTCGTCCCATGCTTTTCCAGCCGTGCGTATGTAGGGCAATTTGTCGGGATGGCGCCAGCTTCTGGGAGATCGGTGATTTGCGACAGGCAGTGGCGTCGGCACGGGTTCGCGCTTGACGACGGGCGCGGAGGCGGATGCGGCGGCGGCGGCGGCTTCAGCTTCCTGTGCGGCAATGGCTGCGGCGTGTACAGACGCCGCCGTGCGCACCCCGCGGCTCAGGTGTTGCCGCGCATCGAGCTTCGGGCGCCGAACGGGGGTGGAGATGACTTTGGGCATTAGGGACTGTCTGCCAGTGTCTGGGCACAATCAGAGCTGCGAAAGGGTTGAGAAGTCTCGTGTACAAGCGCACCAGAATCCGTGAAAGCCCTGTGGGGGCAGGACTCGATACCCGGCGCTCTGCGAAGGGAAAGCCAGAGAGAGATGAGTGGATGGAGAGAAGTGTCCAGAACAAATCAAGACCAAACACGTTCCTCCCCAAAAGAAAACGATGAGAATTGAGAATTTATTCAATTTACTATGTACTACAAATCTAGTTGAGCTTCGTTTTCCATAGTACAGATCTAACCATGCAAGAACAGATATTCCGCGACCCATCGATGACATGCAATGACATGGGTCATGGGCTGAAGTACGACGTACTTGTCGCTCCCGCTCGCTCCTAAAGTTTAACCTTCGAAGACCAATCGAAGATACTCATACAGGACACCCCTTTCCACCCCAGAATCCTGTGAAAGCGAAATTTGGTCAACCGTGGCGCGGGGAAGGCTACACGACTCCCGGTAAAAAAACTGACGGGTTTTGGCCAGGCGATCAGCGACCGATATGGGAGAAATTGCCAGACATACACTCACCGTGAGCTCTCCCAGCCGCAGCGCATCCGTGACGCTACTAGACAGGAATCGGGCCAAGTGCGGCGCCTGCTGGACTGGCTTCAAAGCAAGCCATGCGCTCGACCTCGGGCGCGCTTGGTAGGTCCGCATTGTGTCCAGGGCAGCGGGAGAGATGCGCCTCCCATATTCACGGCTTCCAGATGTCGAGTGCGGATGCGCGACGAGGGGCAGCGCAGGGGACGAAGGGAGGGAAAGGGAGAAAGTGACGTGGCAGCCCGGGCCGACAGGCTCCGAACGTCACATCACGCAGTCACCTCCTAACCGACAAAAATCATGGATGCTCCTCCTCCCGGCACAGCGCACGTCAAGCCCACCTATATGTCCCAATATATACCTCTAGTTAGAGGTGGAGATGGGGTCGATCTCCCCCTCTAGTTAGAGGGCTCTGGAGCAGTTCTCCCTGCTCCCGCTAATTACGCGTTAGAGAGCTATTTTATTACCATAATTAACAAGATATTGCTCAATACCTCTAGATCTCATAGATAGTAGAGATAGTAGAGATAACAGAGATAAGGCCGCCTTATCTCTGATTAAGATAGCGCGGCGGCAGGCGGCCCATCTCCGCGGTCGGCAGCCGCCGCGCGCCATCAGCGCGATCACGACGCGCGCCCCGAGCTATTTTATTACCGTAATTAACGAGATATTGCTCGATACCTCTAGATCTCATACATAGTAGAGATAGTAGAGATAACAGAGATAAGGCCGCCTTATCTCTGATTAAGATAGCGCGGCGGCAGGCGGCCCATCTCCGCGGTCGGCAACCGCCGCGCGCCATCAGCGCGATCACGACGCGCGTCCACCCACGCGAAGTTGCGACGCACGGCGCCAAAAACGACGAATAAATTGGGAGGAAATTAGGGGGTGTCCATCATATGTAGATATACAGCCTGGGACCCTTGATAGTGTTGTAAATCTGTCCCAGCCCAAGGAAATCACTAATTAATGTCCATATCTGACTTATGTGCCGTCGTGCGCGACGCGCACGATGTTAACAAAGGCGTCGGAGAGCCCCTCGACGTCGGCGTCCTCCCCGTCATCGTCATCCTCCTCGCCGCTGCTGCCAGCTTCGTCCGCCGTCTCCATCTCCACATCTGCCCTGGGAGAAGGCGGCGACATCCCGCTGTCTTCTGCGGTGATCGACGGCGCAACACGTACATGGCGCTCCTTTGACTGGCTGACACCGGGGTAGATACAGCCTGTGAAGCCTTGCTCCGTGCTCAGCTTCCCCAGACGCACGATGTGCAGGGCGTTGAAGCGCCCACGCTCCATCCGGTGGAGTCCAACTTGATGCGCCAACTCTACCTTGCCCTCGGCGCGCAGACGGCCTTCGTGATGCACTAGGAAGTTCTCCTCGTCAGGGATGTACGTGACCAAGCGACGGATTTCGAGATTTAGCCACTGGATCTCCTCATCAGCACGGAGGAGCTTGAAGTGCTGGTCCATGGCCGCGCGGCCTGAGGGCAGCGCCCACGGCTCCCCCCGGATGTCCTCGCGTCCCTCGCGCAGCAGGTCGAAGTCCGACAAGAATGCGTAGTCGACCACTGCTCCCATGAGAGGTTTGGCTGCGGGGGCGTCATCGCGTCGGCGGCGGAATTGTAGCGCTCGATGGCGGACTTGACCGCCTTGGATCGTGATTGAAGGGCCTTTGCGATGTGCTTTCGCAACTTGTAACCTGCATGGCATTAATAACACAGATGCAGCAGAATGAAGGGCAGGACTTACCGGTCCCAGCGAGATTGACTTTGAAGAGCTCAAACATGCGTGCAATGATGAGGCCTTCGAGGCCGTCAAGGGCACGCTGGTACCGACACCTGCCCACCATCGTCGCGGCTGCTTCCCACCGCTCACTCCCTGGCAACCAGCGCTCGGTATCGAGCCGGAGCTCTAACTCCTGCACCATTGCAAGCGCCTTGTCGACGAGCTCAAGTGCGTGGCGCCAACCCGTTTCTATGGCCCGTGTTGCAGCTGCGGCGCGTTGGTAGCCGGTACCATCAGCTCCCGGCAACTCTGCTGGAGCTGGCAGTCGCAGGACTTCTGCAAGGCGCTCCCTGGAGCCAGACAGGTCAATCTCTTGTAGAACCGAAGGCCGGTAGACTTACTCGTGGGCTAGGAGATTGACCATCTTCTGGTAGTACTCCATCTCTAGCGTTTCCTGCGGCAGCTCCTTGGTGAGCATCTGGAGAAAAGCCTTCTCCTTGTCCAGCCACGTTTCAAAGACCGCGCGGGATTCGACGCCGAGGGCAGTCATGGCCCGCATAAGTGCAGGCATTGTGGCCTTCACCTTGAGCGCGGCACGGTATTTGTTGCAGAGGACGAGCGCTGTGGGGTGGATTAGCGATTAGAATAGCGACGAAGGAGGCGGTGGACATACAGAGGCTCTGGTAGGCGTCGAAGGTGTCTGAATGTTTGAGGTAGGTGGTGATAGCCTGTTTGCGATGAAACGCAGTTGCGTAGCGAGTAGTGGAAGCGAGGGCGTTCGACTTGGAGAAAAACGACTCACAGCCTTCGAGGCCGACCCCTTTGACATAGGTAGTGAGGTTCTTTGCCTGGCAAAGTCGGCAGTGTCCACAGCCGTGGAATGCCCCCACAAGGCATTTGAATCCGATCTCAGTCGCAAGTCCAGAGAGTCCGGGGTGCGACTTCACCATTTTGTCAAATTTGCAGCCAATGTCGTATCCGAGGCCCAGCTTCCCCAGGCAACGCATGAGGTGGTTGACGATTGCGAATCCATATTTCGCACTAAAAAACGCCCCCCGGTCAGCTTTGCAAGAAACAAAAGACGGAGCAAAGAACTCACAGCTCCCCACTCTTCACCATGTCGACAACAACGAGCACAAAGTTGTGGCGGCATAGAGCTGGGAAGAAGCCCGTCTCGTCGTACATCCCGTACGCTCGGGCGGTCACGTCCTCCTTCATGTTTTGCCACCGCTCGCCGCACCCGTCGTCGTCCTCCACCCACTCCTCGTCTGCCACAAAACCCTTCATCATCTCCTCTAGCCCCTCCTTTGCCCACCTATCGACCTCCTCCCGAGGAAGATAGTAGTCGCCCGGCGGCTCTCGGCGGTCAACCCTCTCCTTCGACGCGCCAGGGATTGCTGATCCATCCTCTTCGAAAACTTCCTGCTCGCGCCTCCAGAAGCGCTTCAGCGAGTTATTCCCGTCGATCGTCGCAAGTATGGGGAAGGTGAGCTCCTCCTCCCCCTCGAGCTTGTACAAGCACGACGGACACGAGTTCTTCAGCCGCCAGTTAGGCGTGTTGCGACCAAGCGCGACCTGCACGCGCTTGTCCACTACCGCGCGGATTGCGAGATACACATCGAACGCGACAGTAAACTGCTGCGCGAGGTATGTGCGGGGTGGGACGCCATGCAGGTCGCACAGCGCGCGGACCTATGCCTGAATGCCCAGCCGTGGGCACCGCAGATGGGGAACACAATAGGTCTCAAGCGCGCGCACGGTGATCCCGACGGTCGGGAAGTAGGGGGAGACGGGCATAAGCCCCTGCCGCACGTAGGTTGAGGCGACAAGCAAGTCCCCTGGATCATAGGGACATCTGCGTGATATGCTGCTGAGAAACCTGAAAGTCAGCAAAGACGTGCGTCAAGCACAGAGATAACACACAGAAGATGTCCACCACAAGAACCCGCTGTGTCTGCTCCACAATGCAATCCTCAGGCTGAATGTACGTCGAGCCCAGCCCAGCCTCCGCCGTTGCCAAGCTCCATCCCACATATGCGTCGGCCATCCGGTCTATCTGCATCGTGAATGCGTGCACGAGGATCTGCGTCCGGTCACGGCATGTGCGTCTATCGGGGTGCCGTGAGAACAGGCGGCTTCAAAGATAGAGAGTCAGAGGATATATGAGTAAGAAGGAATGGGCAACGCACTTGTGGTGCCTTTGCAGGCCATCCAGCAGGGTTTCATCTGCATTGTGGATGTCTTCCTCGGATGGGCCTTCACCTGCATGGCTTATTTCAGCCGCCGCGGAGCCACGCAGCACGTCTTGCTCATAGCCGTCGTTGTCTGTGAAGGCCTCCGGGATGTCTCGATGCCTATCGCGCTAGCGGCGCTCTGCCTCGGTCATGGCTGTGGTACTTCAGCCTGGCAAAGAATTCATCGGAGTGTGTTTGGCTTACCCGCATGTCGCTCAGCCTCCTTGCGCTCCTCCTCGCGTTGGATCAGTAACATTTGCGCGGGAGTAAGTCTTCGAGTTTTCTTCACCATGCGGCCAGCAGGATTCTTGCTTGACAGGCTAACATTGACATATCTAGAGATTGATGTTGCACTCTGCACATTATTTCGCCGGCTCTGGGAGTGTGTGGGCATCGGGGCCATGGTCGCGTTGACGGTTGACTTGTGATCGCGACTCGTTTGGATTCGAGACAGGGATCACGTGCCCGTTACTCGCTGTGACTGACCGTGCCACAATCTCCCTCTCCTCCCTCTCCTTCAACAAAGTACCGGCTGCCCTTAGGTGAGTTTCGTCTGGTCTGATGGCGGCTCGCTCTATACTCTGTCGCCTCCCGTGAACTCAAACCCGGGATCCTCGAGGCGATAGAGTTTGGAGCAGTGCCACTCGGCACCATTGCTACTGAATATTGATGCTGTGGAATCCGCAAGGGAGGACGGTGTGTGGGTATACTCACTCCTTTTCCACTGCCTAAACACGCCTTAGACTCGATGGGGAACTGTTTTTTCCCCCTACACGCCTGTCACTCCACTCGCCTCGCCCGATTTCGACTTTGCGCCGCTCCTCGCGCAGTCTATTCGGCAGGAGGCTTCGGATGCAGACGAACCGGATCACCACTCATCAGAGGACGACATCGCTGACATCCCATGGGACACAGCAACACCATCTGACCCACTAAACGACGTAGATGAAGTCTACCCACCACCTGGGGCTCCGGATCCTTGGAACGAGGTCGACGACCTCCCCGACCGCCAGCCCTCGCCACCGCACAAGCGCCGCCGCACCGCCGTCGACGACATGCACGAAGGCAAGAAGCCGCTCACTCATAGCCACCGCAACCGCAAAACGAAGCGCGCGAAGAGCTTCGCGGCCCAGGGCCATGCACCGCGGGCCACTACCATCACCTCCCACGTCCGCATCCCGCTAGTGACCCCCTTGCGGCAAGCTATTGACGCATGCACGCTCCCAGTCGCCCACGGCGCGTACGGCGCAAAGGTGACAGACGCCGCTGAGCGCTGGGGTAGCAAGAAGAAGCGCACACTCGACGAGCTTGTGCAGCTTGGGTTCCAAGTGGTGGAATGGAACGGCTAGTGCATCCTTCATCTTGCCTCAATCAACGTGAGATCTCATTTTATACAGCGATGCACGTCCTCTCGTGGATGCACAGGGGCGCATATTTGCGGTGCTCGTAGGCCAGCCGCGCGACGTAGGGTGGGACCGCGCGTACCGCGATATCACAGCCGAGGGGATTGCGGCCGCATTCCCACCGACGATGCTGAAGCATCGCCGTGGTCTCTACGCGGCTGTCAACGTCGGGCTTTCATACGGCAAAGGGCAACGCATACCATCGCGCCTGCTCAACCCAAAGTACGACGCGATGTTGGATCGCTTGCTTGGCAATGCCGCCATTAACCGGATGGCAACATTTGCGAGCGGTGGGTACACCCCTTGCCATTCCTGTGTGTGCGCTAACTCTTTTGCAGCGGCGTTTATCTCTGGGCCCCGCGCCTATATAAGTACTACTGGGACCACAACGAGGCACTCCATCGGCACCTTCCACACCTCCGCACCAACTTTCCCCGCTCTGTCTTCTCGTGCGCCGCCTTCAACTTCGGGCCGAATGTATGGACCTTCCGCCATCGCGACGCTCAAAACGTCCCCTTCGGCTGGTGCGCGATCCAAGCCGCTGGCCCCTTCGACCCAACAAAAGGAGGGCACCTTGTGCTATGGGACCTCAAGCTCGCTGTCGAATTCCCCCCCGGCGCTCTCATCCTCGTCCCATCCGCAACCGTCTCCCACTCAAACATCCCTGTGCAGGATGGGGACTGTCGCATTTCATTCACTCAGTTCACCGCCGGCGGCCTCATGCGCTTCGTAGACAACGGCTTCCGTACAGAGAGCCAGCTTGCGGCAGAGGACCCGGACGAGTACGAGCGGTTGGCAAAGCTGAAGGAGACGCGTTGGGAAATGGGCTTGGCCCTTCTTAGTACCGTAGACGAGCTGCTTGAACGTACACCAGATTGATGAATATGTTCAAAATCCCCCTTTCTACATGCAGTCAGAGGCAGTTGTCCGTATCTGATCGCGAACTCATTGTTGTCACGAACTCATCGTCTTTCCAAAGTTCAGGGCTTTGCCATATACCCCTTGGCTTCAAATTTTGGGTGGTTCCTTTCCAGTTTATTCATGAGCTGTCCAGAGAATTTGTTTTTTTAGGTTGCGAGTGGTCTTCTCTTGCCGGCTACATGAGATTTGAGGGTAGAGTTTATACATATCTGTATTCGACAGCATCCCAAGCATACCTACAATTATTCTCAGATTTTATGAATGGAGAGGAAGCGGTACATGAATCACTTATTGTGGCTGGGATAATCGCGAACTCATTGCTTGGAATCGCGAACTTGTTGTTTGGCAACAATATTTGGTCTTGAAAGCACACTTACCTTAACACTTCTACCCCGAAGTCTCTCGCACACCAACTCCATGACTCCCGCTCGTGGCCGCAAACTTTTGGATCCGGATGAAAAGGCGGAGCGCCGTCAAGTATCCCTTGCTAAGTATCGAGAGAAGTACGGCTTGCATTACAATGTAATCAAGACTTACTATAATGTTAGGAAAGGCGAGGAGCTTCGAGCGGCAGCCCGTCTTCGAATGCAGAAGTGTGCAGCAGTTTGCTCACTTATGCTGCTCGTTCTCATTCTCCCTCGGCCCCCCCTATCTAGAAACCGTGCGGCACTCATGGAGGCTGATGAGGCCACCGTACGCCGACACGAACACCTGGCTCGGAAGTCCTCGGAAGTCCTCGACGAGGTACCGTGACAGGTGAGCGTCCGCGCCCCTGCACAACTGCTCTTCATATCAGCGACACCCCCCCAGTAATCGCGATAAAATCCGAGCTTCAGACGCGGAGTGCAGGGCTCAGTGTGTCATCATTCATCTGATTGAATCTACTTTACAGCTTTTTGTACAGGAAGCGCCTGGAACACACCGCCGAGGAGGAGTTGACCACGCAGGATCCGAAGGGCAGCGGCGCGCTGGACTTTGGTGCCCGTGCGCCGCGCGCAAAGACTGATGAATGCCAGGAGGGCTGCGGGGAAATTGCATGCGAGGGGTGCGCCTGTATCTGCACGGCTTCCTCCCGCTGGCTGGAGCACCAGCATTACCGCACGGATGCATGGCATGCTGCTGGCTGCCCCGCCTAGGATACTAGCACGCTATCCTTCTAAGTAGGCTCAAATATATGTTTTTTTTGTACGGCGCGCGTGTTGTCACACTTGTGACTTGCCCACCGTCTTGCCTCCATGATGATGTCGGACTCGGCACCATTGTTTGAAAGCCTCTATGCCCCCGTTACTGGTGCCCTGTTGTGTTCGCCCACATTCCACCCCGACGACGGAGATGAAGACCACCACCAGCTCAGTACCAACCCCCTCAAAGAGTTCTATGGTATCACAGCGGGGAAATACATCGGAGTTGTTCTTACTTCAGTGTGCGTATCTGTCTGCATCATCCAGCATGTAACTCACACTCAGCAGGAAATCCCTTGAGACGGTTCTGATGCTCGACCCCACAGGGCGCCACATTGTTGCCCCCACTTGGCTGCGCCTCATCGAGCTCTGGAACATCGAGTGCAAGGAGTACCACAACCATCAACACTGGCCCCTGCCCTCCTCGGCGTCGAGCGAGAGCGCCTTACCGCCGCCTTCGCCCTCGCCCTCTCCATCGGCCTCGCGCTCTGGCTCGCCATCGGCCACGTGCACCCCGCTGTCGGCTGCCGAGCATGCAGCTATCATCGACCGCCACCATAAGGCACGCGCGGCTCAGATGAAGGCTGCGAGGCGTGAGCGGGAGGCGGACGTTGCGGAGCACGCTGCCCGCGTCGCTGCCTGGCTCGCTCGTCGTGCTAGTGTCAAGGCGTTCTTCGCTCGTCGTTTTGAAGAGCTAGAGGCTGAAGTGGAGCAGCGTCGTGTCGAGGACCAGAGGCAGCCAAACGAGGTGAGTACGCTTCTCGCTAGCATTGCGAGCAAGTATTAACAAAGGCTGCTTGGCCTCAAGGACCGTAGCAAGATTGTGGCTGCCCCCGCGCGCCCACCGCCCATCAATATCTCCGACATCTCGGAAGATGACAACCCTGCAAAGTCCGCCCCAAAGCGCGGCCGCAAGGCGAAGGCCCACGAAGTTGGCGAGGGTAGCAGCAGCCACCCGGTGATGTACCTTGTCAGCGGCGAAAATCGTGTCTTCAGCGACCGGCAAGTCCTTTTTTTTTCTCTTCGCTTTCTGGACCCTCACACTTTTTCAGTGCTCGTGCACTCGACGCGCTCAAGCACAAGCCCGGCGCGGATTTGCTCTTCACGCGTGAGGAGGGTGTTGTCGGCCAATTCATCGACGGGGAGGTGTCACGGAAGGAGTCGTAATTTTTTTTTTGTTGTACTATACGAGCCCGGGCAAAAAAAAAATCGTTCTCACACACACTCCAATGTCCGATTAATATTTAACCCTGCCAGGCCTTCAAGATTCAAGCTTCAAAGCTTCATGGCTGAAATAATGTAGACTCTGCTACCCATCTCGTGATTTTCTGACGTTGTTGATTGAGCTTTGGACGTGGGAACATCCTCTCAAAGGCTTCAAGTTCTCACCTAGAATCAAGAACACTGCTGCAATGTCACAGCCGTCCGTGCCGGCACCTCCTGGTCTCTCCGCCCATGCCCAACGGAACCCTTCGCAACCAGTTAAACTATCGCGCTCGGGCCCGCAGGCTAAACTCTCGGCAGCCGCAAAAGCTACCAAGAATCTTAATCTTGTGCTCCGACAAGAGCGCCTCATAGCTTTCGAGCTCGACCTGGACGCGCACCATGAGTTCCGCGAGGCCGAGATTACACGCATCACGGAAAAGCACCACATGAAGGAGGAGACGGTCCGCCAAAATTTGTGCAATACAACACAGATCAAGACGACGCGCGCCCCGAATCTGTGTAATGCAATAATACACGACATGGCTTTGAAAGCCAGGGCAGGCGAGTGTCTGTAGGGTTCGCGCCCTCAGGTAGTACTGACTATTCTTGCAGATGGGGACCTCAAAGTACTCAACGACCTGCAGAGAGATCTCAAGGATGCTATTGACGCGGGCGAGGTCACCATGGACCCCGAGCTTCTGAGCGATACCGAAAAGGACCGGCTCATCAAACAGCTGGTCCGCTCCCGCCACACGCAGAAGCGCGGGGCGCGGGCCACCAACAAGGCGGCTGCAATGGATGGCAGGGCAGTCGCCGATAAAGTCAGCAGCATGGTGAGTACCTTTCGGCTCTGATCCGCCGTGCGCGTCTTGCTGAGTCCGTTTGCCAAGTTTTTGGACCTCTTCGAGCGCACAGGCATCCGCGCTCTCGCTCTGTTTACACGCGGGAGCCCAGACAACGCAGCGAAGCCTTGGGGCTGCGGCTCGGACGGTGCCGTCGACTTCTTTCAGGAAGAGCTTGGGATCTTGTATGTGAACGTCATCCGCAAGTTCGAGGGGTTCTCATGCAGAAAGGATGGGGGTGCGTAGCAATGCGTAGCGATGTCTTGTGCATTGGAGAGGGCGCTAATCGTACCCAGATGTCAGGGAGTCCCAGGACGCTGCGGGAACTCGCCGGGAAAGCGGGGAGCTGATCTTGAAGGGTCTTCGTAAGTGGCCAAGGCTCCTCGATCTTGGGAATGTATGTATCTGATTCTGACTTTGTGCAGGCCGGACCGTCAACGACAACACCCTCAAGATGAGTTACGAGCACTACGACTACGACATCCGCGCGCTGCGGAGATTCGAGCTCGTCGGCTGGCCGGAAGACATTGCGTTCACGCGCCCCGGGCACCTTTCTGCGGAGGACGCGCAAAGAATCCGGAACGGGCTGAAAGACAGCAGCATCTTCTGGCACCGGATGAGCGACAGGGACCACAAGATACTCCTCGACGAGCAGCAGGAGCAACACGAGGCAACGGGTCGGGGAGTAAAGCAGCGTGCAGCACGGAGCGACAAGGGGAAGATGCGCGGGCCGCAGAAGAACAAGAAGGCAAACAGCAAGGGGAAAGCAAGTGGGAAGGTGAAGGCCCCCGCCGCTGACGCCGAGAGCAGCGACGACGAGAGTGGGGATGAAGACGAAGAAGACGAGCACGAGCGCCATGTACTACACCCCGCGGGCCGTGTGCCCGCCGCCAGCGCCATCGCCGTGGCGGTCGCCTCGGACCCCGCACGTCATGTGCCCGCCACCAGCGCCATTGCGACGGCAGTCGCCTCGGACCTCGGACGCTGTGTGCCCGCCACCAGCGCTGTCGTCGTCGCAGCTGCCATGGTAGACGAGGGCCTTGTCCCGCACCCCGGAGCTTGTGCGCCCACCGCCAGCGCCATGGCCACGACGATCACCTCCATTGCCCTGCCCTCGGCACCACCCTCGCCCGCGCCGCCCACGCTTCACCTCCCTGCCGCCCTCGGACCGGTTGGGCCCGACGTTGACTGGATGACCTTTGACTATTCGTCGATGGGCACCCTCGACCTCGACTCGTATAACTTTAGTCGCGAAGAGAGCGACCTCCTCGCCAGTCTCAATGCTGTAGAGGGCGCATTCCCCCCTACAAACAACTACGGCACCGACACCACCTTGCCTCCCAACGCAAGCTTCATCAATTATGCCGCGGGCACCTACGATGATACAGGTACCTCTACAATCCCGTCGCCTGCCCTGCGGATCACCGCCGACTCTACCATGCGGAATGTCCCCCCGTTGTCCACTACCTCTACTGTCGTGCTCGCCAACCCCACGAACGACAGCACCTCGAAGAAGCGCAAGCGCTCCGGAGGCGAAGAGGATGTCGGGGGTGCACTGAAGAAATTGCGCAAGCAGCGATCGGACAAGGGTGTCCCACGTGACAAGAGTGGGGTGAGCAACGGCGAAAACGCCAGCTCCGAGCCGCGAAAGCGCAAGGTGCGCTGCGACAAAGGTGTCAAGCGTGGGTAGTGTAGCTAAGTAGACCTTCATGTACATGCCGCCTTACAATTACCATCCCGACGTCGTATATACTGTTGTTTTGACACTTCCCTCCGGCATCATGTGCAATTGTGGCAGAAAAAGGGGCTGGTTTCGCCAGCGATGTGAATCATAGGCTGGGAATAGTCTTCGGTGCCCTCCCCCAATTTTTCCCTGATTTAATTGTCCTTTTTGGCGCCGTGCACAGCAACTTGGCGTGCGTGGACGGCGTTTTGATGGCGCTGATGGCGCGTGTGATGCGGTGTCGGCGCCGAAGCGAACCTGGGACAGAGCAGAGTGCTCTGTCACCTAGTTTTTCCTCGAAATATTACACATGGTCCTGACAAAGGGGGCGCGCGGGGCGCGCTGGTGATGCGAGTGATGGTGCTCGGTGGTTGCCGACCGCGGCGCTTGCCACCGTATCAACACAGGGGGCACGGGGGCGCGCTGGTGATGGCGCTCGGCGCTTGCCGCCGCACTATCTCGATTAGAGATAAGCGCTCTGTGAGCATGCCGCGCACCATTTCTCATGGGATAAAAGGTACGGTATCGACACGGGGCGCGCACGGGCGCGTGCGGGGCGCGCGTCGTGATCGCGCTGATGGCGCGCGGCGGTTGCCGACCGCGGAGATGGGCCGCCTGCCGCCGCGCTATCTTAATCAGAGATAAGGCGGCCTTATCTCTGTTATCTCTACAATCTCTACTATGTATGAGATCTAGAGGTATCGAGCAATATCTCGTTAATTACGGTAATAAAATAGCTCGGGGCGCGCGTGGTGATCACGCTGATGGCGCGCGGCAGCTGCCGACCGCGGAGATGGGCCGCCTGCCGCCGCGCTATCTTAATCAGAGATAAGGCGGCCTTATCTCTGTTATCTCTACTATCTCTACTATCTATGAGATCTAGAGGTATTGAGCAATATCTCGTTAATTATGGTAATAAAATAGCTCTCTAACGCGTAATTAGCGGGAGCAGGGAGAACTGCTCCAGAGCCCTCTAATTAGAGGGGGAGATCGACCCCATCTCCACCTCTAACTAGAGGTATATATTGGGACATATAGGTGGTCAAGCCCGAGTACGCTGCTTTTCGCTGATCTAACCCCACTACCTCACGCACTGCCTACCAGGTTTCTGCTCCCGAAAAGCACGGCGGCGGTGCTACACGACGACGACGCCGCCGAGGGCGCAACGGGTCTTTTGCGCGGCACGGGGGTGCGTGGCGAACGGGAGGAGGATGTGTTGGATAGGGATGGAGGTGCAGCCCCCGCGCGCACGAAGCGCACAAAGGCTCAGAAGCGCGCGCAGAGCGGCGCCAACAAGGGGCGGCACTTCGGGAAGGTCGTCGACGGCGTGGACCTGTGCTTCCACGTCGCGGCGGGCGAGGGCTGTAATCTCGGGGAGCAGTGCGTTCTCAGTGCCTTTTGTTTTTTCCTTGCAATGACGATGGAGGGTGTAGGTGTCGCAACAACCACGACGTCCGCACGTACCTCGCCGCGAAGCCCCTCGACATTATGTTCCCGCGTGCGGAGGACGTGCAGCACCTCCCGCTTCCGGGAGCAATGGACGTCAACATCGACTTGTATGCTGCCCGCCCGCCAGTGTGCCCCGTGTTCGAGGAGACGGGGGAGTGCAGGTGCGCTGCGCTTGCCCCACCTCGTCATTTATCGGTTGACGCTTTGCGCAGGTTCGGGTTCCGGTGCCGGTTCATGGGCGCGCACACCCGCCCCGCTCCACCCGCCCCCTCTCCTGCTGATGTCCCATTCTCCACCGATGACTCCGCCGCCGACAAGGACAGACCCGAGCCCGGGCTCCACCTCGAGCTCGTAAAAGACGCTGACAAGCTCGCGCGCACAATGCTCACGAATGCGGAGGCAAACCGCGTGAGTCCTCACACGCTCAAGCTCCTGCGCACGAAGAAGGTGCGTGTTCTTGTACCTAATTACACGCCGCTCTCGAGGCTCATACACGCGCGGCAGTACCCCTTCCCACCACGACGGCGTACCAGAAGGAGCTTGCCGCGCTCGAGAGTGGCGCCGAGAATGCAAGATCGACGCTGGGCGCAGCCGCGCTCGTATTTGCGGAGCCGGACCAAGAGGACGACGTCGCCATGCCCACTGCTGCCACCTCTGCGACTGAGCCCGAGGGACTCCCTCCAGCTAGTCCTGCGGGCGCTGAAACAATCAGCGAAAGCACAGCGGTGACGACCGACGCAGACGCGCTCATTGACCAGTGCACCGCGGGCGCCGCTCCGCCCGACGCGGTGGACGGGCGCGTCCGCTTCCGCGAGAAAAACAGACTTGATTGGGCGGGGAGGACCTGTGGGTGCTGTTGTTACGTTTCATTTTTGCCCAGCCATCCAGCCGTAGTCGTCATGCGCGCCCCGTAACTCTCCCCTCGCTTCAGTCTGCTACCACGTCGCCGCGTCGCGCGTGCTACACCTCCCGCATGCGCACGATGCTCCCTGTCCCCATCCCCAGCCCCCTCCCCGCGCATCTCACTCGCCGTGCCCCTGTCCTCCCTATCTCTCATCTCGTCGATTATACTTATCTCGTCCAACGCGGACCTCGCGCCGCTCACGACCGTCGGAAACCTCGTTCGTACCGACCTGCTTATCCGCCCAAACTCGCTGGTGCTGACAACCGGGGATCATGCAGCCGTTTCGGCGCTTGCGATTGTATTCTCTTTTTGATAGTCTTACTGATCTACTACCCAGTTCCGCGCGTGCCGATCTTCGGCGGCGGCGACGCGTTCTCCGCTGCGGGCTACTGGGACTGCGTCGTGGCAAGCACCGTCGACGGTGTGATGGTCGCGCGCGGCGCGCTCATCAAGCCGTGGATCTTCACCGAGATCAAAGAACACCGCGAGTGGGACATCAGCGCGCGCGAGCGGCTCGAGGGCGTGCGGCGGGTGTATCTTCTTCCCCTCTCCCTTACTTCGTCTTCCGTGCACTGACACGAGCTTGGGGGTAGTATGCGGAGTACGGGCTTACGTGCGTCTTCAAATATCATTACATTCATCTCAACCTGATTTCCGTCCCAAGGCACTTCGGGACGGACACGGCGGGCGTCAACTCGGCGCGGCGCTACTCACCACAGTATGGGGGAGTGATGTATCACCATACTGTAAACCACCATGAGCCATGATGTATCATTTCCCACTATTGTAGAGGCGCGATGATGTATCATCTCCTAGGCAAGCCCATAATGGGTGCCCGATGTCCAGCCCACCGTTAGACGCTCCCTCGCCGTCCTCGACAATGAGGACGTGTATGCACCTCTTTGTTTGATCGATTACATCAGCCGTCCTCTTTGGGAACACAGCGTCGAGCACTCCTCGACGTCGTCGGCCTCGATGAGCTCGTATCCTTGTCAATAAAATAGCCCAAAATTATCAAAAAAGATACAGTGATGTGGGTGTAACCTATGCGTTTAAGTACAATGGGTCGATTTGGTTCAGCGCGGCGGTGGGCACGGCTGATGCTCCTTCATCCACCTCCTCGTTCTCCTCTTCCTCCATCTCCTCCTCCTCGTCACCCTCACCAGCGCCAGTGCCTCCCCCAACATCATTGCGGCCGCGGTGTACCTCCCCTTCTCCCGTCACCCCCGACGCCTCCCGACCCTTCGCCGCTGCTGCCTCCCTGGTCGCTATCACGGCAGCCTGTCCGTCGCTGATAAGCTCTGGCAAGTCTTTCCACAGCAGCAAAAACCGGTCGCGGAGCGAGCATTGAAGCGCTGCCTGTCGCGTCGCATACGCGGTTTCGCCCTCGAGCTTAAGGTCGAAAGTCTTGTGTGTCTTGTACTTGGGTCGAGAACTTAAAAGTACTCTAAAGTACTAGTTAAAGACCAAGAAAAAGCATACTTGATTTGGGAGGAGTCAAACTTCTACTACAGTCTCTGCTATACTAAAAAGATCGAGTATCTAAGCAGTATTTGAGATATAGCGAGAGAAGGGAAGATTGACTATGATAGCAAAAGGCAGTAAAGAGCATTGCGATGTAATGTCTGTGATAGTTCGATATATATAAGTCCAAGAAAAGGCGCCCACGCGCGCACACTCCGACCAAGTCGTCCGAGCACCCCTAGGCTCCTGACGCCTCCCCAGTTCCAGCAGAGTCCTCGAATGTGGCCGGCGCCAGCTGACCCATCGATGGCTTTGGCGACGGGGAGGGCCTCGGGATGTCTTGAGGAGGCCGTGGAGACTCTGCGCGTTGCTGGAGCAGCATGCGCGCGACGCCAGTGAGGCAAAGGGAGCAGTCGATCCCTTTGTTCTTGCAGGGGCGACAGGGAAGGCCGTGGGCTTGGTCGTAGCACTGCTCACCCGTGCCATGGCACTGGGTGCAGGGGAACATGGCCTGCAGAAATACATAGTTGGAATTAGCGAGTTTAATTCAACTAGGAAGTGACTTACAGGGGAGAAGTTGTCCTCGGGGCCCAGCGCGGTGCCCACAGCCTGAGCGCCGACGACCAGGGGAATGTCGTCGAGCTCGTGGAGGGCTGGGAAGCAGTCAGGTCAGTCAAAACGCGAAAGAAAAAGGAAAATCAAAGGACTTACGAGGCCTCTGAATGGGAAGCACCGGTCCTGGACGAGAAGAAGGGCCAACCGCCTTCGACTCCGCCGGAGGAACCACCTTCCCCTTTCCTTTAGACTTCTCCGTGCGTTTGGGCGCTGGCGGCGCGGGCTCCTCCTCGGGATCCTCCTCGGGGGTGAATTGGGCTTCTTCCTCCTCGTCATCGTCGACCTCCGCTTCCGCATCCGCGTCGGCGTCCGGCTCCTGGTCTTGGGACTTGTCGTCCTCGGAGTCGGGGTCGGGTTCGACCGGAAGCGTGGGAAGGGACGGCCTTGCTGGGGCTTTGACCGCCTTCGACGTCGACGGGACTGGACGCGCAATGCGAGGAAGGGACGGCAGAGAGCGCGGCGAGAGGGAAATACGAGGCGCAGCCTTGACGGGAACCGGACGGCGGACGGGCTTGGGCGCAGGCTGAAGAAAAGAACCCTTAAGATACTTAAACCATACTTAAGGGGACTGAGACTTACCTGGCGAGAAGCGGACGCCGCAGGCGAGGACTGTGCGCCGGTCTCCAACTTGGGACGCTTGAGCTGGGGGACGAGCGGAGGCGACGAGTGAGGCGCAGTGTCCAGGGGAGGCAGCGAAGGCAACGTCTCCACGGTGTCCAGCTCCGGGAACACGAAGTCAGCAGTGGGTGGATCGATCTGTTAAAAGGTACTCATAAGTACGCGATAATGACAAGGGACGACGCTTACATTGGCTGGGTGGTGCTTGGGAGCGAGCTTGGCAAGATCAGTGTACATTGCGCGGAATTCGTAGTGCTTGCGGGTTTCAGACGACTGGACGCGCGTGAAGAAGGCGAACAACGACATGGCGGCGGTGTAAATGAACGACTCAATCGCGGGGAATCTCGACTTTGGGGCCCACGCGCGGTACGCGCGCTGATAACGATGAGCAAAGCAGAAAGTGGGAGAAAATGGTGCTAACGCACCACTGCCTCCAAGAAGTGCGTGTACGCCTGCTCGGCGACGCCCAAATTTGCTTTCTTCACCGTGGGGTCGTGGAAGTACGAGATGATACGTTGAATGTCGGGGCAGTGGCGAAAGTGTTGCCACAGATCTTCGTCCATAAGGGACACTTCCGAAGGCGCCTTGCGTTTGCGCGACGCGCTCGACATCGTGGACGAAGAGGAGAGACGAAAAGAGAGGACGGTGCGCGGCGTAAACACCGGGCAGCGGGGATGGTGGTGGTTGAAGAGAGAGAGACGAAGCGGCTGTGCGGCTGCGGAATATAACTATTCCAGCAGCCACCAAATGAAAACATAGCCAAAACGGACCTGCTTCTTCAATTGAACCAAAAATAGCTCAGGGTCCTGTATTGAATACAGAACCGGAGAGGGCCGCCCGCAGCAGGGTTCTAAGACGTAATAGGACCGAGAACACAATAATTGGGAGGAATGTCCCAATTAGGAGTTGAACATACCTTTGAGACCCTAGACTACTCTCACGGAGTAGATCATGACGTCATCACTTGATGTAGTTCTCGAAACGGAGGCAGATCTCTAGCCTTGCCGAAAAAGAAGTCCATCAGACTTCTCGGCAAGTGCTGTCATCTAGTGAAATGGACTTGGCGCAAGCCATAAATTGAAGTTCCGCTAAACAAGTGGATAGTTTGGAGAACTTAGAAGTCAATAAAGGCACAACTAGGACAGTCTTGTGAAGATTGTCATTCCAAGACCACTAAAGTCTGTTGACCGAGGACGGTCAAGATTTAGTGAAGGGGAGATGATACGGGTCGGATCTGCCGACCCCTCGTCAGGTCGCTTTTTGCGATTTATCACTTAACCAGTACAACTGCTAGTACTTCGGTACTAGTACTGAGTACTTGGTACTTGAACCCTGTCCGGTGACAAACAGTTAGAGTCAGAGCGGAGCTCCGAGCTGCTGATTGTGTATTGACCATGCCGGAGAAGCCGTATCATGTTTAGACAAGTACTTATGCTCTGGGTCCTACTAAACGGGGACTGTCATATTGCTTGCTAAGACCTCTGTGCGGTCATTAGTGAAGTACGAGTTCTTCCCAGGACTTGGACTACACTACGAAAGCTAGATACCATACCCAGGAGAATACCCACAAAAGCCTTGACAACTTTGGAGACCATGACTATACCCAAGGGACTGGATGGCCACAGTCCACTAGACAGGCATGAACCAAGTAGTAGGGTTCAAGGCCGCGACGCGCGGAGAAGTCCTTCAGAGTACTCTAGGAGTACTTGGGAACTAGAGAGAGCAATAGACGCATGGATTGCTAGGAATGACAGTGATCGACATAGTACTTGGCACGTCAACGAGGCATGTGACCAGTACGACGCGATCTGAGAAGTCAAACAAGGACAAAGGTTGTTCGACGAGAAGTCCACAGTACCTGTAGGAATGCCGAGAAGACCTCTGGAGAGGTCTGGCCCACACGAACTGAGTCGGACGGAGTCGAAACCAGTAGGCTAGGAGAGTAGCAGACGAACCAACCCCGGAGCATCGGTCAAAGCGGTCACCCGCTGCGGCAGCAGTTCTAGTGGAGCGGCAAAGCACGCCATCGGGCTTTACAAACCAAGCCGAAGTGCGGCATCCTCTACAAGTACTTGGCAAGTACTCGGGAGCACTAGACAGTGCTCTTGGCCTGGCCTAGAGTTTGCAAATATACCACAACGGGTCTCTGGAGTTCTCACGGCGTGAGGATCCGGACCAGACCGGCTCTCAACAGCCAATCATAGACGTTCCCGGGATCCGGACTTGTTTCATCTTATCTGTTTCACTCTGTCATCGTCGTCATTTCTATCTGTCATGTATTTCCCGGAAAACCTATAAAATAGCAAGTAGTAGCCGCAGTACAGTAGTTCATCCTTGCCCCCCAGATCGTGCCCACAGACTGCCTGCAGTCCAAAGTACTATCCCACGGCGTTGGTGTCCTCTGTAACTGAGCGGAGATTGTTTGTCAATAAAACATTATCTGTTGGTTTCATTAAGAACTTGACCTTGAGAGGTTGTTTCGCTTGAGGACTTGTGATCAGTAGTAAACTACTCAACTCACTTGTGAGACCCCGTAAATCCTTTGTCTATAGTGTCAAAGGTCGCACAGACAGTTCCCCGCTTTAGAAAGGGCTGTTGTGTAGGACTATTGATACAAGACCCCGTTTAGCAGGCTTGTTGTAGTCAGCTCGTCGCAGACAGTTCCCCGTATAGAAAGGGCTGTTGTGATAGAGGGCCAGCATTGATACAAGACCCCGTATAGCAGGCTTGTTGTGCTCTGCCAGACCTCTAAGAACTCGTTGGATCTCTTAGAACACTGCCATCTTTCACCCACCCCGTATACCGTTCCCCCGGTATCTGTGGAGAGAGTTCTAGTTTAGTTGTTCCACAACTACTGGAAGTACTTGGGAGTGCTCTAGAGAAGTCGCATTCGTGTGCAGGCCTTGTCCCAGAACGTTGATCGCGAGATTACATCTTACCTGTATATCTCAGGGTGACCCGAACTCATTGTTGGTACCGAGTATTGGTTGTGTGTTGTGTGTGTGTTGGTTGAGTTAGTTGTAGTGTGTTCACGCGCACTAGTTCTAGTCTTAGTCTTCGGCAGCCCATACTCAGGTGCACCGTTTCAACGGATTCCTGAATAAAAATTTCATTAGCGTGATCTTTGTAGACTGTGAAGCAGCGGAAAAGACCTTTGATAATGTTCCCGAACACTCTTCAAGTGCCGAGCAGCCTTTTCCTCTGTGGTCAGTCTGACCTGGAAAGTTGACAGCCCTCCTTCGGGAATTTTGAAGGTGGTACCTTGAGCGAGGCCTCTTTGCCTGCCCCAGAGCGGGGCTTTCTGCTGAGGTTTTAGCTTCAGTCCCGGTCGCTTTTCCGACCATGGACGTCAAGAGGGAAATGCGGACCGAGTTTGATGCCATCATTTGGCACGCTTTACTGCTCTACTTTGGCTGGCACTCGCACAATTGATCTCTGGTACCCTCGACAAGTGCACTATCAAGAATGGTTTGAGTCGATACTTTGATTTTTCAACACCAGTCTTCCAAGAAAAATATAGTGGTCGCAGTATGCGCAGTTTACTGAGTATCTTACCTTGAACCCACTTCAGGCTACCTCTAACCTGGGCCTATAAGGGTCATCCGTGAATATGAAGTGTGACATCTAAGAGGGCTCAGGATGTGGGGTCAGACCACCCTACATGGGTATACCCACGACGTGGATGCATCCACCAGGGTTGATGTGGACGCATCCAGGGTGTCACCTCGTTTTTGCGATTTTGGGGCCCGCGCGGGGCCGTTTTGCTGGCCCCTGCCAGGTAGGGGCACCCTCAGCTGCTACAGACACGTGAAGCAGCAGCTCTGCTGCATAGCAGTCGCCTCTAGCTAGACCTATACCGAGCTATGCACCCTGCTATCCAGCTTGTTTTTGCGATTTTGGGGCCCGCGCGGGGCCGTTTTGCTGGCCGAGGGGCACCCTCAGCCGCTACAGACACGTGAAGCAGCAGCCCTGCTGCTTAGCGGTTGTGCCCTATACCCATCTATGCACCTTACTATCCAGATCGCTTTTGTTAAAACAGCAGCAGCTCTGCTGCTTTGCTTATATAGACAACCCCGTAGTCACCATTAGAGTGTGCTACATAACATTTTGCGTGGATAATTCTGATAGTAGTTTACATCTAGCTTGTTCCTTCGCGAGCAAATTTGCACAAAAAGAATGTGGGTGCCTGGACGCTGCGTGCGGTAGAGCCTGGCTGCCAATCGGAACTCAGCTTGCGAGACTGTGCGTGGTAGTCTGGCAGCAAGTGGTACTCATTTCGCTCGGAATTCTGTACTGAAAACTGTTCGTGGTTGTATCCACGGACAGTACATGGATGTTCCCACATGCCATGCCATGGATGCATCCATCCATCTGTGGGTCTACCCACTTGGTTCTGATGGATGCATCCATGACGGTTGTGGTTGAGACCACTAGCTGAAGTGGGTGTACCCACCTGCAGACATGGATACACCCACATCGTTCACCGTGGATGTGTCCACATGCCCACTGGTTATAACCATATTCTATGTGGTTGGATCCATATTCTATGGTGGTTCTACCCATGGGATGTGGATATCCCCACACGTATATGTGGGCATGCCCATTGTACCAGTGGGGATATCCACTGGTTTGTTTGGTTCCCGTATGGGTATCCCCACGCGAGATCGGTCTTCCCGTGGGTATATCCACACCTGATGGGTACAACCATCGCTTTGTTTGGTTCCCTACTGGGTACTACCAGATTGAATGTGGATGTACCCACCGATATATATGGTTGCAACCACCCACACATAAAAAGATATGTTTTTTTCAGTATTTGTCTTTGAGACCCTCATTTAAATCACAGCCTCAAAACTTCCATAACGGGATGCTGGTGGTTGTTTGTTTAAGACATTCAATTGTAACAGTGAACATAAATTATGTTGAGTTTTTGCTTGCATCCAATAAGAGATGAACTGTTGTTTTATGTCTAGCCCTCAACTTAGTCCCCTATGTTTCGAATAAAACTATTAATCAGACATACCGAATTTATGCTGGCAATGCCGAGATGCCGAATCACCAAATATGGACAAGCAAACGCTACGAGCCCAAAAGGGAAATAACTCCAAGTAATATGACATTTTTCCTACTTTACAGTAACTGGAAGGCTATCCTCATAGATTATGTGGCCCTCTCATCCCTGACTACCATATGTAAAGTACCCTCCTAGTTGAAAGAAATTTCATACCCATGCGCCCGACTTTGCCAGGCCAATCGCAGGATGCCGAGATGCCGAGACATGCCAAATAAACAACCCATATCGTCCCAGAAAGGCAATTTGGTCATTCCACCAAAAGAAAAAAGGCACATACAAGAAAACAATGCCATTCAAAAACTAATAAGTAAGGTGCGAGGAAACTAAGTATTTTCTTTAAGCCGGGTCGCCCAGTGCGCTAATCCAAGCAGCAACCTCGGCAGTCGTTGTCCTGATTCTGGGTATCGGCTCATAGTGCTCACCATCGCCGAGTGCACTCTGCTCGAGGCGACGGCGCAGACGAAGCGCGAGGTCGGCCTCAGTCAAGACGGGTGGTGGGGAGGGCGGACGTGAAGCAGCAGAGCTATTATCTACTCCGAAAGTCAGCGAGCCTTTGCGTGAGCATGGAAAAAACCCTACCATGATCGCTCATATCCTCCAGCGGTGGAATGCTGCTATGGGAGCTCAAGGTCTCCAGGCTCGTATCACTCACGTCGGAGGACGCATCGATAGTGTCGAAGATGTTGTCGGACGTGAGAGGGACGCTGTCATTGACGCTGTCGTTGTCAGAGTCCACGGCAGCGTCATCCGCTGCCATGGCAGCCGAGAGCGCAGCGAACCCGGGCCCAAGTGCTGAAAGAACACTTAGCAAAGAGAACATCAATGCAAGAAACACCCACGAATCATGCGTCCATCGTGAAAGACCCGGAACTGGAGCCCGTTATCAGGCCCGTCGACTGTGACATAACTTTAACGTCGCCCCACAGGAAATGAAATAGGAGACACACCGTATGCACGCGCTCGCGGGCCCAAGGTTGCAGTAACGGCGCGATCGGCCTCGGAAACGTGGCGACTGAAGAAGTCGGGATCGGCGAGGATGGCTTCGCGGAATTCTTGCGCTACAGAACGGATTAGCGCGGGTGGTAATGCGGGGCGACAAGAACCAACAATTCAGATACTCATAGCAAGCGTTGAGAAAGGGCTCTGCAGCTGCAGCAGCCTGGGTCGCGGCCACTTTGTAGTTAGCCTTATACTCAATGGCAGTTGTGGGTTGGTCGAATGGCAAGGGAAGTTTGGCGGCCGTTTCCGGGATGCGAGCAGGCGGGAAGGTGGGCGGCATAAGTTCCCGCTTTGTGAGGACTTCGGCGATGCGCAGGTGTTCTTGGTGTTCCCGCGCAAGGCGGCGGCGGTCGAGGTGTCTGGTGGATCCGATCTCGCCGATGTACATGCCCTCGTTGGGGAAGTACTGGGACAACAGGCTCTGTTTGCGTGGAGCACGGGTGGGGGCACGAGCCGGGGCTTGGGGGACACAGCGCCCCACGAGGTGGCGCACGACGGCAAAGAATTCAGTAACAGCGGTTTGGGTGGCAGGCATAATGAGCAGGGAGTGGGAGGTGGGGAGATTTTCCATAGGACGCACCTTATGAATCCCTTGCTTCCCAAGCCACAGTTGCGACCAGCATTGTCAAGCGCCCATTTGGGCAACCTGATCGAGGCCACCACAGCATTGCCGAGCGCCCATTCGGGCAACCGGATCGAGGCCACCAGTCCACTCGGGTAACGCCATCTGAGGCCACAAGCGAATGATGCTGGGCGAGCCCATTGTTCGCGCCGTTTTCGTCTGTCCCCGCGCATCCACGCATCGGTACAGGCCCGCCTCGTCTCTCCGTTTCGATCAAGTACTTTCGAATGTTTTCTATCTACATCTAAGTCAAGTACATGTATACTACTACTACTAGTTTAGTCGACATGGCGGTAGGAAGCAAGGAGGAAAAGAAGCGCCGGAGCCAAACAACGCCCATATGAGGTGGCAGGCGTCGGCAGACCTCGGCATCCGAACACGGTCACGTGCAGTGAGCGCGCTGGCTTCCGCACGCGTTATGCATATGCTTAACCTGCCCGAAGCGGACACGCAAAGGAGATTTAAGTTTGAATCGCATTCCGTAGTACATCTGTTACATTAAATGTCATTTCAAGATATGTATTAGTGATATAATCGGGCGGATATCAGGCTGGGAATACCGTCGCAGGGAATACACGATCTGGGAGGTCCGCTGCCTTGTTGATAGAGAGGCATAGATGAAGGACATGGTAGAACAAGTGATCACCTCCAGCCTCGCGCATGACGGCGACCACATCGTCGCCGTGCGAATGAGAGACCTCCGGACGGATCTCTGCATACTCCCCCACCGCTGAGCTGTCGTCGTTGACGTCCCCACCGACGATCACCACACGTTGCCTGCTCTTGGCAAACTCTGCCCCCTCGACCACTCTCAGCGGCTTGATGTATATCGCCGGCACATTGTGACGAGTGCCGTTTTTCCCGACGCCGTATACCAAGACCTTCGTCCTCGCGATCGTCTGCGACGTTAGCGCTGTGCACAAGAGAACTTTGCCCGACCTCCCCTCCAGGCTGCGTAAGGCGTCGCTCGGATGCCAATCTCTGGTTTTTGTGATGGCGCCGATTCCCACCACGACGACCTCCAGGTGCTTGCCTACTAATCCCGGTAGACATAACCAGGCACCCGTGGACTCCTCCTGAAGGCGGTGCGTCTCATACTCTAAATAAACGGCCATGAGCTTTAACTATTGCCTCATAGAGGGTCAACTTGCCCGAGATACCCCACAGCGGATCATTGTCGGATGGGTCGGGCGGCGGCGTTGGTACACGAGGTGGAGGCAGCGGCAGCGGCGCGAGGGCAGCTGCCCTCCACAGGGAATCTGGCAAATATCTGGCCTGCGCCAGCGGCAGACCAGTCCTGCGAGCAGTTAGAACCTGCGGGGATTCAGGAGGTATTATACGAACGCATTGTGGACGACCTTCTCTATCTCCACCCAAAATACTTGACGAGTAAGCTCTTGCTGTACTGTCAACATGATACCGCCCGTATCTGCTCGAGTGTGGAGGCGCCGCTGAACTTTCTGTTTTCTCAGGCGAACTGAGCGCTCCGCGCTGTCATAATCCCCAATCACCTGTCCCCGTTTGCCCTTGTGGATACTTCCCAGGTGGCTTTGTCGGTGGAGGAGATTGCCAGTCTTTTCGGTGCCCACCACTTGCACATACACACCTTCGTAGCGGCGACCGACAACGGCCAGGGCTTTCTTGTCGTTGTTGCTCCTCAGCTCGTACCAAGATCGTTGAACCGCTTTGAATTCAGCGGGCGTGGCTGTCTTGGCCAACTTGGTCAGTACAGCCTCTTGAGCGGCCACTTCGGCGAGGTAAGCCTCTTTGTCGTCCTTCTTACGCTGGGCGGCGTCGTCGTGTTGCGAGCGGGCTACCGGAACCCGCGGGGCTGGGACTAGAGTTGGCTTGGTATATTGAGTTTCGCCTGGGGGAAGTTGCATCTCCACCGGCGCGAAGTTGACATCGACGCTTCGTACACGGAACTGGGAACATCAGAATATTATTAGTCTGCAAATGGCAACTCACATTCTGGAGTCTTGCTTGAGTATCACTATTGCTGTGACGAATGGTAGGCTATCGTGAGGTAATCAGCTGCTGAACTGTCAGATGAATAGAATGAGCATACATCGTATACTTCGAGGACCCCTGCACGCCGGAGAGCAACAATGAATGGTTGTCGCCCGGCATTGAGGCCGCGCACGATCGTAACCCGCTGACCAGGCTGAAAGTCCCTGTTAAGATCCGATATATCTACATCTAGAGTGGCGCTTCCAGCAAACACTGCAGCAGTTCGCCCATCAATAGACAATACTATTCCACTCTCGCCTTGATGGGGGCCTCCTACGACTTCGACATGGTCGCATAGCTGGAGAGTAGGTGATGGGCAGAAGATATGACGGCGAAAGTCCTCGCGTTCAGCCCAGTGGCCGGAGATGCGCATTATGTCGAAGGCGTCAGTGCCGGGGTCGTTGACACTGACTTTGTAGAAGTTGCGCAGCCTAGTCTGACCATCGCTGCATTTTTTCTCGTACTCGCCTACTGCGACGATCCACCCATCGTCCCCCTTCAGAGGACCACGAAGGAACACCACACGGTCTCCCGGCTCAAGAGCTTGGTGGACCCCAACGCATGGCAGCCCGTTTAGTTCTGAACGGTTGCAGAGAAGGAACGGCTGGATGTCGTCCAGCAACGGCTGCACCAGAGAGTGACTTGCGCTGGAAAGACGCTTCTTAACGCTTTTCCAGCGCACTCGGGCGGGAGGTAAGTCGTCGTCGTCATCGTCGTCGAGTTGTCTCAGTGCCGATTCTCCGAGGGGAGGGAGGGTAAGTTCCACGATTTATTCGTCTTTTCTGACGACCAACGCCAATGAACCTCGGACACGGGTCCAGCTGCCGACGGGCAGGTAAGCCGAGCTTGCATTGTCGATGATTGGTGGTGGTGACGGGGGCAGGGCAGGGCTGGGGAGAACTTGCGGAACAGTTTTACCAATAATGTCGACGAGGTTGTCGTCCAGAGCAGTATCCGCCCAGAGACCGTCGAGCGACACGACACCGCTGCGTTCTTGATTTGTGGAGCGCTCGTATTTGAGCCCTGTACTCGTAATATTGGGCAAGTGCAGCAAGATGCACTATATCTTGTTGATGGTCTGTACGGGGCTCGTAGTTATCTGTGCTGTCATCTTGATCATCGTTGATGAATGCTGGGCTGCAGTTAGTTCTCCAGTATTGGCATAACATCGAAAAGGCTTGCCAAGATCCTCTGGCGTTGGTTCTCCTGCCTCATCGTTATCGTCTTCCCGCTCGTTCTGCTCGTCGTCGGAGTCTTGCGCCCATAGATCGAACCAGCGCGAGATGCGAGCCCGTTTCCTGGCACAAGCAGAATCTTCAGGGACTCGGCGACTGGGCTCAGGCGACGCTGAGCGGGACTGGTTCTGCAGTGCATGAGTCAGTGGTACTCAATGTTAAATTATGTGTGACTGACTGTGGGTGTAGAACCGCTTTCGTCGCCCGGGCTCAATGACCGCTGGCGCTCGTCCTCGACGCCCGGCATTTCTGCATCAATGGGCGGCATCTCTTCGTCAACGCCGGGCATGTCTTGTTCAACGGGCGGAAAGGAAGTTGTCGCGGAGTTTGGTAGAGGTGACGGAGAGGTAAGCCACTGCGAAGGGTCATATGGAGTCGGTGCGCGCGAGTCTGGTAGGAAGAGCGGGGTGGTGCTGCGTGGTCCGCTGCCGGAGGTCGGTGGAGGCGAAGAGAAAGTTGACAATCGTGAGGAGTCGAACGTGTAGGGTGTTGGTTCGCGTGAGCCTGGCAAAAAAAGGGGTGTCTTGCTGCGCGGGACGGGCAAAGTGCCAGGACGGCTTGACTGCAGCCAAGCGGACGGAATGCTGGGGCCTGATGCAGGGCGCGGCGACGCAAAGTCCGAGAACGCCTCCGCGAATGAGGGGAGGCGGGAGGTAGCGCTTGAAGTCGCAGGGCTTGAAGACCCTGGGCGGAGGTTTTCGGACACCAGAGGCGCGAGGATGTGCTCCCGCTCGATGCGCGAGCGTAGACGACGTTCGTTGTCCCGCTGGACCCCTGCGAGATTGAAATCGTGCTGATCAGCGCTGCGTATCTGGGCCTCGTGGCTGTCCACCCTATGAGCCCACAATAATACATTACCTTGTGGGGCAGACCTAAACTTGTAATGCGTCCAATTACGGGTGCCCCGTTTTGGATTAGGCCCGGCCACAGCGGCATCACTGCACCCGTCGGCATCTGTCTCAACGTGCGACGCTGCCCTGCCGTGTCCCCCAGGCTCGGCAACCCCTGGTCACATCATTGCCATCACATGACACATCCCACCCGATGAAAGATTCGAATTTGAATTCCAAGAAATAAGAGAATAAACACTGCTGCCCCTACCCTGTAACGAAACGGCTCCCCGCGCGTGTACGTGCCACCCCTCCCATTGCTCTGCTAGTCGTCAAACCCATCACCACCCATAATGAGCTCCTCTCTGTCGCTGTCGTATCCGAAGACGTCGGCGTCCTCTTCCTCCTGCCCTTCCCCCTCTACGTCGTCGCCCGCCATCCATCCGGCCTCCCTGTCCTCCAGCTCTTGAGCCCGCTCGCGCGCTGCATCCGCCTCCATGTTTGCGACCGCTGATGGGATGAAGCGGGCCTTCTTCTTGCCCCGCACCACCTTCGGCGACATCCACACCATCTCCCCGCGCGCCTTGAGGTCGCGGTATATTGCCGCTTGGCGCGTGGCGTAAGCAATTGCCCCCTCTGCCTCTGCACGTGGGAGCACGCCTACTGGCACTGCGGCAGCGCGTGCGTCCCATTTGGCCGCCTCGTATTCGAACGAGACCCCGACCCTCCGGTACTCCTCGTTCAAAAGCTCCACCTCCTCGCCCCACCGTCTCGTACGTGCATAAGCCTTTGACCATTCCACACGAAGCGCTGCGAGGTCATATAAGCGTCGAGGGCCAAAGTTCTAAATGGGACCCACCGACCTTCCTCGAGGTCCTCGTCCGTGCCCGATGTTCCTGCAGTCGCCCAAATCCACGAGACCTGGCGCTGATTCTCAGGCACCGTTGCGTCGCCTACTTCCTCGTCCTCCCAATCCATACCCTCGTCCTCCTCCGCCGGCAGCAGGCCCTGCGCCCTCAGCTCATCGACCTTCTTGCGACGACGCGCAGATTGAGCTTTACGCTGTTTTGCCTTCCTTTTCAGATCTTGCTCGTCCTGCATGCAGCGGATGTCGTCCCTCCGCAGTAATCGCCAGCCGACCTTCGCTGCGTCGCCGCCCCTAAGTCGCCTGATCGCCTCCCAAGCGCATTGATACTTCTCTGAGCTGAGTCGTACTTTGCTCTCGTTGCGCGTCACAATCGTCCGCGCCCTGGTGTTGGGCCCCTGATGGCGCGTCTGGTACTTCTTGTAGGTCAGTAGCCGGGACTTGACGTGCAGTTTGGCGCGCAAGGCAGGCAGCGCCGTCCGGCACTGCGCGTCGCGCAGGAGACCCTCCATGTCGCTCAGACCAGGTGCGCAGCAGGAGCGCTCAGCCTCTGACAGCGCTGAGGGGAGGAGAAGCGGGACATCTTCCGCGAGCGTGGTCTCAGGTATGTTGAGCTTGGCCAGCGCTTGGAACGCGGAGGGCATATAGGTCTTCTGCAGTTTACGGAAGCGGATAATAGATCTGTTGAGCTTGATTCGCAGGCGCTTCATACTTATGCGCATCGCCGTTGTCCCAGCCTTCTTCAATTCCGCATGGACCCGCACGCGACGCCTGTGTATCAAGTCAGCATATCAATAAACACCCTGCAGAAAAGCAACGCACTGCTCGCCCTCCAAATCGAGACCCGCCGCGATGAACGCACTGGGGCTCACATCATGAAGAACCGGCACCCCGCGCGCTGCTTCCGCAGCATCGTCCTCTGCAAACTGAAGCCGCACATCCGCCTCGGTGAGCCCTGCGAGTGGGGCCATCATAAGTAAGGTCGCCGTGGCAATGGACAAGCCGTGTGCGTACCCGTAATCGTGAGGTCGTAGGGGCTTTTCTCGGAGACGCCCGCCTCGTAGTTGTGGACCATTTCCTTCCACGCTGGTACCCGCAGCGTCTGCTGCTCGCAGAACACGTTGAATCCTTCGGTTTGCTCCTTAAGCTCCACGGTTGCACGATCAAGCCGTCGCCGCAGTAGCTCGACTGCGTCCATCCCACGTCAGTGCAGGTCACAACGGCGACTGAAACGGTCCACGCACCGATGTTGATCAGCTTCTGCCAATTCCAATATCCTAATTGGAAGTCCAATAGGCCATGGCGCGCGCCGGGACCCGCATCCCTCGTGCTAGCCGCAACGGCGCCCAGGCTCGACCAAGGGCGCTCAATCCCCTCTCCATCCGTCTCCGCGCATCCAATGAGGTAATTGAGGGAGAAGAGGAGCTGGCAAAGCAGGGTATGCGCGTGAATGTGCATTTTTGGGATGGCGAAGCGAATGAGCTTTGCCGCGATCTCCAGGCGAACATTCGGCGGCAGCTTCCTCAAGCGCTCGAGGAGGTGCTTGCTCCACGCACAAACGATGTCGTAGGAAAAGAGCTTGTACAAGCCCTCGTGCTTTGGCTTCAATATCGAGGCGGCGATGTAATCCATGTTCGCAAACCTACGTTCCTGCTTAGCTGACCCCAATGACACCCTTAAAAAAAAAGGCGTACCGCTCCCCCTTCTGGAGATCGCCGACCCCATTTGGTTGCACGAATTCATGGCGGGCGCATACGCCCATTCCAACCCCGGTGGTGCTGTAGCCTCGCGAGAACTTGGTGTTCGCGTAGTCCAACGCGGCCAGCCCGCTGCACGTCTCCATCTAACGCAGTGTCAGTGACGCCATGAGCAGAGCCGCGCGATCCACGCGCACCTCCTTCTGATCCGTAACAGTCCGCAGAAACTCTCGGAACGCCGTGGTTTCCAGCATATACGCCCAGCCCGAGCCCAGGTCAGGATCGCGCAGCTCGCTGGAGACAAGCCGCCGCTTAAGACGAAAGCACGCGTCCAGGGCGAGGAATAACGTGTATAGGAAGCTGGCAAACGTTAGTCAATTAATAGTGTTGCACAAGCTGCCGAAGGCGACCTACCGCTGTTCGGGGGCCGCCTTCTCCCATCCCTCCGGAAGATTAACCCCAGGCCGTGGGCACGCTGGGCAGTCAATTGCCAAACTCCCCCTGTCCCGTCGCTGCCACCCCGCCCGTCATATACGCCGGCGACCGTCCCCCGCGCTTTTACCAGCATGATGTGCATGTACTTCCGGCAGCACCGGATCCATTCGTGATAACGGTCAGGCGGTTTGACCCCCGTATTGTCCGTGAGCTTCTCGAGTACGCCATAG